>JAFBJU010001583.1:528710-932829 GCA_016785305.1 Colistium nudipinnis
CACTGTATGTATATATATATATAATTATTTTTATTTAAACTGGTTTGAAAATGAGGAAGATTCCAGTGTATTATGTAATAAAAAGGCCCGAGTGTTGATTTCCATGAAAAGTCTCTTCTGCTAGCAAAAAAATAATAAAAACGAAAAACACCCGAGTATTCCAAACATACTTCAATATCCAGTTAGCCTAGGTCTATCCTGGCCTCCAGAGGAACACACTTGTTAGAAAAATACTCAGTGATCCAGTCATGGCGAGACTGCAGTCCAGCACGACGTCACTGCTATATACTGATACACATTAGCCAGATGCAAAGAAAAGAGAAATCATAGCAAATCTGCTCACATATCCCAGCGAAGTTTCCTCTACGGGGAGAGAGTTTTGGGTTTTTTTTGTTCGACGAAACACGACGACAATCACAAGGAGACACAGAGAGACGAAGAAAACAACAAGACAAGAGGAGGAAAAAAATAAAAAATAAAAATTAGAAGAGACACAACATCAGGTGGATGGAGAGATGAGGGGACAATCTCACACAGTTGAAAGTGTGACAGCTTAAGACTTTAAAATGGCAAATGTCTGCTGAGATATATATATACACGTTTGACCAGTTTGGTAAACTACCGGTTTTAAAGGGGGAAAAAAAAAAAAAAAAAAATCACACCCCCCACGTTATTTGTCACAATGCTTCAGCTATGTGTCGTGCGTTAGTCTTTTATGGAGACTTGGGATGAGGCGAGCACCGGCGAGTTTTGGACCAGATTGCGATATACATGTTCACCCACGTAGTGTGAGGCGCGGGAGATGCACGCGCGACCACACGGCTGTCACTCTTTCCCCATGTGTGACAGAAGAGGTTGGTATTTCAGCTCACAGGCCCCAGCACATCCTGTGTCTAAAGACAGACAGCAAGCTCACTTCCTCTCTCTCTCTCTCTCTGATGCTGTGGCCGACATTCAATGGAAAAACTCAGCGCTTTGTTGTAGGGTATTGGAAACTTTTTCTGTGGCTGAGGTATGCGATAGTCAACAATAGCTGTAGCGAGAGCTTCCTCTCTCTCTCTCCCTCTCGCTTTCTGTTATAGTCGCTCTCTCTCTCTCTTATTTTTGGTGTCGCTGAAAGGAGGGGTCAGTGACTTGACTCGTGGGTTTATTTTTAGACACAGACGCCAGGAAGAGTGTGAGTTGTCATTTCTCTAAAAAGGCAGAAAGAGGGAAAAACCAACGTCTCAAATTTTATATGCTGGCTGCGGCACAACACTGGCAAGGTTTTGAACTGAGCCCCACTTTCAAGTGGTGACAGCCATTTCTTTTTTTTTTTTAATCATCCCTCTTTTATAGTGATTCTGTGCTGATCTTAAATCTTTTGGCACTGTCTCGCGGCTGACCCTCCAGGAGCCATGTTTGGTCTACACATACAGCACAAGAGTGCCGCCTGGTGATGTGCTGTGGCAGCCAGCAGATCGGTGGAAGTCAGAGGTTGGTTTTGCCGGCCTCTTTGTCTCTCCCCTCCCAGTTGAGAAGCTGGAGTGGTTTGGGTACTGGGCACATGATGAGGAAGGGAATGATAGACAGGATAAAGGCCACTCTACCTGACGCTGAGCTCGCGCTGTGAGCCATGGAGGGATTTGAGGTGGGGGTGGGATGGGGGGGGGGGTTGGAGAGAGTGAGAGAATAGTCCATCAGCAGCATGTGTGTTAGGGGGGGGGGGGGGGGGGGGGGGGGGGGGGGGGGGGGGTTGGAGAGAGTGAGAGAATAGTCCATCAGCAGCATGTGTGTTACTGTGTGTTACTGTGTGTGTGCAGTGGGGAGCAAACAAAGTAAAGTGCACTGTCGCACAAAGTGCATCCAATGGGCAAAAATGTGCCTTTGGTGACAATTAGTACTCGCTGCACTTAAAATCCAAAAGTACATGCCATATATCAACACTATGAACAATGGATTTATTATATCTATGAGAGTTGTGCAATTAATGGTACATCGTCTATTGTGGGGTTTTCATTGATTCACAATAATGAATTGCATATGTTATTTTAATTAATCTGAAACCTCCACAAACCAAAGAAAATTTGGAAGCAAGTATTAAATGGATGAATGCGTAACCATCCTCTTTCTGGGGTTAGCAAATGTACAAAAAAATACATGATCAGTTTGTTACTAAAAATGTATGAAACAAAATAATTGTTAATGAATTAATAGGCAAACGTTAACAATATTGATCCTAGAGGTGAAAATTCAATAAATAAACCCAGCTATCATGGACCTTCACCCTTCCCTAAAATCTGAGAAGTGCATTTTATGTCCACCAGAGGGAGAGATGTGGCTTAAAATGAAGGCCTGGTTGCAAATATACAACTACTGTGAACAGTCCATGACTAGACAAAGTTAAGTATGAAATATTCACCTCTAGTGGTAAGAGCAGTGTGTGTATGTAGGTCTTGGAAGTGTAGCCTCTCTTACCTCCTCCAGTTGACTGTGGACATGCTGCACAATCAAATCAATAGCCACCATGTTGCAACCACCTGACGGGATGACCGCACACGCGCACAGACACACACAGACACACACACAAACACACAGATACTTATCATTTATATTATTATTTACTTATCATATATATATATATATATATATATATATACACACACATATACATATAAATGAGTGTATAGGAGTGTGTACACACCGCGTGGCACAACAATATCCGCCAGGCGCATGGTGGGCTCAATGTACTGCTCAAACGCTGGCTTGACAAACTTGTTGTATTGCTTGATGACACCCTCAATCTCTCGGCCCCTCTCGGTGATGTCCCTCCTCAGCCGGCGCACCAACCGAATGTCTGAGTCCGTGTCCACAAATATCTTCATGTCCAGCAGCTAACAGGTGAACATGAAACAGCAACATGTTCATCTTAGTCTTAAGCACCATAGGACCCATTCACACAAAGAGGAACAGGGGAAATGGAAAGATAAATGTGACATCTTTATTATTATTATTTTTTTTTTCTTTTCACAATGTAAATCACACTGCTTATATTACTTTCATTACATACAGCCCCTTTTCCACCGCACACTCAGGTCCCTGTATATATCGTATCTTCGGTACTATATATATATATTATCTTATCTGCCCATGGTCTACATAGCAGCCGACATACATGCAGGTTTTGGTTGGTCTTGCCATCCTATTTCATTCTTTTGCAACCCCAATATGTTCACCTATTGAATTTATGAACACTTACATCTGATATTGTACATTTAAAAGACAAGGAAAAGCAAGAAGACAAAACCTTGCCTTACCTTCAAGAGCTCTTTATCTGCAAAGGCCATGATTCCCTCAAAGATAATAACGCTGGCTCCATACACGATTTTCTATGGTGAAAACGTGCACGTGTATTGCAGTTAAAATGATACATACAAACAACAGTCTATAAACAGAGAGGCAGTACAGCCCTTGGTAACGATCACCATGACTCAACCAATCAGGACAGGTGCCACTGATGAAAGAATGTCAATCGAGTGCAATTAATGGACATTGAGATATAATAGCAAGCAAAAGATAGAACCACCAAAAAAAAATGTGGTCAGTGACCATCTGCAGGAACAGATTTGCAATGCGACTCGAAACCTCTAGCAAGGGAGATTAAAACCCTTTTAGGTAATCGAGAAAACTGAGATGGCTGCGTATGCACTTGCGCAGTGCACCGCCACATGTTTGGATGTGTGCGTTCATCCTTACCCACTCCTTCTGCCTCCCATGCGTTGTGAAGTCATACACGGGGATTTTCACGCTCTTGCCCTGTTTCAGTTTGCGCAGGGTGTGCGTCAGCAAATCAAAGTCAAAGGCATCGGGGTGGTCAAAGTTATAGTCGTTACTGGCAGCCCGGGTCTGTTGTTCTGAGGTCAGGACCTGAGGACAACATACACAACAATATTAGAGTGACTTTGCAGTAACCAACAGGATATTGTGTGTGCGTGTGTGTGGTTATGTCATATGTCATTTTTTGAGAAAAATACATCATCAGGGTGGATAGAACATCATTACATTAACTTCAAATAAAACAAACTTTAATGCTTGGTGGGTGAGTCATTAATAGGAGCTTATGTAAAAAAACAACAACAACAACACACAGGCAGACCAGGGTTCAGTAGCAGTTGAAGTTAGGAGACCTAAATTTAGGAGACCATCATGTGCCTCTGTGACGTCTATGCCAGGTGGTGAGACTGTGTGTGTGTGTGTGTGTGTGTGTGTGTGTGTGTGTGTGCACGGCTCAGGGTGGTCGAGCGTTAAAACCCAAGACCTGGTATGCGACTACACTCCCTTCTCAGGTTAACCGATAACACACTTAAAGCGACGCAGGCTGACATTAGTTGAGCAGCAGCGCCCTCAGCAGCCACAGGTGGTCATGAAAACGCAACCAAACAGTGTCAAATTCCTTGGACCACCGGCTTCCTGAACCAAAAGTGCTATCCTGGTAGAAAACACGGCACACTCTATTTAGAATTCCAAATATTTCACCTGGCCTTATTCAATATGCGGACTTCAACGTCCAACTGATCTACAGTCCGGCGTTGGTCACAAGCCACAGACTATCATCATCGAGAGTGTACACATGAACCAAAGTTCACAGTTCAACAGCAGGTGTTGTGTTCACTTTAACTAACCTGCCTAAGTCGCCCTGTTGAAACTCACAGCAACTTTGCCTTTTTCATTAAAACAACCCTTTTTCATGTTTTGCCCCGTTGTGTCCTGTTTTCCTCTTCCCTTCTGAACTCGGCCATCAAAAGAGACAACTTTGTCACCCTTCATTCGTTCCTCGCCTTACGTTATTGACTGATTTATGCTCTCTTTCTCCTTCCCCACTGGTCTGACACCGCTCATCAAACATGCATGTCTGTGTCAGGCTGTCGTTTCTCCTGATGCCAAATGTATGCAATCAAAAGCATCAACCCGTCCTTAGAATTAGAATTATGGACACCTGCATGACATGGCACCACGGGAAGGAAAGAAATGACACAAAGTGATGATGGCATGACCGCACCTCTTCACAGATGGCCATGGTGCTGAATTAGATACAATTATTGTTTGTTGGATTAACAAGAGGGGTGCATGAGCATCTTTCGGAACTATTCAACACAAAACAACAGTATTGCCAAATTGAGTCTAAAAACATGACAACTGCACTGCTCATCGTATATGATGCTTCCAGCCATTCATAACTAACAACTTGCCCAGCTGCCAAACTACCCTCCTCCCTCGAGTATTCTACACCAACTGGTACTTTGATACCATGCTGGGGGGGAGGTCTTTAAAACCCCCGCAACCCATTATTAGAATGACACGCAGCCAAGCGCAGAGGCAGGGATCCACCACCCGTCAGAGAGGGGGAGACGGGGACAGAGACAGAGAGAGCGATGATCTTGATGAGGTAGCGGGAGACACAGCAAGGAAATAATAGAAATAATAGAAATAATAGAAATAATAGAAATAATAGAAATAATAGAAATAATAGAAATAATAATAATAATAATAATAATAATAATAATAATAATAATAATAATAATAATAATAATAATAATAATAATATCCAGAGAGAAATGAACTTCTGAGTATCTCCTGTAAATCGAAATAGAAATGTGGGTCACGTGAAAAATTCGACCGACCTCTGATAAAACTGCGTACAAACTCAAACTTGCTACGGGGTACAATACCCCCCCGCCCATTGGTACATCCCGCCTACTCTGAACAGTCTGCAGTGCTGCTGTCAGACTGTGAAAGGCTTACATAACAATAATAGAATGTGGTTGGAAGTATGGAGGGGCATGAATGACTCCTCTCCTCTCCTTCGCCTTAATTTACTTTGCTATTCTTTCAACATATCCATCTTCGCATATAACACTTTCTTTCGGCTTTCCCTGAAAATGATGATGATGATGATGATAATAATAATAATAATAATAATAATAATAATAATAATAATAATATCCAGAGAGAAATGAACTTCTGAGTATCTTGATTCTCCTGTAAATCGAAATAGAAATGTGGGTCACGTGAAAAATTCGACCGACCTCTGATAAAACTGCATACAAACTCAAACTTGCCACGGGGTACAATACCCCCCCGCCCATTGGTACATCCCGCCTACTCTGAACAGTCTGCAGTGCTGCTGTCAGACTGTGAAAGGCTTACATAACAATAATAGAATGTGGTTGGAAGTATGGAGGGGCATGAATGACTCCTCTCCTCTCCTTCGCCTTAATTTACTTTGCTATTCTTTCAACATATCCATCTTCGCATATAACACTTTCTTTCGGCATTCCCTGAACTCACTCCTTTCACTTCCTCGCTGGCATTCAAAATGTCTTGCCTTTATTCTCTCTTTTACTACTACTACCTACTGAACTCAGCCTAACCTAATAAGACAGAATGTAATTTAAAAGTAAAAGGCATCAGTATTCCAACCTTACATTAGAACTCATAAACATGAGTCTGGCTATATGTAAATGGTCACAAACCATCAAGTCATACCACATTCCGCACAGACACACATGCACACCTTGTAAAAAGAGTCCATGGAGAGCAGTACAACCCAAGGAACATCTAGAGCCTCAATGATCTTCCTGGCTACGGTTGTCTTTCCAGAAGCACTGCCGCCACACAGACCTGGGACAAAAATATGGACATAAAGACATTTTTTAATGAAAGCAAATCTTTATCGCTACAAAAAAATGGAAACGTAAAATATGCTGGCTGGGAACATACAAGCGCTAGCGTGACAAGACACCCTGATAATTGCATGTATAGGAGGCTTTAGGTTATTACTTGCACGCAGGCCCGCAGGCAGAGACAGAGAACATGACTTTCTTCAAGATAAACGCCCTTTACCCTTTAGCAGATGAGGACATTTTTGCAAACTGCTGAGCCACCTTTCTTTCAGCTAAAATGACCACGATGACACTGAATCAGTTTGTGAGCTCTTATTTCCGTAAAAGACACACAACAATAAGCTTGTACATGTAGGGTTGTGATGTTCCAATTTTGTTCCCAACATATCTCAAAGTTATGAGACCATCCACTCATCATTTTAGATTTGAAATTGGTGCTGGGATCTTGTCCAGGGACACATTTTCTTTCAGTGTGGAGAGCTCACTCTTCAAACGGTGTATGGGCAGTGCACCACAAGTTCATTTGTATTCTGTGCGACACTGCACATCTATGGGATGGTCTCTAAATGAAACATATACAGAATTCCACAACAGTGGTGAGTGGCGGGGACATTGTGTTGCACATCTCTATTAAGTGCCTTACCTATGACGAATGCATCTTTGGACTGTGTTCCATGCTCGTTGTACCACGGTGGGCGCCCAGCAGTGTAGATGGTTCGTTTGGACGTGCGTAGCAGAGGAGGCTCAGACTTACACTGGCTCGTGGTCCTTTTCCTAGGTGTCAGGCCTGTGCTTACTGA
The DNA here is from genome assembly GCA_016785305.1 of Colistium nudipinnis. Lineage (NCBI taxonomy): Eukaryota > Metazoa > Chordata > Actinopteri > Pleuronectiformes > Rhombosoleidae > Colistium > Colistium nudipinnis. Next base: position 536,173 of record JAFBJU010001583.1, read on the forward strand.
GGGGAGCAGTCGATCCAGCGATCCCTCACAGCCTCCACTGCAACACATACGACACACAGGAGAGAACGACGTCACCGTCTGTTTTTGAACCAAGACTAAAGCACCAAGATTATAAACAACTACTCAGGTGGTGGATACGGAATTGCTTTTGGCTGCAGTGTAAGTGGTGCTGTTGTGCCAAGAGTTGCACAGAAACTCTAGTGTAAAAAAAAGGTCAAAATGGCATTAAAAGAACAAGATGACATTCATAAGATGAAGACAAAACACAAAAAGGATCGTTGAGATCTCATGATCATCTTAAGCAAAAACTCCTGGCTATTGCCACAGTGTTTCCAGTGGGTGACACACGTTACCCAAACAGACACTCATCGTTGAACAGTAAAGTTGAACATAAAAAGAAAGGTGTCAACAAACAAGACCATATCCTCCCCCAAAGGTTAATGTTCAGTTTTACAATTCCAGCAGATGAGCTTTGTACGGTCTTGCATCACTGCCTCAGGAGCCAAGGTACATTATAGGTTAACTCATGGCATGTACAAAGTCATGTGGTTAGTTGTGCAACCAAACCATGTGTACATGCACTTTGCTGAGGGTGTTGCCAATGGTAAGATAAAGCTAGTGTTGTGTTATCGCAGAAAGCAAATTAAAAAGCTCCTCATAAACAAATGCCAAAATGAGTTCATTCAAGGCTCTGTGGTGGTAGCCAGGCAATGAGTAAATTTGCATTGACTATTCAAATCACACACACTGGTACAATCACAACACAACAAGAATACAGATCACCAAACTTCATAAGGGGAAAAAAAATGAATTTATACATGAAATTGACTTTCTCCGCTTGAATAATTGCAAAGAAAACAATAATTGATCACCATACTGATGAAGGTGGACTGCAAAAAAGCTGATTTGGAAAGAGACTGTTTACGTTCACCTACTCATTTGGATTATTATCTTGTAGAAGACACAGTCTGTTTCAGCCAGTCTCTCCCCATGCAAATAGCCTAAAGCAACTTTAAGTGCACCTCACAGGAGGTTATGTCAAGCTTGGACTTGCATAATCACACCCAGCAATGGTATTTAATAATAACAGTTTAATTGAGTACATCTGTGAAAACTGCTCAATTTGTTTATGAAAATATTTTCATCACAGCTGGACGGCTTTCAGAAAAGTCCACCTTAGCCAGGACAACAATCGCAAATGCATGACTTGGTCTGTGTACCTTTGCATGCAGCCACGCACCTCAGGACCCATTCGATTACAAAATTTAGAATTATGTTACCCGGATGGCCTTTTTAAAAACAATTAACACAACACAGTGATATACTTACATCAATAAAGTCAAGCAACTCAAATCTAAATCATTGAAATGCAGTTTGTAGGGACACAACTCTGCCCATATATTTAGTGCAAGTGCTTGGGTTTCCACATCAAAACTTGCTCAACAGCCTTTTCTAATGGCTTAAAGTATCTGACAATGTAGGTACTACTTGCTCAGCCCAGACAAATGTAGTCGTGAATATCAATGCATATTAATATTATAAATATATAATGGAAAATACTTCTGGCATAATATTCGGAGCAGAGAACAACAGCACAAAGTAATGGATTAACACATTGCTTCTTGTGGATACTTCGTCACTTATCATTAAAACGTACAATATGACTAAGCCTGACGTATCCGTGGTGCATTATCTACACAAAACATTCAATTATTGTAGTCCAAAGAGAAAAAAAACGACTTGGATATAATCAGTGAAGCATTCACTTTCAATTGACTGAAGTCACAAACACTAGGTTTCACATAGACTACCAGCAAGAACCGTTACCAAAACAAATGCTGCCTTAGTTGTTCCTTTGAGTGATTTTTAACCAGGTAACCGTTGCTAAAACACTCACTGCCGTATCCGAGATATCCACACCTCTCCCAAGGAGCACTGTGATGAGCCAGACGCCATAACTATAGGAGGCTATGCAAGAGAGCAGCACGTGAGCTCCCACACACTTTTATGGACCATACACCTCCCAATGTGGAGTATAAATGAGGTTGGAGGTGAAGCAAACAGGAGAGCAAAGATTTATCTCAACGCACAAGGGTCACCTGATATCAGATTTAGGTAGGCATGGCACACTGCAGCTTGGTCCTCAGTTAAGACCAAACCAGTGTGCCGCAAAAGATTAGCCAAGACGAATATGTTGAACTGTGCCCTTTGTGACAAGGATGACAAACAGCGCAGGGTACCTGAGGAAAGATTGTGGAGACTTAGGATGAGGACCATCTAAGCCTAGCCATGGAACAGTGGTGACTAAGTCATAGGGTTTTAGTAGGTACACTTTGTGTTGCTTTTGTTCTCCTCATTAAAAACTGTATGGTGACTGAACTACACAGAGTCACACATCTATGTCACTTTTTACGTAATGTTTTATTACAACATGCATTTTTGAATTGACGTTCATCTAAGTCAAGCCTATCCTACTTTTGCTTGATCGGACTAAACTCCGTAAACAAAACTAAAAAAAAAAAAAAAAACCCTTTGCTGGTTTGTAATTATTATGTGCCTTGCTAATTATTCTGAGCAACAAAATACCACCACATAATCACTCCACCAAAAATGTGGGTGTCAGCACAGCAACACTACAGCAATCGCTCGCACTAAATTGGTGACACCAGCTAGACAGAAAAAGATTTTCCCCAACCATGTCAACAACAAAAAAAACCCTTTGGCTATATTTCGGAGAGTTGTCGATCCTGTTGATCCACCCTTTAAAGTAAGACAAACACTGATTACATGGCTGTTCTAAGTATCCCACTGTGCACTGAGAAGAAAAAAGGAGAAATATAATTCAATAAAATACACTTACCTGCCATCAGATCTTAGATTCCAGCAGCCAGATATTCTAGCTCCAGTGTAACCCAGTAGAGTGCTCATGCCTGGAGACAATATACGGCTTCCACTTTGTGTACTCTTCAAGGTTTTTTTTTTCCCCCCACAAACTTATATTTTCGCCTCAGTATATATTCACACTCAAGCACAATAAAGCACTCAACAGTGCTGCACTCTGGTACAACCCATCCAGAGAGCGAGAGGCGGAGGGGGGGAGATATAGAGGGAAATCAGCTTGGACCAGAAACGAAACTTTAAACATCTGTTTAGCTTTCAGTTCCTAACATTCACTCCATTAAAGAGAGTGAGAGAGTGAGAGAGAGAGAGAGAAGGCACTGCAGCTTTGGAAACCGTGTGCACGCAGAGTGAAACTACAGTGCAGCAGCTTTTCCCTCCTCTTTCACTCGTTCTCCACTCCTCCCCTCTGTCCAGCCAACACATGTAAGAGGATAACCTAACCTCTAGATTATGTTCATTAGGCGGTATTAATAGCGCCAGACCTTCCCACACGCACACACACACACACACGCACACGCACTCGCACACACACACACAACAAGCTTGGGTCATCTGTCTTTGACAGTGAGTGTCGCAATATTTGGTTAGAGTTGAAGGAGGGACCAGAAGGGACATACACGCATTAAAAATAATAACAAAGTAGGAAGAGGAAAAACAGACGGCCATTGTTCTCCACTGTTGACGTAGTTTGCAGAATTAACGATACAGATGTTTCAGGCTGTATTGGGGAGACGAATCGGATAAGAAAAACAGAGGGGAGGGGACTCTGCTGGGACTCGCCGTGTCTCTGTGTGGCTAATACCAGAGTCTGGAGACGTCAGCGCAACAGCACACACACACACACTCACACACATGCACACAACTGTCCCCGCTCTAACTTCCCTCACAGGGAATAAACAGCATGATGAAACCCAACACTGCCTCAACTGCTCTATCAGCTGACAGCTTGCAGAACTGCCCCGGGCAATTTGCACAATCAACAGCAAACATAAAGACGCACACTGGCAATCCTCCCGGGCCACAACTTGTACAGAGAAACAAGTAGTACTCAGAGATCAGAAGTGTTTAATTATTTTCAAGTGCGGCAAAAAACAAAACCATGCACTACAGTGCAAGAATCACACAACTTAAAGATGACCCGATTCAAAGCGACATGCAAGGCATTTGACCAAACTCAGATTTCTTCTGCTTCCTTGTTAAAACAACAGGGAAAGACACAAGGTCGTTTGTAATTAGTTTTTCCTCAACTTTCAGTGTCATTTTGAAACTCTCTCTGTTTCTTTAGACTGCAGCCTGAAGACAGCTGCAATGCAAGAAAGCCCCAATGAAACGAGAAGCCTGAGCTGGTTGCTATGCCAAACACTCAGCCAACTCTCCATGGGTACAGAGGCACACAGCAGCGGTCCCCCGCTGAATTGATGCATCACAAGACATAAACAAAGACAATAACATCGTGGAGCAAACCCATTTTTGACACATTTAAAATGAAAAAACAAAAGAAACATTATATTGGAAACGACAGCCACGTCCCACTGAGGTTAGTGAAGGTAACAAAGGTCTCAACATGACCCAAATTCCAAAGGTACATTCTTCTGAACTATTTTATAAAATTAGGGATTGTAAGGGGACATACAGGTTATACTGCACATAGGGTGGACAAAATAACAATCTCATAAAACTGCAGAACACTCATCCAAAAATAGTGAGGTTTTCGCCAGAAAATTAATGTGTTTTTTGGAAGTGGTGTTGACATATTTCTGCATTTAAAAAAAAAAGAGAACTCACAAGTTTGTGCATGACTGGTCTCACTGAACACCCTTTCATTCTTATTGGACTTTATGGAGTGTTCAACTCATTTGTTTTTAAGTGCATAAAGGCTAAATGTGAGTATAACTAATGCTCGCGATAGTCAGTGTGAGCAGGAATAACGCTTAGGGAGGTTGACTAAGGCTGGGACACCCTCTTGTGGTACAGTGAGAGACTGAGTTGTGTTCACAGTAGTCACTGAACCTGTGGATACAGTAAACTAACTGTCTTTCTCGGTCTACAGTACAGTGTGACGTATTAATGTGTGTCAGTCACCAAAATAACGACTGATGTCGAGGTGTGCGTTTCTCTTGAGGAGATGACACACGTTTCTCGTAGAAGCTGGAGCTTCCTGGAGCTGCAGGGTCAAATCTGATCGGCGAGCCATGCTTCTCGCCTCGGCTTCATGGAGGCTGCTTTGGTCTGATATGTTCATCTCTCAGCCTTTGATATTCACCTATTGACCGTTTGTTAGCATAACGCGTGTAGCTAAGTTAGCTAGGTGGCTGCTTTTGTGTGTGTTTTCCTGAAAATAAAGACTGAAAAGTTCATCTTCTGGGGGGCACCTCGTGTGAAATATGACAGATGTTTTAACCAAAGGCAAGAGTGGGCGAATCGGCGGTGTGAACGCACACCGAGTGAACGTGACACGTGAAGAAAACTACAACTATCACTGTCGCCTTCTGGCTGCCGTTACAGCGAGTCAGCGACCTGTTACTTTCTTATACGTTGCTGTGCATGAAGTCATGGAGGCAAACTCTGTCATGATAGATCGTGGTTCCTGAAAGGTGCCTAGGCTAACTAACAGCTATAGTTGTTTCTATCACCCATTTGAAATATCGTCAGGTTCTCTCGCGCGTTTCCGAGTGAGAGCTTCGCGTTGTAGTCGTTTACCTGCTCGATAAAGACAGGGGCTTCTCCTCGTTCTCCATCTTTGTGATTCTTGCTTCCTCGTTAATGGCAGAAATCGCTGCTCTGTTGACAATCAGGTGTTGAGTGTACTGTTAGCCCCCGAAGTATCGCGGAACTTTGAGTCGCAGCGTCATTCGGCGTCCGAGGGCTTCGCACTGCAGTGAGCCGGTAATGGACTCGACTACCCAAAATGCAACACTGCCTTTTTGACGCCCCCCAGCCCAGCAGTGTTGCACTGTAATACCATGCAGGGCCTTTCCTTAAGTGTCCGCGAGCCACGTGTGGGATAAATACAGACCCAATCACACGATTTTCACCCCATTATTTGTATTTTTTAATTTGCATGTGATTTATTTATATATATATATTACACGTAATAAAATGTTAACTAAACAAGGACATCTAAGGATACAACAAATAAAACTGAACTTTCATGTCCAGGATATAATCCTATATTACAATGAATATTGCTAATGACACCTCCCTTATTTTATGGTGCTGTGCACATTTTAGGGGAGCCTTAATCTTAACTAGATGTTCAGATTCATATGAAATAGATGTGTGTGAATTGGTATATATCCAGATATTTGAAAGTGGACGCAAGGTTAGTCAACAAACTTTTATTAATTAGTTGAGGGATACTAATGCACAGGTAATACAACAAGTTTTGGAGAAAAAAAGTGTAACCGTTCAGACTCAAAGGAGGCATTGATGCCCCCCACGTTAGATACTATACAGCTTAATTTCAGATATGGAAATCTTTAACACATCATTCGTCTAAATTCACCTGTTACTTATATATCATAACCAGTTATGAGCTACAACATCATCTCTTAAAACTCTCAACAATTTCATCACAATGGCCCCAACAAGAACGGCGGGAACCATTTCCTGCTTTTGAAGTAGGTAGCATACAAAATGAACCACTGTTGTCCAAATAAAAGGGCAAAATCCTCAGGCTGTCTGAGGGGATCTTCAAGGATTAACCTTGGTTTTGGAAATAAGGTGGCTGACAAAGGGGAAGATGCTTGAGCCTGCTGTTTCCCAATTTACACAAGTCACACCACACACAGTCCAGGTAACTAGAAAGCTCCAACAACACTCCTATTTCAAGCCTATTTCATGATATAGTAAGCGCACTAAATACAGAAACAGACACACATACATATGCCTCGCTGTCCGTGATTTGAATAGATAATAATAAAGGACTCTCTCAATGTGTTTTTCATAGTGGACTGAAAAAAGCTCAATTTATGTGCATCATCAAAATGAATAAAATAACAGTGTATGCCAACACATAGGCCTACAATGTTCGTGGTCTACACATTTTTTTCAACTTTTTTTTTCTTAGACTTCATAATATGTAAAAACGCATTTTCAAAGCAAACAAATAAACACAGGGGAGTGAAAAAAAGCCATACAATTTTGAAAAGACACATCAATATCAAAATATCAGCAAGCCAACAAAACCAGCTAAATATGGTGTATTGCTGTACTCTCTAAACATGTTGCAGTTAGCTCACACTGCGGGATAGATATGTTTTCCACATCATAGGAAGACAGATAGTAAAGGGTGTGATAAAATATAAAATACCCACTGTTAAAAGCAGTGCTAAACTATCATATTGCAACACCAAAGCTTGCTGGGTAAACACAGTCAATGTGACGTTCGAAATGAAATGAGAATAACAAGCAGCTGATGAACTGATTCTGTGCCACAGCTCAACACTCAACTTAAAAGTGTTACCATTTCTGACATCCAATCATTACAAAGGTGCTAACTGTTCACACACACACACACACACACACGCGCGCACACCTGCACACACATACAAAGTCCGGACAACTCATAATTGAAAAGGTCCGTGGACCAATCAGTGCTTACTTCTCTCCGTCAGTTGAACCTGGATAGAAGATAAAAGTCCGTCCCACCAACAAGAGACAGACACATGCATATTCACCCCCACCTGAATAAACTCCACCAGTTGATTAATAATGGAGGCATTCAGCTCAAATCTTTGCTTTGCAATGTAAAAAAGTGACGGCGTAGGGGTGACACCACCTGCGACACCTGGGTAAAATTTCAAATTCCATGTTTGGTGAAAATGTTCAGCTGACATCAGTGCTTGATTTAAATGGCGACATTGACATTTGTTGGTGCAAAGTTACGAGGACTTGCCAGTAGGGCGAGAAAGGAAGGATGGGTTGATGGACATAACTGAGTTGTATCAGGTCCTTAAGGTAGAGTGGCAAGAAAAGCACCCTTATTATCTCACCAGTATATCCTCACATCACAACTTTACCCAAAGCTATCAGATTGCTACCTACACAAGATACACACAAGAGAATATAAAATAGATTTATGATCTGTCTTTTCTAAGTAGGCAAGTCATTTCCTATGGACATAGACTGCACATATAAACCAAATATTTATGGACTGGTTCATTTGCTCAAATTGTTAATATAACTGTTGATTCAAGTGTTCTACTTTAAACATGTTTACGTGAAAATATTCTCTGATTGCACACATTTTAGATTTGAAAAGACATTAAATATTATTGGATTTTTTTTTTTATTATCTGAAGCTAAACCAGCAAGGGCCAGAGCCAGAGCCCTAATTCAACAAGACCAGTTATGGCTTTGAGTGGTGAGTCATAAGTATATGGTCGTACTGGATTACACATACAAAGATTTAACCACGCTGCTCAATACCCATGTGGAGACCAATTTAGTTTTTCTATAGTTCAATTTATTATTAGCGTTAAATATTCCCGCTCCTGTACCTGACGGCCGCTGGGCCAAGTAGAATACTCCTGGAGTGCAAAAATACAAGAGGGGAGTGAGAAGGGTTAAAGTGCAAGGCAAAACCTTTGAGCATCCAGGAATGAATTCACCTCCATTTTTATATGTGAATCTTCTTTTGCAATTCTTCTGTTTAATAAAAGTTTTTTTTTTCTCAAACTCTATAAAAGATACTATTTTTATTCTCACCTCAGTTCTTCGATTCAAGCTAAAGCAGTAGCCAAAATATGGCTTTCTTTACTGTGGTGTCACGTCATTTGATTGTGCTGCAATGGTGCAACAAGCTTCACACGATTCATTCTTCAAGTTTTTCTTGTTTAAAATCCATTAAACAAGGCCATATTAAGTGTTGATGTAACTCACTCATACCTTACAGATGGAAATCTCAAACAATCACTTTTGGTGGTTTCCTGCTTATTAACCTCAGTGTTAAAGAACTGTGAACAAGTCATTTTAGTCATTAGGGTCAAAGCAAATACCTTTTACCATCATGTGATGCAGATGAAATAAAAACAATTAAGTCACTGAGGTGACACTCACATAGCAGTAGGACAAATGGAGTGAAACATGGTTTACGACTGACCGATATTTTTTAGCTTATATGTCACTTGCTTACTTGAAACATGAAAAATAAAAAAAAACTAACAATGAAACAAAAACCAGAAAGAAACTTCAAAACGCCATTGCACTACAGCACGCACTGCAAACATTCTGACTGCTCGTGATCTAATTGGATGTGTCAGGCTCGAAAAAGGATAGATGGCATCATTGCTTTGAGTAAATATAGATATATAGATATAGATATTGTTTATGTACACAGTACAGTATATCTGGGAAATAAATGTGAAAACAGTAGCTATCATTAAAAGACTTCACCATGCTAATAGAATATCTTCTTTAAAACCTCTGAAACATAACATGAATCATGTGGAGACGATTACTCTCCATTTGTTTGGAATACTACCTCTGCTCTGAAAATCAGAAAATGCTATCCAAATAGGATTCGTCAGGATTTCGTTTTTGAACGCCCCTGCTGTGAGTACAGAAACTGAAACGTGTGCCTCAAAATGTGATAAGTGTAATGGAGAGAGAAAAAAAAACCTCTATTGTCACATGAGTATTGTTTATAACAATAGACGTGTTAACTGGGTTTTTTAAAATCTGAACTTTGTTTGACTCAATGGCTGATTTGACTTTCTCCTCAGTGCCGAGTCCTCGTGGAGTTAGAAAGGCCTTTACGCTTCCTGACATAGCATAAACAGTGAGCATCCTCCTCAGAGCTACTCTGATAGTGACAGCCTCTTGGGTTTGCTTCGTCTGGGGGCGGAGGGGATGGGCTGGGGTCTGTTTTGGACTGAGTGAGCATTGTCCGTTGGGTCGGGGACCAGATTTGGAGAGTGTGTGCAGCCCATGGAAGGAGTCACGGCGGGGGTGGCATTTATAGCAGTGACAGGTGCCTCAGTGTTTGTGTGAGGAGGCGCGGCCACAGAAGGGCGCTCTCTTGGCTTACGCCCCCTCTTCTTACCGGGTGCGGCACAGTTTCTCACCTCGGCGTTGACTCCATTGTTCTCCGGTGCTTTACTCTTGTTACCGGCCACCACTTCAGGGGTTGCCGCGCGGAACCAGTTCTGGGGCGATAAATCCCACTTTTAGTCATCACCTCAAACCGGAGCATGAATGATACCAGGCCTGACTGTAATTAATAGGGCTAATGAATACAATAGGATGCCCTGAAGACTCGAGACTGAGCTATTATCGCGTGAAGAAAACTTGTTTGGTGAAGGAGCATAATTATTATTTGAACAGGTCACGCATGCTGTATTTGAGCAGAAAAAGATTAGTAGTCCGCCATACATTTGTTACAATAATTAGATTTACACAACATGAATATCTTGTGTCCTCAGAAGTGAACACAGTGTTATCATCCAGACAAAAAAAGACACAATCTCCTCTGCCTCAGCAGCTTTTCTGCCTATGTATAAATGTTCATTCTGCTTATAGAGGGATACTGAGTGACACTAAAAGTGGTTTTCAGGCGACCTATGACCTTTAGACTTAGACTGACCCACCTGTGAGTGTGTCTTGCTGATGTGGTACTTGACTCCGCTCTCCGAACTGAACTCCTTCTTACAGATCAGACAGGTGTACTTCCCCAGTTCCCCACCACCCTGCAACAAACAGGCACACACACACACACACATACAAGTTATTAAACTGGAACGATCTGCAGCATCATGATAATTAACACCCCAGCACGTAACCAACACAAGATGAGGAAACAGGAAGAAGCAATCAGAAGAACAGAAGTGGTCAATTGTATGCATATTTCCCCACTGTGGGACATATCTTATGTGCGCATTCATTTGGACCATGCTTATATGTTGCCTTGCTGTCCTGTGATGATATATATATATATATTTTTTTTTTTACCAGTAGCAGCCATTTGACTACAGTTTTCAAATTTTATTTCAAATTCAAGTTATTTTACCTCACAGTTCTTCCAAATAAGATTTTTTTTTAAGAATATGCATGTGTTTGTGTCTTTTTGTTATTTCTAAAAAATAACAATACTTAATTGTTATTTTTACAATGCAATCAGACTGGTGTCTTAGTTGCATGTGGGTGTTGGTACCTGGCTGCAGTTGGCGAGGTGGGCTTTTAGTCCTGACACACTGGAATATACAGCTTCACAGTTCTGAGACAAAATAGAAATAAAGAGTGTGAATGGACCTCTCTCTTTAAATGTTCTGTTCAAGTCAAACATGGACAATTTAGTTCACAATCTTACTTCATTGATGCAGCAGATGAAGCCCTTGTCTTTAACTTGGTTCTTCCAGGTCTCCAGTAGCTCTGGGCTGAAATTGGGGAGGCCTGGTCGCGTGTAGTTTAACTGTGCAAAAGACAACATCTATATTGTTATATATCACTATACATGGTGGCGTCACAGTTTACTGTGCTGTGTGCACTGTGTGTGAAATGTTTATCTGCTGGTTTCCCCTTGTGGCACTTACATGTAGTGTTTTTTGGGGGGCATTGATTTGCATTCCTCTCGGTTTTTCCTGTATGAATGAGTGCATGGTGGGTTTTTATTTAATGGAGACCTCCTTTTTGCAGTAATACATGCTGAGGCACATGTATCTCTGCTCCTGCCAGCTGAGTATGCATCTCTCATTATTATGGCACATTAAAATGTTCGCATTTTCTTTTGGCATGAAGGGGGCAATGCTCGTGATTTACGGCCCTCCATGGGATATCACTGGGCCACAGCTGTTGTCACTTGTGGCTGGTACTCGATTGGAACCGATTATGCTTTTGTCAGACACCGATGATAACTGCTTATTTGCTTAAAGAATTTGCCATATTACATTAGCTGACGTGAAGATAGATCTAGTCTTTTTCTTCCTCCGATCTCCAATCCAATCTCTGCATGCAGTCAGACATCTGGGATCTTTTGTACTTCTCCCTGACTTACTGAAGAGCACCTGTCACCTTCCTTCCTTCTGTTTCTGCTTCTGTTTCAGTGCTTTCTGCTGGGGTCGCCATGCCTGATAGGGATTCTAACCATGTGTGTAAAATGCATCCACCCACGGCCCTCACCCTCTTGCTGTCGGGCACCAGGTCGTCTTTGATGCGCCGCTTGGTGCCCCAGTCTTTGGCCAGCTCGTCCTCGGCTATCTCCTGCAGGTGGAAGACGGCCACCTGCGCTGACCGGCGCCTCACTCTCCCGCTGGGGGTCCGCTCAAAGTCGTCCCCGTGGCTCTCGTTCTGCGTTGCTTTCTCGCTGACTCGCTCCCTCACCGTCTCTTTGTCCCTGTCTTTCGGCCTGGCTTCCCTTTGCTTCTCCTTCGGATGTGCGGAGTGCGCCTTCTCCTGCCAGTCCATCTTCTCCGGCTGGCCTTGCTCCTTTTTGCCGCCTGATGGAGACTCCTCAGGTGCCACCTGGAGGAACATTGGTTACTTGGCCAATAAAAGATGCTTTTAAATAGTGGAAAATGGCTTTCAGCTAGGTGGACTACCGTTTCCTTACCCGCTCTTTGCCGGTGTTGTTGTTGGTGTCAGTGATATTGTCCTTGTTGTGGTTAGAAGGCGGTGTCATGGCGGTGATGGTCGGGGGGTGATCGGTGCGCACATGGTAGTCTCTCGCAGCCTTGGAGCGGTAGGTTTTTCCACAGTGCTGACACAGAAACACAGGCTTCTCATCATCAGAAAACTCCCCTCCACACCGCTTCAGGTGGTACTGGTAGCCCATCAGACTGGAAAAGTGGGCTGAGCAGCCCTGTGTGTGTGTGTGTGTGTGTGTGTGTGTACAAGTAAAGTTTTTGTGATCGTGTGAGGCCAGTGACAAAAATGGGAAAGAATGAAAACAGACATTAAGTAGGAAACTGGGTAAGTGAAGCAAAATGAAGATTACGATATTATTGCACTGGGTTATTAGCGTGTAGTTCCTCTTAAAAAGAGAGAGAGAAAAAAAAAAGGACACTGCTCATTTTTCCCTGTAAAGACGTCACTGTGGAGTCTATTTTTTCACAGCTCCTTTTCTTCCTCTCTGCCTTTTGCACTCCAGTGTGAGTAATGGGAAGCAGAGCGTTGATGTGGTTTTGGGCAACGTGTCAAGAACAGGGCATAAAGGGAAAAAGGAGGGAGGGAGGTTAAATGAGGCAGATAGAAAAAAGAGCCGGAGGAAAAACTGGCATTTGAGGAGAGAGGAAAATGTGTCTTGAACGACAGAAGCGAACGGAAAATGGAAACGAAGGACAGAAGAAACCAAGAGTAGTAAAGACTGTGAGGAAAATAAAAGGGGGAAGAGACAATTAGAAAGAGGGAAGACATACCTCGCTAGGACACTTGATTCGTCCCATCTGTTTCAGAACCCGGCGCAGCCTTTCTCTCTCGTGCTCGTCACCCGTCTGGCCTTCGCTCCCCGAGGGCTGAGGGGGCAACAAACACAAACCTTGCACAATGTTGTATGACCCACCGGCAACACCCCCCCCCCCCCACCTTCATATAACTAACTTTAAAAATTGTGATGAAAATGTGTTTTATGCACTGCGCCAGTCTCATTAAATGGTTTCTCGGGGAGCCTGCTTTTCTCGAGGCACGTTTATGACAACTGTCAGACTCATGTTTTCACTCTCGAGTGTTGGCTGGTGCCAAACCACGGCCGAGACCCGAACGCCAGATGGCGTGGCTGCCAGGGAGAGGGGAAGAGGAGGAGTGCAGGGGATTGGAGAGAGTCCGGATGGAGGGATCCCAGTGGAGCGAACTTTGCGAGTTTTTCCTCTAGTGCTAACGCGCAGAAAGAAGACACGAGACGGCCGCGCCACCAGAGATAACATATCGTCAGAGCCCATCGCTCATTTGAGGAAACCACGCTCGAGCCTGCGGCCATGACAACAGACACAAGCACAGCCTTTTCACTTAGACTGGAAAAACCTCAGCATGTAATAAGGCCTCAATTGTAGAAGGAGCGCAGCACTGACAGAATAGATGGCAGCGGAACAATCGCAACAGCGACGGCAAGGTCAAACTCAGTGGGTGACCCCTGTCTTTCTGGCGGCGCGCTGTGTTTTCCCACACTGCACTTGGGCAAGGCTGTGTGACCATGTGCCCGGACGACAAACTGGAATCCCACATGTACCAGACATATACAAGCAGTGGCACGAACACAGATAAAACTGCTGAGATTTTTTTTTTCAGCGTCCATACATTTTACTTTCACTGACTGGAATACGTTCAATACTGTTACGGCTGTAAATACTTTTTTTTTCTCTAGCGACCCTGACTGGACATGACTACATTCCGAATAGCAAAAGAAATGGTTTAATCCTGAAATGCTTACCAGCTCTGAGTAATGTGTCATTTTATTTCTGTTCTTTTGAGTTTCAAATTCACTGCTTGGAGAGTTTGTCTTGTGAAAGAAAAAACTGAAAATATGATTAACCCTTCAGTCTAGTGCACAATCACAGACATCAACACACCAAGTGAGTTTAAATTGTCTTTCTCTGCGGTGTTATGGAGTGAGGCTGGTATGAAACGCTTCGGCTTGGCCAAGCACAGATGGCCCGGCCATCTATCATCGTTAAGCAAGCAGCCACATCGAGAAATCACTCACATGTGTGAGCATACATCATACGCTCCTGGAAAAGGTGCTCACAAAAAAATATATATATATACAAAATAAAATACTCGCAGTATGTCAAAAGGTTTGCTGCACCTACATTCATTAATCTTTCACGATACTTTTTGAAACAGGTAGTGCTGAATTATTCAGCAAACTTCATAGCACTGCCATGGCTCCTATGCAGGAGTGTCATGATAATATCTTAATGAAGCTCTCGGCTGTCAGAGTTAAGACAGCTGCAGAAAGAAATGTGAGCGTGAGAAGAACCCACGATCACCGGGGTTGAGATGCATCACCGTTTACAAAACCCCAGGATCAAGGTTTTTGAGGAGGGCAAAGCAGCTGGCGATGAATATGCAACATACACAATAAGACGCGTATCATGAGTTTAGAGGTATTTGATTATAGAGGTGTTTCTATTTCTATGGAACGACATGTACAGTAAATCCCAGTGAAAGCTGACACCAACATTAGATACGTTGGATTTCTATACATAGAGTTCCACCAACCCCAGCGCCATTAATAGGTGCAGTGCTTTGGCGTGGGATCCACTAACTTATGACCCTGTTCGGTGGGTCAGTGGGTCACTGGTGAAACACTGGCTGACTGGACCCACGCCCCCTCCCCAAAACATCACCATCTGGATACTGAATACTGAGTGATGGACTAAAGCGCAAAGATGATTTAAAAAAAGCTGGGTCCTCTTACTTTTAAAGTTTATTAATAGAGATTACTTTCGGCGTTACAAGACCTGTGGGTGTACCTTGGTGCTGTGCTCAGCCATGGTGTGGTAGTTGAGGCCGGCCTTGGATCTGAACTGCTTGTGGCACTGCTGGCACTTCAGGGCATCCTGGAGCTGCAGGGGTGGGAGGCCAATCGGAGGATCAAATTACATTTCTATGAAAGGAAACTATCAAGTGGCGCACTCTCGCTGGCCTTTGTCTTTATTGGATCTATCAATACAGCGGAATTTCATCTATAACTTCATAGAGTCTGTTAAAAGTGAGCAATTCTGCTCAAATTAAAGGAACAAGGACACATCAAGAAACTTTGAGAACCAGGAAAAAGCCAATTGAACACACAGTGGTTCCTTTAGGTAGACTTCTCTCCTCGCCTCTCTATTGATTTGGAGACAGAGGTGCTTTGATGGTGAGTGACCCAGTGGTAAGGTGGTGATTCTGTCATTACCTAATGGCAGGCTGTCCCTTTAATGACACCCGGGCCACTGGGTCACCGAGCCATTAAAATGGCTGTAGGAACACTTCTCTCGGAGGGGCCTGGGGGCCACTGCACCACTCAAGCTGGCTTGTCCTCCGGAAACGCTCAATATGGTGTAGTTGTTTTTACCTTTCCGCATGTTTCACCCCTACCTCCTTTATTACTACTATTGACCGCAATTGAGTGCAATGCAAACAAACCGCAGAAGTGCACAGTGCCCACCACTTTGATCCATTCCATACTGATATAAGTCTTCATATCAGAGCAGAGGAGTAACGGATATCACATGGTTGAGGTCACTGTACTGAGATACTGCCTGATGTTTTTTTCTACCAGCCTTCTAATCAATATCTTCTTTACTGTAAAGGCTCCCCAGACTGCACAGCGGGGACCTCAGGGAGAGGTATCTAATAACAATGCAGTCAAAGTTACAATCCAGGGAGGAGATTGCAGCACTGGCTCGAGACTGGCTGTTATACTCGAAAAATAAAATAAGTTTAACGATCGAAACGACATTTCAATATTTAAACAGATTTTGAGGCACCGTGCTATCAAATGAGCTGTAAATGACCAGTCAAATAAGGACTCATACATAATTGCATAGAGTCATATGAAACAGAGAATGAGTGTCTTGTTCTCTCTTCTAAAATATTCCGGGGGAATGTCAGAGTGAGTCCGCATCCGGACAATACACAGCAGGGGAGTGGGCATCTCAGGTACGGTGAGACACTCAGCCATTTAAGACCAAATCACAAACCATCAGCTGTCATCCTTTCGTCTAAAATGTTCGGGCGGTTTTCCTGCTGTTGTGAATATGTCTCACCCATCCCAATCTGTATTCCATGTCTTCTTCATATGTGAATAGCAACCTCAGGAAAATGTCCGGACCTAATTCCCTGGATCTCATGTCTGGCTCTATAGGTTGGGTCCTGTCTGTATTGTCCACTGACCTTTTGGCAAATCTCCATGTGCTTCTTGAGGCCGTGGATTGTTTTCCTGGTGACGATGGAGCAGGAGGGACACACCACTTCCCCTCGCTCCGAGATCGCTCGCTGCCATTGGGTGTCAGGAACCGTACCTGAGAGACATGACAGTTGTCCGCCTGTTAGCCCATCCCTTGTTATTTGTTTTAAACTTATATGGACATAGGATTTCCCTCCTTTGTATACTTAGTATTTCTGTTTCAGTTCAATAGTATATATATAGTATACTATTACTATGTAATGTTATGTACTTGCAACCCCTACATCTGATGAGTGAACTTAAGAAATTCCTTGATGCCAAACATAAACAGATTTATTTTGCATCTGCTCAGTGTATTTTTTTTAATAACTTATTCATTTATTATATTATAAATTCTTAAATAATCAATGTATTCATACATATTTTTGTGATAAGATCAGTTGATATATAATTTAAACAGTCAGTTAGCCAAAAAAAAAAAGAACAACTTAGAATAAATAATTCAATTATCCATAATTGTTTCACACAAATTCAAATATTCATTGGTTTATGTACTAAACAACTGATTGATATTAATAATTGATTGAGATATTCATCAATATAAAAATAGTATTAATATAACATTTAAATTAATCATTAGTTCAAGACCCATCATTGTGTGAGAAGGCAGCATAACATTATGATTTGGGATTTGGGAAAGTTGAGCTTCCAATCAGTAAAACATATATGGGTTTGTATAAAAAAAAGAAATTGGTTTGAAATATTTCTATTGACATATGATCATTTCAGACATTGACATAGGTATTCACCAGAGCTTGTCGTGGCTGGGTCTCTCTTGGAGGACTGGCTCGTGGTAGATCTTTTCTGAGGCTCCTCGCTTAATCCACTCCCCTCTGATCGCTTTGCACGACCTGCTTTCAGCTTTTCCTCCACCTTGGTCATACCTGACACACGCGTGCAAACGCACACACGTACACATTGTCATGGCGGCAATTAACGCACACATTGAAATATTGCAAGGTAAAGCAGGATATACAAGCAGAGAGGGACAAATGGAGGACAATGCCGAACAAGGGAAACACTAAATGAGGGGAAGTCGATGCCGAATAAAAAAAGCTGAGAGAAAGGGAGAAGGAGATAGAAAACGACAGAAGAGTTCCTGAGTTGCAGCAGAATAGAAACTACACGAGGGAATAAGAAAACGAAAATGTTAAAGTGCTTATACGGAGCTCACGACACTGAGCATATTTAGTGATAATCCAAACTCTTTGTGTTCCCACAATGGAAAGACTCGGGAGAATGTCCTCAATAGAAAAAAAAAAATGGCGACCGTCGACAAAAAGATTGAAGTGAGAGAAATGTCCACGTTTACCTTTCAATCCGAAGGTCCCAGATATAGACGGCTGCTCTCCGGTGAATTTCTTAGGTGTTTTCTGCTTCCGTCCTGGCTCAAGAGAAAACCAGAGAAAAAAGAATGGTCAAACACATACCGCGCTAACGCTAAGGCGAATGACGAGTGCGTGGCAGGAGACCTGCAGTAACCTTACTGTGCCTCATCCGCTCCGGGTCCTCGTCGGGGAAAGACGGAGGCAGGCTCCCGCCCTCGCTGTCGCTGCCGCCGGCGTCGGACGATGTGCTCTGGGCCTGCGACGGCTGGGCCTGAGGGAGCAGCGGCAGCGAGGGCTGGCCGTGGCCGTGCTGCTTCCTCTCGCTCCTGTGGTGGGCCAGCTCCCCGTTCTGCGAGGGCGCGGACAGCTCGTGCGTCTTTTTCACTTTGAAGAACACCGGAGACGGAGGGCCGTTCTCCACGGGCCTGAATGGGGAGGACAGTTATGAGCCGTCGGCACGATGACCTTACCGACGCCCTTGTGTGGGCGCCGGCGGGTGGACTTTGAACCTGGAAATGCAAATCACCGTTTCTTGCTGTGGGACCTGACGGGAGTGTTTTGAAGTTTGAGCTGCTCCGCCCGGGGCTCCACAGCGGCCCTGTCGGGGTGGTTCCACAGCTTGTGCTTCTGCAGGCGGACCTTTGTGGCAAACGCGGCCTCGCAGTAGGGACAGCCGTGACTCAGCCTCTCAGCTACTGTGGCCTGATACGCAGACACAGACACGGGGAGAGGACGATTTGGAGTCAGCTCCCTTTGACCTCTGCTAAATCAGAGGACGGTTGGCAGCTGTTACTGGAAACCTTCAGGTTATAAATGGGCGTGGGTCGGTTATACAGCCTCACTAAGGTTTCGGTCAACGGTTACTAAATATTTGAGGAGTGAGAACGTACATGCTTTCTCTAGAGTCTAACTCTGATGCTCATTCATGTGCTGTCTACTTTGAGGCATGAGGTAGCGTAGGCCCCGTAGCAGAAAAGAGCAGGGATGAGTAAGTAGCATTGATAGTGGCACTTGTCGGCACAGGTGCTGGGGAACTCTAATCAGCAGCCTGCACATAGACGCTTAACCCTGGGCGCGTCGCTTAAACTCTTCCTTCCATTCAACTATCATGTGAGCCTGCTCGGGGGCGAGGAAGAGAGTTGAACGCTTGCGAGCTCTAGCGATGCTGTGTATCGTGTATATTCATGGGGAGCCGCCCACTGTGCGCAAGCAAAATAGCGCCCACTCGGTTCAAAGAGAGATACTCACAGGGATGCTTCTCAGTTCGTGCACCTCTGCTTTGGGTCGACCTTTCCTCTTGCCTTCCGCCAGCTCGTCGCACACTGGACCTGGCGCCATGAGAGAAAAACGCATTTCTGAGTAGTTTGCACGGCCCAACAGCACAAGTCCTGGTGAGCACTGTGTGGGCAAAATTGTCCGGCACTGCGTTGTTTATCTCTCATTCTTTGGATTCCCCTGCACAAACATAACTCAGTATGAACAAACCGCCAGGGCGAGACACAATGGACAGAAGAGGGACCAGTAAACAACAACAAGCTTGTAAATTGACACTTTGTAAACCCCTCACGCTGAGTTATTGTAACTTAAAATATAAAATACCTCAACCAACATAAATACCCCCCCCCCCCGACTAAAGCTCTTCGATCAGACAACCAGTATACAGTCAGCCCCGATAAACAGCCAATTGCATGTCTTCTGAATATAACGTCATAAACTGCAGCCATAAAAGCAATTATGCGGCTGTACAACGTTATGCTATTTCATAAAGTATATGATTACTAGTTTGCTTGATGAGCTTAATAACCAACATTGTTATTCCTTCCACCTTTTCCACCCCAAAAGCAAAAAAAACACAGCCACTCACAAAAGTCCTCTTTTCCCCCTCAAATGACCTCAAATGACTCCGAGATAGTTGTTATGGCAGCAGGCCGGTTCTGGGTTTTGTCCACTGATTTTCTATCCATATGAGGCCTCTCCAATTGACAGAAATACTGATTATGTGTGCTAGCACTGGAATCTTAAACACTGGCAGCACCCAGACCGGCCGTGTTCTAGATCTTTTGTGATCTAAGCACTCACGGGGTATTTTTTTTTTGACATTTCATGGAGCGACACAATACATTTTGCAAACCTCTAACCTCTGAATATGATGATGTATTTCAACTGTACTGTATATGGTCCAGCATGCATGAACAAAACAGCCCAAATACCTTGTGCTGCAGTGGTGGCTCTCTGAATGGTGAGAAGAATTTAGACGTGAGGTGTGATTGTTGGACAAACCGAGGCGCACGTGTGAAGGAGTGTGTGTGTGTGTGTGAGAGATGGGCCAGTGTGGGTAAAGGCCTTCTGTTGAGCCAAATAGATGAGCTATAAATCGCCAGTGCCTGTGTGAACCTCTGACACAGCACACAGCAGACCGACCGCCCCCAGCTCTCTCTCTCTCTCTCTCTCTGTTATTCCCTCCCACCATCTCTCACACTGCTGCTTCCCTCTTTTCTCATCCGATGCCTGGCTTCTCACTTTCCTTCCCTGTTCCCTCCCTCACTCTTCCCCATCTTTCTCCATGCACATTTTCAGAAACGGACAGGGCATTGGTTCAATAGTGCTGCTCTCGTCTCCTACTGCAATTAAACCCCTGCACTCGTCAGCCCTGCACTTTATTTCCTCTACAGTATGTGCTGCTACTTCACACATGGAGGGCAGATGAAGGGAGCTGAGGGTGAGAGTATCAAAAGAGGAGGAAGACGGGGTGGGGGGGGGAGGATGCTCAGGGAAAGAGGAGAGCATTTCAGAAATGTCTTCTTCCTCTGACAAAGCACATTACACTGAATGGCAGTGGTGCAGGTAGGGGCTGAGGCTCTCCACAATGATATACAGCATCTGTACATGCACTCTGGACTCCCCTGCATTGATCTGGCAGGACCAGACAGCGGCAGCAGAAACAAGGCCAGGGAGACAGACGCTCGTCAGTCAAATCTGATCCAGCAAATGAAATGTCAACGTGTTCGTTGTGAAGAGGAGCTACAGCTCAGGTGGTTGCATTCCCGTTAAATATCACCAGAATTTGGATATAAGATGGATCCAAACAAGTCTGCTATGTGTGTCAGATGTAAGAAGGAGGTCGGCAGTATTATACAACCTCTGTGGACATGTGTATATGTATATCTGAATTATAAAGATATTGATAATGGAGATATGTTTGTAAGGAAACCTTGATTTACCAGGTATATTTTTAGTTGGAACTATTTATGTGACAATTTTTTATTATTATTACTTTTAATACCCATTATTAGGAAACTATTTGTGAATTTATGACAGTTTTGTTTTTGCTTGCCTTTACTGTGCAATTAGTTGTTGATTATACAAAGGTTTTATATCTACTCTCTTAGTATTGATGGTCCTCCATACATCCCCAGGATGAGGAACATTACGTTCTGTAGGCCAACTGCTGTCTTCCTGCAAACACATGCCCGGTGTAGTCCATTTGCTTTGGGCCCCAAAGTGGATCAGAGCACTCTGTGTGCCTAGTAGGATTAAAAAACTGGTCGGAGGATTTCTCATCAAATAAATGAACTGACTTCCTGCCACTGCTCCTCATAAAACCAGCTCATGTTGGCAAATAGGAATAAATAAAAATAGCCTTCGACTCTAAAAACATTTCTCTCCTTCTCTTTCATTGATGTTAATGTGTATATGAGCCACTCCAGGACTTACCTACCCTGACCTCCCATTCTCAAATCCCTCAGTGTTTTATTACATCGTATCAACTTTCTTTTTTGTTTGTTTTTTGCCTCATTTGTCTTCTTTTTTGTTTCCCAGTCGAACGCACAGACTCACACCTAGCCTGACGGATAATACGCAATCTTTTACTCCAGACTCACAATAATAAGATGGGACAGAAAAAAAAGGGCAAGGCTGAATGAGACGAAGAGAGATGCAACACAGCATTGCTGCCTGTGTTTGGGAACAGCTCATGACACAAGGTGTCAACACATGCGTCAAAGCACACGCGGATACACAAAACCATTACCATTTGTGTGCATGGTTATGAGTTTATTAATATTCCCCAGGCGACGCAGAATTTCTCTATTAGCCGTCTGGGTAGCAGCTGGAGAGGTGATGCAGTTGGCGCTGCAGCTCTTGTGATGAGGGGGAAATTGAGCATGCATTCTAAATCCTGTCTTAGAAAATAAAAGGTCTTGTAAAAGAAAGGGAAATTAATGAATTCTGCTCTGGGGAAAGATATGTTCTTGTTGCTATGGGAATGCGATCCACTTGTCTTAGTTACCACAATCAGGGGCCTCTTTCCAGCATGCGGAACAATTAGACCCTCACACAGTGGATTTCAAAGCCAATAGACGCGTAGACGCACAAGGCAGGGCAACACAGGTGCAGGTGTGTGCTTACTGTGGACTGAAATATACGACAGCATACTTGTTTTTACTGTGTGGATGTGCAAACACAGTAGGAAGCGCTTTTCTGGCGTGGATATTGCGTGCTCTGGCTCACAGACGTTCCAGCAATCACAGCCATTGTCTTGGTGTGAAACAAAGCAGAGCCTTTGTGTCCCATCTACACCCCGCTTCTCAGGCACAGGGATGAAACAGCTGTTCCACTAATGTCAGGGTATGACTCGCTCCCAGCTGCCTGCAACTGTTGCTCGGTGTGGGTTAAGCCTGACAGAGGAAAAAAAAAAAGGGAAGAGAAGAGAGGAGCAGGGAAGAGAGGGGAAGGGCCCAGGAGTGCTGGCAGCTGCCTAATGATCTCAAATAACCTCTGAGTTCTCCTAGCTACGCCTGCAACGGCTCCCCCTGAGTGCAAGGGTGCACACATTACCCACACACACACATGCGCGCACGCGAGCACATGCGCGCGCCGGGGTGCACACAGAACAGTCATTTGTTTCTTCGACAAACACTCACACAGGAGCCTTTGTCTGTGTCTGCACAGCAGGCAGTTTGGACGTACTGTAGTGTGGAAAAAGACAAGCGCGCACAAATACAAACACCACTCACCGCTGACACACAACCGTGGAGACAAGGCGTAGTATCACTACTTCCTCAGTCTCCACAGACGAGAGACGGATACACAACCGGACACAGCAATAAAGTGTCGCAATCTCTCAGGATGCGAGAGCTCGGCTGGTTCGCAGCACTTTACTTTTCTCTTGGTACACTCCCGGGGCATGTATCTACTCACACGTTCCCAAAGTTCCCCTCTCCCAGTTTCGCTTCAGTGGCACGTCATCGCACGCACACACGCACACACGCAAACCTCCCTATCAAATACGCACCTCTTTTTGACGACGTCCCCATTCTTCCCTCCCAGTCGGGCCTGATTCCAGACAGTGAGTAAGGAGAGGAGAGGTGGAGCAGCCGCCTTGCTACCCCGACACTCACTGAATGAAAACCAGACTCTCGCAGTGAGTCGGGCTCTAACCCTCCCTCTTTCTTTTCCTTTCTCTCTCAACCTGTTTTTGCCCTTCCTCTCTCTCTCTCTCTCTCTCCGTCCTTCTGTGTAACTCTGTAATTAAACTAATCTCTTCTATGAACAGACACATCAAGAATGTTTCTGCTAATCTCTTAAATATCCTTTTCCCTTTTCGTTTGAAAAAGACTCTGGAATTCAAAGTTGTGTTGAAAAAAATGTGTCCGACATTAAAATTGCCAAGGCCTATTACACTGGCATGCAATACAAAGACGCAGTGATTGTCATCGTGACTCAAAATGATACTATGCTCACAGTGTGCTCTCATAAGTAAACTGATGCATTGGCAAAACAGAATGTTACCAGTAGATACAATCAATGTCCTTAGAGAACTGCGCAACCTGGTTGTCAGTTGGAAAATCCAGGAAGCAGGAGGAGAAATCTCTGTCTATAGAGTCCATGTAGTCCCATGCTGCAAATATGACACGACCAAATACATTTTGAAGAAAGTCACCTTAAAATAAAATACGGCCCACGCTGGACCTGGATAAGCAGTAACGGACTTAAAGGGACGTGAAGTATACGCTCCCGCAATGAGGCAGTGACCATTTTATTGGTCAATGTCATACCTGGCATTCTATCGAAAGGGGAATTTTGACAGGGCCGTTTCACAAAAATCCAAGCGTGACAAGAGACGTTTTGCGAGCGCACAGGGGCAGCCCGGCTACTCAAACCCAAGCAGGAGACATTTGTGCAGCAAAAGCGTGAATGTGTTTGAGCAGGTGCTATGTGTCGAAGAGAGAATGCATTCCAAAATATGAATGTGAAAATAATGCTCTAAAAATAAAAGCCCACGCTCCTGAATACAAATTTTATTAAAAAGGCACTTAATGCTGAAAAGGGACAACCACTTTTTTTAAATCACTCTGCATGTGCTACAGGGGGGGTAAACTACTGCTTTATTTAAGGGCTTGTAAACAAAAACGCAAAACAGAAAATGTATCACCGGGATTATTCTAAGGAAGAAGACGCATCATCTTTTCATTTCTATATTCAGTAATTCTGCAAGTCAGACAATAACTATTGCACATATTTCCAAAGTATGATGATGCTACAAAGGCTATTTTTCAACGATTGTTTTTTTTCTCACTGGATGCCACCAGTGGCACCAGCATGCAATGTGACAGTTTTCATATTTGTTATACACTACATGACCACTGGGGACACCAGGGTTTTGAAGCTTTCACAGTTCTTTTTGTTGTAGATCAATGACTTACTGATAAAAATGAATTTAATCCTCTGACTAAATAACAAGTAATGAGTGGTCAATCCATGAAGGGTGCGTGTCTTCAGATTAAACAACTTTCCCTGATCTCAGCGGTCTTAACTTCTGTGTGAAAAACAACATTGGGTAAGTAGGCCAGGACTCACCACACAGACTTGTGTTTGACTAACTGGCAGCACTTAACCACACTTTAAACATCCAATGCCCAAAGCGCCTGGGATTGAGATTACCGCCACGTCTGGTGACTCACGGTGCCGCGACTGCCTCTTCAGACCTGCATTGATTTTACAGGCTTCCACATCAGCTGCATGCTTCATACTATTGGAAATCTAATTTTTTGCCTGATGCCCATATGGCCCGTGGCCACTGGGGTGTTTCGTGACATCCAATCACAACAGTTTCTGATGACTGGCCGCATACTGCATGTTCCTGGCGGATGATCACGAGGAAATGTGAGAGAGAATGTGGTGGAATTTACGATCTTCGAAGGCAGCCGCGAAAAAAAGGCATGTGTTTACGCGACAGCACGTACAGCACTGTATATCCGAGCCAGACAGACAATGCCTGCTCCAGACTGTTTGCAGTGCCCTCCTCATGGACAGTGACTCACCAGCTCCATCTCTCTCTGCTCTCCCATTTCCCCGTGCTTCTGCTCCTCTGCCATCCTCACTCCTGCCAAATAAAGGTGTGACAAAGACGACAAGGGACCCTCCTCAAAATGAGATGCAGCATACGGATGAGGAAAAGCAGGATTCAATCGCATCCCAAAACAAAGCTGCTCAAAAACTACAGCTTTTCATTGATTTTTATATCACCAATTTGTGAGACTCGAAGCAACGGGAGGCGAGAATTGCAAAATATAAGATATTACATGGGCGGAGGAATGAAATAATTCCACTAATAACATTGTCTAATATGTGGGACAAAGAGAGACATAAAGAGTTTGAAGGGAGACAAAATGGAAAGTAAGGGCAGCTACGTGTCGAGAGCAAATAAGCGGAGAGGAAGTGTAAGAAAACCAACAGAGAGTGAGAGAGAGGAAAAGCTGCTACTGATGCAAACAGGCCGGGTCAGCACATGGTGAATGTGGGCCTGACATGAAGGTCAGAGAAGTGGACACGCCACACACACAAACATGTAAACACAATCAAACCACACAAA
Organism: Colistium nudipinnis; assembly: GCA_016785305.1. Classification (NCBI taxonomy): domain Eukaryota; kingdom Metazoa; phylum Chordata; class Actinopteri; order Pleuronectiformes; family Rhombosoleidae; genus Colistium; species Colistium nudipinnis. Next base: position 562,157 of record JAFBJU010001583.1, read on the forward strand.
CAAACACATTCAACATTCACACTGCCACATGGATACATACAGTACATCCAACAGCCTCCTTCCCATTACAATTAAGACAGCATCAAGTCAAAACACTCACTGCTCAACCATCAGTGTACCTTGTACCTTGTACCACGTCAAACACATGGCATGGTCACAATCACACACACACACACACACACACACACACAGCCAGACTCCAGTCATGTAAGGCCAGGACACACTGCCTCGTGCTGCAGGCGTGTGACTTCCACCTCAATGTGGAGCATGTCCGCCTCTGCCAGCTCCTTTTCTCAATTAGAATTAGAATTAGAATTGCACATGGTCCCACACAAACATGCACATGCTCAAACACGCTGGTCCTCTGCATTTAAGCCATCTGAGGCGCATGCAAGGCCACAGAGCAGCGGATAGCTGAGAGCGTCCGGGAAGCAGATGGGGTAAGCGCCTTGCTTAAGGGCATTGGAGGTGGAGTCACTTTTGTTAGTGGCGGGGGTTCGTCCATCCTTCCAGGGGGAGACCGCCTCGAAACCGGCAACCCTCTGGTCCGATGCCCGTCTCCCTCACCACTAGGCCACCTCTCCCATTGAGATGGCATTTGCCTCGGATAATGGCCGTAAATTAGGCTAATAAGTGACTACCAACAGTTCATTGTTTTACAAATATAAAATAGGTGAGACACAAAAACATCACACCAGCCTCTTAACATGGACACAAAAATACACAGGCACTGCATCCAGGGTTTTGGGCTTGCATTCATGTTTGCAATAGAAGGCCTAATTTCAGGCCTTGCCTTCAGCTCCTGGCAAAACAGCAGGAATTCTGTCCAAATATTTTTTACCATAAGTTGTTTCACAGTATTGGTGAAGAGAAAAATGACATAACCCGTGTTCGATTAAAATCTGAGTATGTAAAAAAAAAAAAAAAAAAAGGGAAGACAAATAGAGAACATGTCACCCTCAAGGACCACATCCTTTGCTGCGAGTTGTCTGGTGTGGCATGATGACAGCTCAACCACAAAACTCTGAAAGCACACAAACCCAATTTTCTGTCCTTTTTTTTCCATGTTTGGAAGCACAGGAGTGTAAATCGCGGAAGGGTACTCAAACAGTGAAAATCTAGGTCGACTAAAATTGAATTTACTCTTCAACCCATCGATTGGTCACGGGGAAAAATATAAACTTAGGAACTAAATTGTCCACAGTGCACTGTGCGCATGCTACCTGGTAGCCTTACCGCCCAAAATAAATAAAAGATAGAGAGCTTGTCGCAGCAGAGTGCTCCAGCGCTGTATAAGTTTGTGGAGTGAATAATTGCTGCAACGTCTTTTGGTTTAATGATCCTCAAGAATGTTTACCTGACAGACACTCTTGGTTATCACAAATTGAGTTTATCTCTATATTAAAATATTGAAAGAATGTCACTATTTTCTCATGGTAAGTGTGGCAGTTACAGCTGGAATTTTGAGAACATTCCTTGGAAATTTCTACATTGCAGTGTGACAGGACACTGACTGTACTTGAATTTCATTTATTGCAAACTGTCCCGAAACTAAGTACCCATATTTTTCTTCACTTACGAATCATTGCACTAAAAGGGCCTCATTTTGCAGATGACTTGTGAGATAATCATTCATCTGACTGGTGATAAAGGAACTTGTTTTTTCTACTAATTTTGTTAAACATTGTGGCAAGAAGGCTAAACCATAGCAATCAGTGTTTCTCCTAGGTTTGCTACTTTGGGGGGATGCTTGGTAGGGTTAGCTTACCCTAACCCAGTCCCCTAACCCAGTCCCCTAACCCTATCCCCTGAGCCTATCCCCTAACCCATATGGTACAGTTGGATGCGGAAAGGCCATAAGGCTATTACGCTATTTCACCCACTTCCGGGTGTCGTAAAGACGCGCGGATGGTACTGTTGGATGCGGAAGGGTCAGTATAGTCCTAACGTAGCCTACTTCCTGGTTTTCATCCCCTTAACCTAACCCTAGCCCAATCCCCCAACCCAAAAACCTAACCCAACTCCCCTGACCGAATCCCCTAATCCTAACCCAATCCCCTAACCCAAATCTAATCTCATGGGATAAGAAAATGAAAAGCCCCCAGTAGCAAGAAGGCAGGGGATGTAATACCCAGTTATCTTAAGAACACACTGTGTGCAGTGGAAATGAAGTGAGCATTGTGAAAATGTCTGCAGGGAGACTTGGGTATTAAAGCATGTTTTTCTCTAAACTGTAGCTCACTACCCCCCCCTGGGATAGACAAGACTAGTGCCAAACTGAAAAGAGGACTTGTATGACGATGTAAGGGTGCTTTGATGCAGAAAGAGTTGGTGGTATAGTGGTTAAACTACAGAAAAGACCAGTGCATAAATACGGTCTTGCCTCGGCTACATCTATAAAATAATGACCCATACAAGTTTTGGTTTTGGTGTGGCATGACACTTTCTCATGCATTTCTGATGCTTGGCTTTCTGCCTTGATTAATCCCCACTGTGGAATTAGGTTGTGCAAGCAGACTCGTGTTTCCCCCATGAGGTTGCTCAACGGCCTTAGAGAATCTTCAAACCATAATCATATGAAACTCCAGTCCACTGCCAGTGTTACCAACTAAGCTTCTCTAAAGGCTAGGGAAACCCCCGGTAACGTTCCAGATTAAGAGCAACTTTACGGCCAAATGAGACAATGCTTCAACTACAACAGTGTGGAATGTAGAGTCTTATTTTGTGCAATCAAAATGTGCTGGAAGCTGTCCTTAAAAGAGTCTTAAGAAAAACAGACTCCTCAGCAGTATCAAAACAGTCATATGCTTAAGGTACTGTGGTTGTGGGAAACTTAACTGTAGAAACAGAAAATGAAAATGAGGAGAAACGTTAGAATCAAATTTCAGATAAAGTCCCCTAAAACCCCCAATCAAGCCGCCACCAGTTACAGCATTACTTAAACTCCACACACACACGTACACACGCACGCGCACACACACACACACACACAAAGCCTAAGCCATCACGGCAGATCCCACCTCCAACCTCACACAGATTGATTTATAAACAATCCTTGTTTATTGAGTAATAAATAGTAAAAAAGAAGTCTATAAAACATAAGTCATAAAAGCATAAGAAATACACTGCCTTCTGGTACGATACATTATTTAGGAGCAAAAGCGACACATCAGCCGGCAGCATCTGAACAATAAATAGTTGGAAAGCATAGTGGAAGCGTGTGCTTTACTGGTGACTAAGGTAAGAAAATAAAATCGTGAAATTAAAAATTTATCTTTTTGTATTACCGTCCACAGCAAGCAAGAACGCATAACAAAAAAATCCAACCTGCAGGGCTTAATATCCACGCAGAAATAAAACAATCTAAAGCATATAGTCCTGTACTGGTGCTCTTTATGTCTGGGATTTACAGGCTATTTTCTAGCAACCAAAACAACTGGGTCATATTAGAGCAGCCCCAGTTTTCCAAGTATGCCTGACTCTATTAACAAAGTCATGATGATCTGCTCATTATTGGATTGAAACATAATTCCCTTGTCCGGCTCTCTCTTTCCAAAATCTTCCGTCTCTCCCCAGATGGCTCAGGGAGTCGGTGCTTGGCGATACATGTTTGTTTGGTTTTCTCACTGTAAGGCCATCGGAGGAAAATTGTTGTCGTTTCCAGGCCCTTCTGTGGCAAGAGGGGTAGAATTACATTGCAAACTGATGGTTCGCTGTAAAATATGACCATTCAAAAAGCTGCAGAGGCAGTTTTATGTCTGGTATGCTGATCAAATCATTGCGAAATTATGGACACTGAGTCTGGAATTAACAAAACTTCCAGTCGATGGAAAGTCTACAGAATCTAGAGACCCACGTGTAAAAATAAACTTGCAAACAGCACACACATAGAGTACATGATAATAGGCCGTGTTGGATGCAGAAAGAAATAGCCTTTCTGGAGGCTGCATCAATACAAAGCATTCATCGTGGATTCAGTCCAGGGAACAAACCCAAACCAGGGTCACCCATTTCTCCGATTAAAAAAACACTGCGTAGACCTTAAGTCATTGCACTGATTTCATTCAACAAAGTGAAGCGGCTTATGACTTACTATGTTTGTTGTTGTATTCAGGGCCTGGCGCGGTCCTGACAGGCTCCTGGGGATAGCCATGCTTGGGAGTCCGGCCCTTTGGCAGCCCCGATGAGGACAGCTTCCCAAGCCTGGGGCCGTTTGGGCTCTCCATGCCTGCGATGTTGGGGTGAGGGGGTTCAGACACACAGGATGTTGGGATTATTATTCTGCCCTTGTTAATCCAGCTCCATTGCTTGTCAAAACATTATTAGCAATGTCCGCCGCATGAGCAGCCGGCGATGATGCCGTTTCCTTGTCCTACGACGCACTTTCTTGATTATGGTGCGATTGGACTGAAGGTTATCTGAGTGGAGGCGCACATCATCTGCGGTGGTAATGAGTGTGTGACCTTCCATGTTTCATTTCAAAATCAATACTCTCACTTACACACTAACTCCATGCTCGCCCCATTAGACAAGAGGTGAGTCAAAGAGAGGAGGAGGAAACCAGGATCCCTTTCTGAGCTGCCCAGCTTTCTGGCGTTACTAGGAAAACCAGCATGGCCTCTCTTAACCAAGGCAAAAGGTCCCATTTGTTTAGTTATACATGTTGGCATGGCATACTACACCTATACATCATCATCAACTGTATCACCATCATCATCCATAGTTAGCCTATAAATTGTGAGCCTTATATGTCGGTTTTGAGGTGGGACAGAGTCTTATGGGCAGGGGCCGACAATCACTAATTATGCAAAGTGGGACTGATTAGGATCTGACATGCGTTCTCACATTCATGTCACTCCCCAAATGAAGTGCAACATCACACAAAGGGTTACTCGGTGGGGTCCGTTCTGGGTCGGTTTGTCTGCACCATGCTATTCACTGTACATTCTCATCCGTCTCACAGTGACGCTGTGCACACAGTGTGTCTAATAAACAAGTTATTATTTCATTCGACTTCAAAATACACAGGGAGCTCTCCGCACAAAGGTTGCACACAATAGCCCTACACAATATCCTTCCTGTATTTTCCTGTATTAGGTGTCAGAGTGTGAAGAGAAGTTCAATAAATAGATGTCAGAAAGATGAACACACAGCAGTAGACGGCTGTCTACCAAAAAACACTCACCCCCTTTAATCATCAGTAATATTTACTGGTGAAACTACCGAAAAACTGGTCCTATAACATTCTTGTGGGGTGACACTGTTCAGTTCCTCTTTAAACATCATCCCTACATTTCATTTCAAAATAAAAGTACATGTCAGCCCCTCACTGTGACTAATGTATCATTCATTTAGATAAACACAACCATAAACATGCTGACACCCACTCACCTCTCCTACTCCTCACACAATCTGCTGACAAAACAAACCTGAAAACAAGTATTTTAGCTCCGCACGTGGCACACTGCCACGCTCACTGTGTGTGTGCGTGTGTGTGTGTGTCTAAAACAGGGTCATCGAGTTTACTCTGTGCGAGGTTAAAATAAATAAATCAGAGTGCTCCACTTTTCCTCCTCCCGATCGGCCACACCTACCTGAAGAGTCGTGCAAGGACCCGGCGCTCAGGGGCCCGATGGCCCCGGGTCACCCCCTCCCCTCCCGGTGCGGGAGGAGGAGCAGGGGTCAGGGGACACACACCTGAGTGGGTGTTGTTGTTTGTCTTTTCCCCCACCGACACCGACGTTGTGTTACATGACAGTCCCACCTGCCGAGGACCGGTCACACTGAGGCAGGAGGGAAGCGGACGGTCGTCCCCGTCAGCCTGTCCCCCCTTCTCTGAGGACGACGACGGGGTAGAGGATGAGAATTAAAAAAAAAAAAAAAAAAAAGAAGAAAACGGCAGGACAGGAGACGAGAAATGACGATGTAATCTGCACGTGAAAATAAATCCAGGACACTTTCACCTTATTCCCAGTTTTCCAATTGTCTTGCCCTCCTCCTCTCCTGCATTAATATGTACACCACGCGGCACTTTTCCCCCCGTCTTCTCCTGAAACACTCCGCAAAACAGGTTCCAAATGGCCACAGGAACAAAAAATAGGTAGGTCCCCGACTCCTGGAGGAAAAATATTAGAATACGGGATGGTTTATATATAGGCAGTGAAGCAAAATGGCGACTTTATTACGAAGGAGGAGTAAAAAAAAATCCTTGCGCTGGCTGGATTCTAAAGGGAGGCACACAGATATGTGTAGTGCAGTAATTTCGTCGTCTGCGAGACTGTTGTAGAGAGTAAAAAGAGACCCTCGCGTGGGCAGATTAGCGGATTGAGCGCGACTCGGTCCGTCTCGGTTCGCTCCTCGGTTCCTTACCTCGGGATTATTTCGCTTTTTTTATACGGATATTATCTCGGCGGCCGTGTACAGTATTACAGTAATGTGTGTTGGGTCATGCGCGTATCCACTCCACCTTTGACAGTTGCAAGTACAGTCTTCAGGCAACTTGCAAACTCTCGCGTTATTATTATCGATATCGAGCAGATTATTATTATTGTTTTCGTCGTCGCCGGGAAGAGAGAGAGAGACACGGGGGGGGGTGTTCTGTGTGATAATCCCGTTGAGGTACCGGCTCGTGCTGATCTTCCGACGTAACGACGTTCGTTCCTGACGGAATAAATAAAAGGGTCAGGGCTTAAATTCCTTTAACCAACCTTTGCCAAGTATCATTATAAAATTTGAAAAAAATATCTTCATGCCTCTTGCAGTCTATTTCAAATTAGACTGGGAAGCTGACCACTGTCCAGTGTGTGCAAGGCTAATCTGGTTGTCATTGCTTTACTGTGGGCCAGTGCTGTACTGCAAGAAGCTCTCTCTCTCTTTAAAAAGTAAAAAAAAAAACAAAAAAAAACACACTCTTGAATACAAGTACTCCTCAGATTTTACAAACTACTGAGCATAACAGTGTTCCAATAGTCTTTTATTTAATATGAAAGAAATCCCTTTTTTTTCTCTCTCTCTATAATCCGGCATACTAAAGTTCAAGGTCAAAATGAAGACACTGCTCCCAACAATCCACACAGAGATCAATAGTGGATATTTACTGGATTTTTAAGTGGTGCGTGTAGTGCTGGCGTTAACCCCATTTAACTCATCTAATAATAAATGTTTCACAAGTGGCGTGAGGCCACATCCTTCTTGTATCACAGCTCACACCATAAATAATACATGGCGTCCTCGCCAGTTCACACTTTTCAGTCAAAACAACAGAGGGTCTCTCTCTGAGTCTTTGATTGGTGCCAGTCACCATGACCTGATATTTCCCATTAGTGGAAATCATCTGAAACCGTGATGTAATGTAAGACCTGTTTTTAATGTTGCCAGTGGAGGGCAGGAGAGCATAATCTAAATTTACCGTCACGTATCAGGCCACAGTTTCACTCAATAAATAATGCACGTTTTCTTTTTGAAAGCTACTTATAAACTTATATACTTTATAAACAGGTCAAACGTATGGCTGTGCATTACCTGAAACGGCAGAATGCTGAAAACCACACACATATGAGCACCAAAGTGCACTTTTTGATAATAACCTGCTCAAAACAGACACGTTGGAACTAAGTCACATATGGCAACAAATCACAAATCGTGACAAATCACCAATTGATGGAATTGTATCATTCATACATTTCCCATAAATAAAAAATTAATGATTTCTCGAATGTCCGGTCAAGGTTTGTCTGCATTCATTTTCCACCAGAGAGCACTGTTGCTCAATGATTCGTGAGGAGCTGATCATCAACCACATGGACACATTGGCCCCAAGCGGCATTTCTGTCACTTTTAAATGTGGGGTTGTTTTTTCATGGCCATGTCCTGTGTGTTTCTTACACACACATCACTAGACTGGAGGGGAGGCTCGGCTGGTTCATGAAACTCAGAGCCCCGGGGGGCGTGTCTCCCTCAACTGACTGACAGCTGCCGTTCTGCTGATGTCCAGCATGTAGGTCCAACTGATGAGGTTGATTCTGCTTGCTTTAGTGGCCTACTGATGAGTAGCTCACACGAGGGGGCTTGTCTGACCCGTGATTAATCCCTTTACTGTGGCGGTGATTTATGTTCCCACTCCTCCTCTGCTGAGTAAGCAAAAGGCCACTTAATGTTGTTTCATACTGGCCGGGTGGAGTGGTCTCTGGCCCCAAACGGCCGTCGAAGGGTTCATTCAGCAGCTGAATGTGTTATCTAATTTTCCACCTTTTTCGATGAAAGTTGAGTGAGCACTTTTATCATACTGATGTACTTTGTAGTGGTATGCTGAATATTAATACTTGGGTGCTGGCCAGAAAAAAATAACTGTCTTCAGCGATTTGTGCCACTGAGCAACTCAGCTGCCGGAGGGCTTCTCAACAGTTGATGAGAGAGTGTTTCTCATTCTGCTTCTTTTTTCTTGTAGTGCCGTCAGAGGACCGAGATCCCGATGATCAAAGCCACAGGCAGATAACCATAAACAAGCGGGATGCAAAGGCTCAGCGTTTGGGTGTTTCGGAGAGTAATGACGACAGACAAGCTTTCAAAAGCGAACTGTGCATTTCCAAACGTCACACAGCGAAAGGAAAGACACTCGGCAGTAAACAGTACCCAATTAACTGCACCATACTTCAAGCCATCTGCTCCACAGATTTAGGGTGGAGAAGGCCACTGTTCACTGAATCTGTTCATCATACATGTGCCTTGTTTTTAACAGGTGAGATGCTTCACGCCTCTCAGTAATTGGATCACTGTGTGTGTGTGTGTGTGCGTGTGTGTGTGCGCCCGTGCGTGTTATCAGACTGACTCTGCGTCTCTAGGCAGACAGTGCTATTTTGCATTCACAAAGTCAGAGGTGTGACTCAAGGCCCGGGCTGATGGGTCAGAGTGCAGGTGCACGGAGTATGTAAATGTGCACTGTTTAAGCTAATGACTTATGAATACATTAAACAATTAATGGCTGAATTCAAAAAGGGCAGGAAGGGAGATTGAAGCAAAACAATTTTTTTAATTGCTTGTGGAGGTATTTTTGTTCTTTCCTATAACCATTGTATCAGGTGTGTAGCTGTGTGTAGCTGTGCTTGTATTTATGTACATACTGTATAAATGTGTGTGTGTGTGTGTGTTCGAAAGAACATCAGGCCCAAAGCTTCATCTCAACAGTTAGTTTATTCTAAAAAGACAACTTTCATCATATTCCATATTTTTTTCATATCTGCAAAGGCAAATAAATAATGTTCCTTTTTTTGAACAAACAGTTCATCAATCATCTGAGTGTAAACCAAAAGCGTCCACATACAGTCCATCAGGTCCAAGAATCCCCCAAAAATGTGTCTTCTATTCCTAACAGTCGGTTTCTTACGTGACCCAACGATTTCTTGCAAAACGAAAAGAGATAAGGACGTTGGAAAGGACGGACTGGGAGATTTTGATGTGCATGTATGTATTCATTCGTTTATCGGGCTCAAAGGGCGCCGTCATCGATCGCAGTCTGCTGCCGCCTCGAGTGGCAATCAAAGGTGCTGGATTCCGTCACGCTGGGGACCTTGCATCTGTCTTAACGCCTTGATCGCTGAGCGTGTGAAATCACAGTGTCGCCTCACGGGAGAGAAACTGGGGCTTGTCCCGTCATCGCCATGGTTATGTCGTGATGTACAATATACAGTTTAGCACACCGAAATGACAGAAGCTTTTGAGGTTGGCAAAGGCCGCCACTGTAACAGGAACACATGTACAGCCTGTGCCGTATCGTATGCCAACACTGTGCATTTCGAGATTCTTTTTTTAAAATCACAGACAGCGCCATTTGTTTGAGGATTTATATTATTGCTTTGTCAAGCATGGATAGTCAGCGATTCTCACATTAACCCTGTGCCCCCTGGATCAACATTATTGATTAAAGAGTAGTGTACTGTTAGATTATACACAGATTCAAATGCAACGCTAAAATGTGTATGTATATACTTCTATAAATGTCTGATTGACATACTGCAGATGAGTCACGATACAAAAACAAATTGTGGGAATGACATTCAGCTCGAAGTGTTGATCCTCCAAACCGACAATTCAAAAAACAAATATCCTGAGAAGAAAAAACGTCCCGTGGATCGGCATTCCTCAAATCCATTCAGCACCAGCTCAAACTCCTTCTGACCAGGCTCTGCGCTGTGGCTTAAAGGGGAGGTGGAGAGGGACTCGAGACCAGGTGTGTCCAGGCCACAATTCAAGCCATCGTCCACCTGTGTCCGCTTCAGCCACCCCAAAGAATTATTCAAATAACCACCTTCACCAGAGGAGAAAGGAAAAAACGGTGACTCTCGCTTGGGCACATGTCAAAAGTAAACCTGCGTACCTGCACCAAGCCTTCCGATCAAATTGCCCACAGTCAGTCGAGGGTTTGTGAATCCGACTATACTATGTGACAGTGGGTCCCCCTTGCTTTGAGCCGGAGGGGGGAGGGGGAGGGGGAGGGGGTGGGGGGCTGGCTTTGTCTCTGTGCCGGTGTCTGTACACCAGATTGGCCGCGTTGAATGAGAATCCTCCGGACTGGTTGGCGTGTCATCTATACGGCTTGTCCTCACCCCCCTTTCCTCTCATTGATTCTCCGCTCACATATCTGAAGACAGCAGCTCCTCCGTGGCTCCCGGAGACGCATGGTGACATGGGATGAGGGAGGGAAAGGGGCTGCCAAGTGGTTCCAGGGACGAGCTAAGAGAAGTTTCCAAAGGAGGCTGCAGAGAGAGGGGAGGGACACAATTAGGATTCGCATGGCTAGAAAAAAAGCAAATTTTTCACTTCATGCTGCTTTATATCCCCGGTGTATGGTTAAAATAAAAACACATTCCTCTGTATTGGTCGATCTTAAAGCCATCATCTGCGCTAAACCTCGAGCTCAAACATGGGGCTCAAAGCCGCGCTGAATCTGTATGAGACACCTTGCCCCCGCCCAGGCTCTCGTGAATTACCGAGTAAGCGGCGTGGCTGACCTCTCTTTATGTAACACGCTGTAGTCAATCACAGAGCAACGGCCAATTATTTAGTATGAAACTTCCGGCGGCCTGCAGAAGTGAATCATGGCAGTGCATGAAAATCGCTGCAGGGTCTCCAATGCAGGCTACGAGAAAGAGACTACAGTCATCGTTAACGAGCTCTGACGGATAAGACAATCCCCAAAAGGAAATCAAATGTAGATATTTCCCGAAGAAAAAGTCATGCATGCACAGTTTACAATATAAATCTGTTTCTACGATGTCATTTCGTTGTTTCGATATACACTCCGGCACAAGCAGGTACACGCTTCATATCAATATTATGACATTATGTAAATGGGCAGGTAATGACAAGCCCATTTTTGCTCAGCGTTATTATCTCTTCCTCTCTCTTGGAAAACAACAGATGTGGCCAGGTGCTTCCCCTGACAGCTCGCCATCCTGAAAGCCGGCGTCAGCGCCAAGACGGACTCTCAGACTGCTGACATTTCCCCGGCTGCTCTGAGAGCCAAGGCAGAAGCAGCACCTGCCTCGAGTCACAGGCAGATGCAACGTTGGCACTGGAGTGGACCCCGAACCGGGAAATGACAGAGAGCCACAGAAGGACGGCGAGGCCTGCTATGTAACAGGAGTCCTGGTAGGGACGCACGCAGAGCGAACCACCCGTCTGATAGAAATCATTTTAATTGAGCTCGTCAGTGTAGGGGGGGGGGGGAAACAGGCAAAACAAATGGCGGTGAAGAGAAAAATGACATTTTCCTCGCTTCTTAGGAGTTTTCCATCATATCCTAACTCAGCGCTCCAGTTCAGCCGGCAGTCAATGCTCAGAGCCCCCGGGGAAGCTTTTCAACAATGGGCATCACCGGAGGAGCTCAGAGCTGTTTCCAAAACAGTGTTCCGGGGCAACCCCAGTGGAGCTGAGAAAAACGCTGATCCAGACAGAAACTGCCGCATAGGCGGCCCTGGCCTCAGAATTCAGGGGCAGTTTGGTCCAAAAAAGTTTTGTGCGAAGGTTTTACCTTAACGCAGGCTCTTTCACGTCGTCAATGCGTTTACCTTCGTGGGCAGAAAGCATTGGAGGTAAACTTCTCCAGCGTCGGCAGCCTCTGAGAGTCAACGATTATGCAACATGGCAGACGGGAACACAATGGCGCTGACAGACTTTGATGAAAATGTGATGTGTTGAGAAGAGAAGGCAGGCGCCGAGAGTTTATTTGGAAGATATACCAACAACCAGGGGCTGAGACGTAGGAGAGCAAATCCTCCAGCGGGCTCTGATCTGAATTCTCCCTCCCAAAGCTTTCCAGATGTTTCAACAACGCTCCCCCCAGGAGAGCTTCGGCTCTGGGGCCTGGAAGTCTGGTACGACCCTGCCTGCTGAAAATGCATGAAATGCATGAAATGAGCTGTCTAATACAAGATTCATGTGCGATAACTCTCTCAAACATGAAAGAGTTATGAACAAGAGGCACAAACAACAGATTGTGAGATAATGCAATGCCGAGAAGTGAAGGTTGAAGCGCATTACCCTGCACTCCGTGTCTTGCATGCTGTGTATGTGCATTGAACCTCGAAGCTAAGATTTAGATTTCCACACTGCATGGATTTGTTTTTTATTGTTTTATGAAGTCCCTGACCTGCAACTTGGCCTTAAGTTTAAAGCGCTATGACAACAACACCAAACACCTCCTGACGACTTCAGATTTGATGCGAAAAAGGTTCGTGAGGTTTTGAGGATTACAATGCATTCGGTTTTCCATCCATATACCACAAATTCTTCTGGTCGCCATCTCACCACCTAAGTCTCTCAGTGAGGGGGCTTTCGAGTAGCCCCCAACACTATCTAACACTTATTATATACAGGAAAAGAGATGGTGCGTTTATTTTCAAGTTTCAAAACCTGGGTTGAAGCCGTATGTGTCCCTGCCTTGTCCCTGTTCCGGCCAAAGTATCTGCTGTAGCTCCAGCCCACTGATGCCTAATCAGACGAACAACGTGAAACACCTGGAATGGGGTACTACAAAAATAGAGAAGCGGTTGGTGCGGGGACCGCTTTAGTCTCTGTTGCCTCTCAGTGGGTTTTGAAAACTTGTCCTTTATGTTCATTAAATTAGCTGCGCTTCCTTGAATCTTTTGGTGTTTTATTTTTGTTGAGGCGGGGTTCGCGGGTAGTGTGTCGTTCGCCCCAATGAGGTGGCAAGACGTAAGAGCCACTCAAATGATATTGGCAGGCTTTGAAAAAATATGACAATCTGAAACACATGGAGCAGACTTATACAGAACAGCAGGGTGGATAACAGGGTGCCAAATCTTTTATCCCTTTTGTTCCAATGTGAAAGTGACTCTAACTTTAGCTGTTGGAACCCATTTTATTTGACACGAATTGTACCTCTACAGTCACGGCTCAGTGAAGGCTGAAAAGGAGGTCAAGAGTTTAACTTGTGTGGAGTGCGACGACGGTTACTTTTTCTTGATCCATTTTTAGATTTTCTTTGATTTGATTCAACATTTCATGCAAAAAACACGTCGGTTAAGTTTTGGGTCCATCACATTCTACAGTTATGGTGTAACCTTATTTAGTGTCCGGAACAAATACTAGGTGATTCGCAGCTTGTGTTCATTTCAAAAACTGTGTTCTTGTACCATCTGTAGCTGGCTCCAGCTAAAACTGATTGGCAATTTTCACAACCAGAAGGCATCGGCTACCGCTGCCACGACCTGCGAAACCATCAAACCTGCAATTCCAATCAATCTTTCCTATCGACTTTGTGAAGAAGCCCGACAGCCCTGTGTCAAAGAGCGAAAACACTCCATCTAAATTTAAGGCGGATTTAATTCTGTGACTGCGTGACTTCATACTTAGACCATATAAAACAACACGGATAAAATTCACTAAAATCACTTCCTAAACGGACATGGTGAAGTACAGCAGAAATACATATACTGACATATACTGACTATGAGTATGATATATATATATATATATATATATATATATATATATATATAAAGCATTTTCACCCTGCATATTTACATCTTTCTGCACGGTACAAACACCTTTGCTCATGGCTGCTTCTTTAAACCCACCAGGTTTGAACTGAGCGACCCTGCAACAGACGATCCATTCTAAAAACAACTTCCTCTCACCAGCACGACAGTGCTGCTGGGCAACGAGTGAATACAGCTCCTAGGTCTCTAGCTGCAAAATGCTTTGTTCATGTGACACAATGCAAGTCAAAACTTTGATTATAGAAGTTTCAAAGGCTTTTCTGTCGTCATGCTGCGGCCAACAACAGTTTCAAAAATAATTTGAAATAGAAGTAATGTGATTCCATGATAGGTGTGAAATGTTATTACGGTGCTTTGAGCAAGTGAGCCGGCCACAGACAGATTAGCATGCTGCAGAAATGAGGGCCCCACAGCCAGGGAATAAATGAAAGACCAAGCTTTGTTTCCCCCCCTTTGTTAGCCTCTTTGCCAATCTCCTTCCTTTATCTCTGTGATCTATTATATTTATTATTATATATTTAATCCTCTGCATTTCATACGAACATTTTATGTTTTTGGTTTATCCATCTTTCCCCCAGTCCCTGTGGCATCCAAATGTTTAAAAAAATAAAAAATTTAACTTTTTTGTCAGCATTTATTTAATTCTACAACTAAGGAACAGAAGGGGAGATTCTGTCCACATTTCCTGTTGGCGGAGGGGAAGATTCTAGTTTGGTATCTGTGAAACATCTCACCTCCGCCACTCGTGCTTTGTCTTTTTTTTCCCTCCTAATTTTGTCACCAACCTCTATTATGTTTCCAAAACGAGAACACACGAAGAGAAAGTGTTGCTTGTAAATATGTAAGAAATCCGTCGAGAACATTTTAGCGCGCCGAGGTGAGCAAAGTGAGCGCCTTGAACAAGCTTTGTTACACTCACTGTAATCTGGGATCAGTTTAGAGACAATAGCACATCAGATTCAAGCCTATTTGTATTTTTCGTCCTCCTTTCGAAAATTGCTGAGAGATCAATATTTCATTTTTGGTAAATCCGTCGGAGATGAATCAGACTTAACAGGCTGTGTGACATACGGCTTCGCTAAATCACACCAGAATTATTAATATTGGGAAAATTGTTCAGTCGGAGTAGCGAGAAGTGAGTGTGATGTACTGAGAGCAAAGTGTGGATGAGCATGAGAGCAGTCTGAATTAGCTACTGTGCCACACACTTAATAACAAACTACCGAATGACCCCTATCCGGTTCTGGGGGAAATTTCACTTAAACATATTTAAAACGGAACCTCACGACAATGAGAAAGGTAAGAAGAGTACCGAAATATGATGCAGTCTTTCTTCAACATGGATATTAGAACATTTCTCCGGCAATCTTTTCACATTTCTCAGAAAAACTAAGATGTACGAGACTAAAGGGATCATCAAAGTCAACAGACTCAGATCGAGGCATTCTGTAGGCTCCAACGTTTCATGGCAATCCATCAAAAATCTTGTAGACATAGCTCAGTCTGGACCAAAGTGGTGGGCCAACTGAATTATTGACACAGTCAACCCTAAAGCCATGAGGCAGCGTGATCAAAATCACGGACATGCTGCATGGGGTGTTTTTCGAGAAATGCGATGCAGGTGCCCCCCCCCCCCCCCCCACACACACACACCCCCCCCCCCAACACACACACACACACAACAGCGTGTCAATCTCTGGATAATGACATGCGGTTTCGCCTGTGGAAATTGCACATATATGAAACTAATCATCAGCGTATAGGTATAAGTTAGTTACGCGCCAGAACTTGCACTATGATGTATTATGTATGATGATGGAAAACAAATACATTGGAGGAAAATGGCACCTGTATCAAAATATGTACCATTCACTGAAACGACCGTGTCCTTATGACATTTCTACGAAACACGCTTTCTTCTGAAATAAATCAGCTGGAGCATTACGTCATTTTCCAGGGGACACAGCCGTGACAGGATTGCCGTTGTATGGTAAAGTGTTTTTCCAAGCGATCCAATCCGCGACCGTAGACCTTCATCCCCGCGGCCGTCATCTCCAATCCTGATTGCCACCTCATCACACTTCACATTGCATTTTCAGCACTGAAACACCCCGTTATCACTCCGTCAGACACCGGGTTGTCCTGTCTTTATCGCCTCCCCGACCCCGTGAACCTCAGGTGTTTTATTGGGCCAGCAAATTCACTTGCCCTTGTAGCTTGTGTAGAGTCAGAGACTGCTGAACTGGCAAATGACATTTGCATTGCTCTATCAATAGAAGTGTCAAACAGGAATTGAGTTAATTCTCCCTTTGCCAGTCAATAGCATTTCTTCCCGCAATTTAAAACAGCTTAATTCACTTCTGCATGCTTCACTGGTATGACTGTCATCAACACCTTCACCAGTGGAATGAGCAAAAATGTTGAGAGGAGATGATAAATTAGCATGCAGCATTGAGTCAAGGAGTTAACTGTGACATACGGTTTGATTCTGGTCGTGGTGAGTTATTCGCTCAATAAATTGTTTGAAAGAGTTCAATTTTTTAAATGCGCGCCATCAATAATGGGTCAGTTGTTTTGTGGTTATATTGGTTTTGCCGGCGCAGAGCACCAGACTGATTTAGAATGTCATGTTTTTTTAAGTCGAAATGGATAGCCAAATTCAGTCTTGTTCGCTCTTTCATTGAAGTTGAATAATTCAATGGTTCACGGTTCAGGGTTCTCACAGAAAGACTTTGCTTTAACTACTTTATATATTCAATCATTTCAGCCAAGTTGTTCAGTAAAGACTGACCTCTTTCTGTCTCCCTCGCACACTCAAACTTTTCCTTACGTAATGTAGATATTTGACGTTGTGTCTGCAATAACATTTTCAGGTCCCAAAGGTGGGTCACGAAAAGGCCGGAATGCACACACCCAGACACTGCAATTACAGCGGCACAACTAAAGGAACAAATAAGCTCTAATTCCCCTTCAATACTGCAGATCTCCTCTTATTTGTGGAAGGAAGACTGCCAGGGTGCCGTGGCTGAATGTAGGTCATGTTCTTGAAATATGTTGACCAATGGAAAAACTGAGTGAAAGAACTCGAAGGAGCTCAATACAGCAGTTCATGCGGGGGAAAACTAAGGCTTTTTTAAGGAGGCATTAATAAATACCTCTATGGCAGGGATGCGCAACTGGCGGCCCCCACTATTCACTTTGTGCGGCCCGTGAGTCAATGAACAAAAATCAAACGTGTCCGACAATGATTGGTTTTACAGTCGTACAACAAGCAAGAAATTGGTCAAGTAAACTTTGACTGCCTGTATATATTTAGTTATTTTAATTTAATTGGATACTATAGTTGGCTCAAATATCTTGCTGGTGGAAGTGCATGGGCACCATGTAGCCCTCTGGTTGTGAGGGTTGGCCCTCCCTATCCCATAAGTTGCCCTGCCCTGCTCTATTGCAACGCTTAAATTTAAGTAGACTTTTTGAATTCCCGATTGAAAGGTGCATATTTATACAGGTGGTGGGAGTGGAAGTGGACGTTTGCAGGTATTCTTTGCGATCCAGCGCTATACAATAAAAACACAATTGTGCAAACTCTTTGATGACTAAAACCACAGAAAACAACCGCCCAAACGGAATTGCAGGAAGCAAACCACATTGATGCAGGTCAACAGAGATTTACCGAGGCGGTATATTGATGGCTGAATAATAAAAGTGTTTACCGAAGCCATGCATCATGCAGAGGCGGGGCAGCAAATCAAAAGCTCCCGTCAATAAAACCACACACAGCCTTAAACAATAGCACTTGGCTCTCCAGCTCCACCCGACTTCTTTCCCTTTGCCCGTCGGTTTCTTTATCGTCCCCTTTGGCTCACTTGAACTCACAGAAATCTTGTGACTTACTTCTGCTAAGGAGCTGCAGGTTGCGGACCTCTTCTCTGACCTGCAGCTGGAGGACTTGTTGGAGGACTTCTTGCCTCAGCGTCTCCTGGACGATTCCCATCCGCTCGAGCTTCTCCCCGTTCAAACGCAGCAGTGCCCGTCCTGCCGAGACAAGGTGGCGATGAATTGAGGATTGACACTAATTTGGAGAAATAGCCCTATTTGCGCAGCATCAATATTTCCATAAGAGCTAATTCATTCGATTTAGCCTGGGGAAATTAATCATTTGAGTCAACCAGGTGGTAAAATCATTGCAAGTGCTTTAACTTTAAATCCCCATATTTAGAATGTATAAGGAATCCATGAACACATTGTAATAGAACTGTAAGAAGATATGGCATTTCATTGATTGTTTTTAATGCATAGTAATGACAAGTATTTGATTTCCGCCATAAATACATTTTATACCATTACAACTGTTCCTCACCAATTGACATCACATAATATGTATTTTATCTCACAACTGCATTATAGTGTGTTAAAAAACGTTAAACATTGAAATCCTGCTTATAAATAAATCATAGGACCCAGAGTGTAAAGCGTTGCCAAATCATTTCATAAAAGTAAATGTAACCATGCACAGTACAATGTGAGTGTATCACGTTTAACACGAACGGGAGTATTTAGCTCCATTTAGTTGGAAGGTGCCGAGTATATATATCTGCACCTGCATATTTGCCATTTTCCCGACCAAGGCTTTGTTTTCATTCTGTTGGAAGTGGCGGATGCACAGATCTAATTAACATCCGGGGGGTAAGGTGTTTATTCTCCGGTCTAAGCACTGCAGCCCGGCAGTAAAGAGACTGGCGTGGGGAGGATTGAGTTTTACGATGGAGTTTGGCAGTTAACCCTGGGGACACACATTTAACATACCATTACCCATGGTAAACAGCCTTTACAACCAAGCTGCGCGCACACAAACACAAAGGAAATATGAAAAACTTCACTTGAACATACACAAGACACACACACACACACACACCTACGCGCACACAGGTTGTTATGGGAAGGGGAGCCTTCACCGCTGCAGACAGAAGAAGAATCCATCATACCTGCAGCAGCTCCGTAAGATGTCCGAATGTATAATTAGACTCATTAGTCATGCAGCTCACTCTCTCGTTCTATTCCCTTCTTTCCCATTCCCTTCCCTTGGACTCCGGAGCATCCTTTCTATCTCAGCCCCCCTCTTTATTTCTTCATCTGTGCACTGTGTAGGTTTTGCAAAAAAGTCCCCCAAGTTACGCAGACTTTTCATGCACACACAGACACCCATCACTGTGTGATGTTTGTTCCTTTATTGATCCACAGCAGCTAATAAGCATGTATGTGAGAAGAGAACAGGACAAGAGATGACTGTAGTGAAAAGAACAAAACAAAAAAGAGAACCAGAGAAATGTAAGTGAAAGGAGGACTCTCGAGCCCTTTGTCCTCTTCGACTCTTTTCAGAGCCTATGAAATATACATTCCACAAATAGAGAGATTGTGTGCATGTTTTATGGAACGGGACTTTGGCTGGAGACCAGACTCGTGCATGCAACCGGGTCCGTTGTGACCCACAGTGGACCCGCGTCTGGGCTACACTGCTATCATACCAATTATTATATCACAATAAGCCAACACAAATGTCAGGGATTTTGTAAAGCCATATGTACTTATTAAAGTTCCATATCTGTCTCCTGCAAACTTTTTCTCCTCCATCATTTATTTTTGGGTGCGTGCCTGGACGTCTTGACAGTCTTCCCATGTTTTCAAATGTGTGCCTCGGTTCCAGAGCAGGGCTCTCTGGCAAATAAAAAGCCTGGACCAATCGTCATTTCCTCTTTCTTGTAACTGGGTCGTGTGCATTTGGCTGTGTGTATGGGTGGCACCACATTTGATGAAAGTATCGAACAATTAGACAATTCCGTATTGCATCCCATCTCTCAGGGAGTTGCATGTCGGCCATCGTGACAGGGAGAGTCTGCGCTTTGCCGGGTTTCTTCTGTCTGCCGTGATGAGGAAATGGGTTACTGTTTACCAAGCTTTGTGTGGAATGATTGATTCCTTTGCAGGCTGCAGACAGCGTACTGAGTATTATATCAGAACGCAAGCAATTATTGTTGTTTTTTGTTTCTCCCCCATCCCCGCGTCTGAGATGTGATATACAGCTCTCACTGGAGCTGGACCGGCCAAATGAGGAGAGAACTGACGGCTTGCCCTGGCCTTGCAAACAAACGGGGCGAGCGGTTTCACACGATAGCCGGGCTGCACTCCCCGGGAGACAAAGCCATAACAAACCAGTTGGCTTCCATAATGGTTTAATGGATGTGTGTGTGTGTGTGCACATATGGCACTGGAGGAAGATAATTTACTTCTCTTCCGAGTCCCGGTGTCCTCTGTTTCGAGCACATAAAGGGGAACAACATATTGTGCCTCAGGACAACTACCTGGGGGATACAGCAGAAATAGTTTTTCATTTATTTCATGCAGTTACAGTAACTTTTTTTGAATACACACACTTCTTTATGCCCGTACACATCTCCCCCCCTACAGTCTTTAGCGGCGTGTTTGTATGTCCCAGAAGAAAAAAAAACACTGCCTCCAGTCTCTCCCTCTGTGTGTGTGTGTGTGTGTGTGTACAAATGAGACAAAGCAGATGAACGGAGCTCAAATCAATTCCCTTCAGGCAGACTTAATACAGGTCCTAATAATTGCCTGCAGACAGGGAAAGCGGTTCCGTCAAAGGGAGAAAAAAAGAGACACAAAAACAAAAGCTGTCTCAGTAGAGATTGCTTCTCTCAATTTGGCTTCAAAATAAACTGCTTATTAACAATGACTTTGGGTAAATGGGAAGCATTTCTACCTTGGCTATGGGACAATAATGACTCTTAAAATAGTCTGAAAAGCAAACCTAAGAGGGAGAATGGTAAAGACGCCCTCCTAAAAGACAAACCTTTAGATGAAGCTTTTGATACTCGCCCAACTCGGGCCCTGCTTTCCCAGAAGGCCTACATAATGTATTGCCTCTTCTGCCAGATTGTATATGCAGCAGCATCAAGGTTGAATGTGTAGCCCTCGAGCTACATTTACCATTTGACTCATTTAGTTTATTTCCCTGTCAGTGTGTGTATTGTATATATTGTATGTTCTCCCTATATCACCCTCTTGCCTGGCTTATTTGGTATGCACACGTGCTATAAAACGGTGACCTGTGTCAGAATATGACCTTGATAGGGAAAAAAGAATATTAATGGCTGGTCTAAATTCATGCAGCCGCAGCTGGAATGTGATTCACTCTGTATAAAAAACACATGGGGAGGTGGTTTGGTTGCTTTATGATAGCATCTCAATCTGTAAATGCACAGACTGTCAACAGATAACAGTTTAAGCCTTTGAATGTGCTGACTTAAGCTACCTTTCGCAAATCTCTCACAGCAGTGTGGACAGAATGTAGACAGCAAATAAACTGGTATAAATGCAATTGCACCATTATTCAGAGAACTAATATAGGTGCTGATTATATTAACAATTCCTGGGTTTTAATAAAGACAGATTTTGTCATCCCCTAAACACCATGGCACCCATTTCACCACTAAGGCTGGCTACACACTAGACCAGTGTTTCTCAACTGGTGGGTCCTGACCAAAAAGTGGGACAACACATGGTGCGCACACACCCGCCCCTGTCGACAATCACGGGACAACTGCTGGCGATCGGCGTCTACACACAGCTTTGGCCCCTGTCAATAAACACAGGTGCAACCCCCTGCAACCTCCATCTGCTTTTATGAGGGGGTTACTTTTGAGCAACTACATCTATAGAAATACATACATTTGGGATATAAGTCATAAAAAACAGTAATGAATAAGCATACAACCAAAATGACAGCATGAATCTTAAGGTATCACTTAAATGGAAGATGGAGACTCTGAGAAAGCTTGACCGACCTCCTCAGGGCAATTTGCTTCACAGTAATGGGTCCTTTACTAAGAGACTGCGAGAATCACGTCACGATTACTTTTGGGTCACTGAACTAAGATGATGTTGAAACAGAATCCACTATCTGCACTACTGGTGAGATCCAGCATCCTTCTGTGTATCGCAAAGGCAGCGGTAGAACATTTCCCGGTGTGAATTGCTGATCATACTGTATGTGTCAACAACAGGCCTCTCTCTCACCGTCTCTCTGTTTGACAATACATAAATAACGCTGATTAGAGCAGAGCTGTTGTAAAGGTGACGCTGTTAAGCCTGAAGCCAGCGTGTGCGTCCTTGTCTGTGTGTACATGCAAATGTGTGTGGTGGCTAACCCTATGGCCCAGAACAGCAATCTGCTCTCTGCAAGACACTAAAAAGGAAACTGCTTCCCCGTCTGCTCTGTCAAGGCTGGGGATGTGTGAGAATGAATGTGTGTCAGCGTGCACACATTCGTCTGCACCTGCTCTCGTCTACCGCTGCTGCACTTTGTGTGTATGTGCACTGCCATGCATTTGTGTGGGAGAGCGTGTTGTTTGAACTTGAAACACGACACGATAACCTACCATTTCTTTTCCGAAGCTTTCCCTTTCTCCGCCAAAAATAGCCCGCCCTGCTTTCGCTAGCTCACATGAATGCCTTTTAAATCTCCTTTGGGAAGATTTGGGTGTAAACCCTTTTCCAGTTGATGACGCTAAGCTGTGCAACCACAAACCTTAAAATAATACGTGTGTGACATTTGGTTGGCATTTTATGGTACTGGTTAGCAATGTCTTAGTCCAAAGGAGTATTACTGAGGTCAGCGTACAAGGTCTCAAGATATTTAAGTATAGTTTGAGATTTTGTAAGTCTTGGTTACTACAACTATTCCTACTTTGTGACTTACTGCAAAAAAATGTGGGAAATGCCGTTTGATGTTTGACTTATGGGAAACTTCCCCGCTTAGCTGGGACTTTTTAGCTGGTTACACCTGTCAAATTAGGGTTAGGGTTTGGGCCAAGGGGAGCTGCTAAAGAGAAACTTGCAAGCAGCTCACTATTTGCGGGAATTCCGAATTCAACGGTACCATTGCCAACCCTCTAGGACAGGGGTACTCACACTTTTTCAATAAAGATCCACTTTTGAATTCTATACAAGGTCAGTGGTCCAGGTAAACGACTTCTTGTTGGGGTAAAACTCCAACGTCCCTCCCCCTCCCTAATGCTTTCAATGTTTTTTGGAGCAATGATGATTCACTTGCTGCCTAAAAAGTAAAAATCATGTTTTTTTATAACCCCAAAATAAGGACTCAGGGTTTTAATTCCTATTCCAAGTCCCCAATTTAGGGTTATAGATGTGGAATTGAGGTTAGGGTTTCAGTCCCCGTGGGTGGAGGAGTGCCAGAGGGATTTGGAGTACAGGTGCATACTGCAAGAAAATATTGGTTTCTGGAAGGGGGTGGAAGTGGGGTGTCTAAAGTCTAATATGAATCTTGATTGAGCCAAATTTGACCCAGTTACCCATAATCAATTTCAATTTTGTATAATTTGGTTCTCCCGGAGACCCGCACACCAAATTATACACTTTTTTTAAAATCAGACCTTCAGAATTGGCTTAAACGGTCAAAATCTGTTTCGCAATGTTTATATGCCTGTTGTGGAGGATTTCATGAAATCTTGTCCCAATAGAAAAAAAAAATCACAGCAGACCCAAAGACGATAGAAGGGTTTTGTGTGCGTGTTGTGGACTTTACCTGTGATAGCGTGATGAGAGAAGGCCTCGACATAGGTCAGGTAGTTGTGAGGACAGTGTTTCTTAAGCCACTTGCAGACGTCCTGCTGAGTCCACAGCACGACAGGTTTGGACAGGCTGGACAGCGTAGGGCTGGTGTGATACACAGTGAAGGCTTCGCCCGGGCGCAGCTGAAAAACACACAGGAAGCAGCGATGACTGATTGTAAGTCCTATGTTGTGTGTGCGGGTACATAGTGAGAAAAACAAAGTCAGTTAGTGTAGATGTATGTCTGTTTGTTTAGTTGTCTTGAGCCACATACTACATATTTATATTTTTATCAATCACTAGATTTTCTCAGTAATACCTGTTCTGCAATGAAAAGCAACTTCTTTAGGGTCCTCATATTTCTACACTGAAGTGGTATATATCTCTCCGCTATGATGGACCATTTTCAAAAGCAAATGAAATTAATATTCTAAATTATGATATATAACCCAGTGTACCAGTAAAATAAGGTTGTGGCACAGCCCCACGCGACAGGGGGGTTCCTCGCAGACACTCCTCGCAGAGACAAACCACTGTTCACTCAAGCTTAATTTTATTAAGTCAAGATTTGTGCTATAAATCTTACATTGTGTGTAATGTCTGTTTCCAGCAGCTCGGAACACTGAGTCCCATCAGCCAACAGACTTCAGGTGTGCCGGCTCCTTGATCTCTCTGAGGGCTCGTTTGCTGACTAACTTCCGCTCCCCTCCCACAGCAACCAGGTTCTGATCAGTACCGTATCCTTATTCTGCACTCCAGCCTCCTGTCTACCCCCTTTGATGCAGTACTAACATTCCATTTGTTGTTTGTACCAGCACCGCGGCCGACGTTGTGTCGCATCGTGGCTGGTGTCGTCTTTCAGCGGTGATCATTTTTCGCTGACAGCAGCGCCCTCATTATACCAGTCTGCAGAGTATTAGTGTGATTCTGTCATCTTTAGCTCTCAACTTTCACACCTTTCTTCCTCTCCCTCTCAGTCCTTTCTCTCCCGCGACAACTGAACGTCGTCAGACAGCAGCCCTCTCTTTGTGTGTCATGGCCGTGTGCAGGCTCGCTCGCCAATCGAATCCCTTCATTCACGCTCTCCCCGAACCCGACTCCACCTGAAAAGACGTGGCTGGTTTTCAAGGAAAAAAAAACACTGAACTGCTGCCGAAAGACCGACTCCATGACTGGCTGCATGTAATGGAACTACGTATGCTGAAATGTCATAGACACAAGGGCAAGATGCGCACACCCTAGCGGTGTCATACGCAATGTTCTCCTCTGTTAACCACCCAAAGTCTAGGACCCACGACACTGTCGTATCTCAGTGTGTGATAGTCACAAGTTCGTGACTATTCGCAGCTTTGCCAGCTGCTGCAATGAGATCTCCTGTCGATTTAAGCACCAGTCGGCCCCCATCAAGTTCTGGTTGGTCCGCTTGCTAAGTGTGTTCTGCTCTGTAGGCCTTAATTGAAAACAACCCAATTTCTCTGCTCCAGTGTGTTTGCCCATTTCCTAATTACACACCCTGATTCAAAAGTGCACCAAAGTCATTTTAATAACCCAGATTTACTGTTGGCCCCTACCATTAATTGAGATTGATGTGGGAGAGGCATGGTAAAGCTCCCTTGTGGGTGATTTTATGTGGACGAGAAAAGATAAAAAATACAATTTACCAATGGGTGAGCATAACGTCGGACTGTAGTGAAGCTGCAACCCTTTCGGATTGTGTCACTGCATTGATATTGACATATTCAGATTGACAAAGCTGCGTAAACAGTGTTTTGACTGGGGATGGCAAATACCTGGGCAATGGAAAAGTCAAGCGCGGTGAATGTCATAAGACCAATAGACCTTTGTCTATATCGAATCAATGATAAGTGGAACGGCTGTTTACTCCCAGTGTACTAAACACAAAGGTCGTAACATTTGACCCAAAGCTCTGTTATAACCACCTCCACCTTAACTACTTCTTTCGACTCCGTGATATGTTTGGTGTATGTTAAGGGATTCCGTTCACATCCGTGCTACTTATATGACGGAAGTGGTGGGTTGAATTTGCAAGTAGAGAGGAGAGCATTTCCCTGCTGGTTCTATGCCCCATGCCCCATAAAACTTGAATATTATCACAGCTAGTCCAGTTAAATATTTAGCTAGCAGATTCATCACACTGTAGTGGTGTATTCTGTATGATGAGGAATATTTCAATACATAGAGAATATTTGCTTCCAAAAAAATGACCCAACCATCTGTAATAACTTTCTTCAATCATTTACATTGTTCACTTCAAGAGCAACAGGGGCATTGCGTCATGACAAAAGAAAACCAAGGGTCCTCATAGAGTGAAGGATGTGCCATTGTAGGTTAACACAATTAGGAGGAGGCAATCATTTGAAATTGTGATTGTTATCATGGAGATTGACGTCGCAAATTTAGGAGAAAAAGAAACTGGGACAAATTTTATTTTTATTTATTTTTTGTATTTTGTTTGTTAGTCTCCTCGTGTGTGTGTTAGATTTACATCCTGCAATTGTTCCATTTCCCTCCTGTCTGATTGTCTTTCCCGTCCTCATTAGTTTCACCTGTGTCTTTTTAGTCTCACCTGTGTCTCGTTGTCCTTCATTGCATATAGTGTGTGTGTTTCCGCCCCCCGGTTTGTCTGTCTGTTGTGTTTCGTGTCCTGTTGTGCCCCCTTCCCCTGTGTTTTGGGTTTCTGAGGATTTTTTTTTTTTTTTTCTGCCTGTCTTTTGTTGAATAAAGACACACAGAGTGGATAACCTAATCAATGTATACCTGGCAGTTGAATTGAACATGAGGAAAATATTTGTGATTTTATCCCCAATCTGTCTGTTGTGTTTCGTGTCCTGTTGTGCCCCCTTCCCCTGTGTTTTGGGTTTCTGAGGATTTTTTTTCTTTTCTGCCTGTCTTTTGTTGAATAAAGACACACAGAGTGGATAACCTAATCAATGTATACCTGGCAGTTGAATTGAACATGAGGAAAATATTTGTGATTTTATCCCCAAATCTCATTATTATCAGACACTGTTGTGACAACATACTGACAGAATACACCTGTGGTGTGAAGAGGTTGATCCAACCTTGCAAAAATGTGTCTTTTAGTATGAGATTTAGGACTTTCTAATCCCAGAGAAAACGACGTGTTTATGTTTTAAACTGGAGGAATTACACAGCCGACATAGAGGGACGATGGGTAGAGCGTAAACAAAGAGAAAACAAAGGGAAGGGGAGACACAGGTACACAGGGGAGTGTTGTACTCCTTTGTGTGAGTAATGGCCTTGGTCATTGAGAAGCCAGACGGCAGGGGAATGGAATGATATGTCCCCATCATCCCACCTTCTCTCCTCTTCCTCCCTCGGAACTCTTTGGCCATCCATCAGCGTGTCTCAACCGCCGGCTGGTCCTTTTCGTCCCCGCTCACCCTTCGCTATCTCCCCCAACCCTCCCGAGACCTACTTCTGTCCAGCGGGAGCAGCTCCCTCATTCATTACACACAGGAAGGGGAGGAGGAGGAGGCCAGATGTATCGGGGAGGAGTGGTGGTGGCGTGTACAGTGCAAAGTGGAAGCCGCATATGGAGCGGAAGTCTAATGAGAGAATGAGGAAGAGGAGGAGGAGGAGGAGGGGGGAAGGAGGGAAATATACAGGGGGCTATGTGCATGAGCTGGGACAGCCGCGGCGTATTAAACGTGACTTATTTCTTTTCTTTTCAATTTCAAATCAAAAGATAAACAGAAGCAACACTTTTCACGTGCCACGGTATTTCTTGTTTGTTTCATAAAGTCACCGAAATCTGTTTTCAAACTCACTACACAGACTACACACACACACAATAGTGTGTTCCATTCCTGAGATTTAAAGGTGCCGCTACACGGGGGCATTTTATAACTTACTGTCAAACTGTGAGCGATCGGCTGCCTATAGCTTTATTTTCATCATAAAGGTGTGAGTGGAAACAAAGACACCTGATACATTTTGATTAGCATAATCATCCACGTAGACATCTACATACGTGCGTGTGACTCTTTACATTTATTGAGCCCGGTCTATGGTACTTTGTCTCCTGCACTTCTCCATTGATCGGCGTGTGCTCTCCTCCCTCCTTGTCCCTCCCTTACTGTTGGCTTCTGGGTTATGTTTTGTGTGTGTGTGTGCTGATGTATGTGCATACCCTGCCCGTCTGTGTAGCTGAATCAGGGATTAGCTGAGGTCAGGAGAGCGTGGGGGAATCCTTGGAGTTCACTCTTTGGGAGCTTAAACACATCTCTTCCGATGCCTGGGTCTCTCTCTCTCTCTCTCTCTCTCTCTCTGCTCGCCCAGACCCTGCCCGAGACTCATCAATGATGCTTTGCCAATTGTGTGTGTGTGTGTGGGCACTAGTATATGTGTGCGCATTATTTTTAAAGTAACGCCCACACCATTGGCTCACACCTGCCAGCTCCGAGTCAGCTCCACATCTCGTCTCGCTGTCACTTCATCCCTCCTGAGGAGAAAAAAAAAAAGCTCCCCTCCTCCATCTTCCATGCGTGCTCCGCCGTCTCACCTAACAACGCTCACTTTCTATCTCTGCCTGGATCTGCTCTACCTGTCTCTGCCGACAATCAATAATCTTCGCTCTTCCATCTGGCTCTCGCAGGCCCGACATGCGATCTTTCAAATCTTTTATCGTTTTAGCTTATCCTTCATTCTACCCTGCTCAGTAACACTGAATCACCCTGCCTATCCCACTTCTCGTTGCATCATTTAACGCCCTTGTGTCGGCCGCTGCTCTGCAGAATTTGGGCATTGGCGTTTGAGTGTGTCATTGTGATTCTTGAGAGAAAAGAAAAAAAAGGAGACCGGCGCGTTTTCCTGGGTGTCCGCTTGAATGTTCTCGTGCGAAGAGTGAGCGTGTGAACTGTCGTGCCCCGTTAGCTTCGTACATCTCTGCCTTTCGTGGTCCTCAGGAGTTTGGCTACATTGGTGACATCTTACACACGTGCGAGTGTGACAAAAGGCCAGATGGGATCTTCACAAAGCTCAATTTTTTAGCGCCGAGTCAAACGCGCGTCTTGGACACCACGTCGCTGAGTGGCTGGACAAGGACGGTGAATGGACAGAGAATGATCTGGTTGGAGACCCCCATCAGAAGGAGACTGCTGGTCTGGTGCCGGTCTGCTCATCAAAGATAATATTCATGACATCATCCTCCACAAAATAAGGTTTGATGAGGTTGAATACAATAAAGTCCTGGGTTGAAGTTACTGACGATTGTGGTTTGCCAGGAGGTGTGATGCAAGTTGGTGTTTCTGGTGTCAGGTACAGACACTTGGTATGCACAGCCACGAACGCGCCTCCTCATTCGGAGGTTTTGTGGTGTTATAAAAACCATCACACTATTTTCGCCTCTCCCCGAAGAAAAGGGCAGCCGTTACTTTCACGACCAGAGGTTAGCCTACCCCGGCAAGCATTGGAATCCATCAAATGAAAGATATTGAAGACACGCGTCAAAAGTCGAAATATATTTCAAAAATCCTGCGTGATTTCACTTACAAAGTTAATTCTGAAGGTTATAAGTACAGGGGTTTGGGTGACTTATTATATGTAGAAGTAATATGCGCTCATATGATTTCCTGAAACATGTTTGCATTCTAACATCAGATGATCTGAACTGAAGGCAAAGCTGAGGCTGATGGGAAAGTGCGAAGGCCTGCTCATAGATTTTATAAATATCGGTGGATATTGCTGTGTGTGTGTGTGTGATCCAGACCGGCACAGTCGGGGTTCAACCAACATTTGCGAAGCAGACAAGCAGCACAACAGTAACTAGCGCAACTCACATATTGTATGAATCCAACTGGTGCGCAAAATAATGAGGTCGACTGGAGAGGACAACCTTAAAAAAAAAAAAAAACCTTATTAATTTCCTTCAAAGCGTCGCTCTGAGAGAGGCCGGAAAGTTTTGTTGGGCTATATGCGCGGCCTGTCCTTACTTCCCCCGCTTTTGTGTCGGTGCCGCCGGAGGTCAGCCAAAGTGTTCTCTAATGAGGAGGGAAAAATAATCGGACACTGGTCTTTCTCCTTCGCCCACCCAGCAGAGCAAATTAGCGAGACCTACTTCCTGTAACTGTACTTACAATGACGGCACCGGTGGCTGCTGTTGCTTCCCTAAACTGTGTCTCTGGTAGTCCACCTATTCCACCGGTCTCCTCTCAAGGTTCGCCCACAAGCCGTGTTGTCTGGCAACAAGAACAGAGAGCCTCCCATCTGGCCACCAAAACAGCAGCCAATGGGAGTGTACACAAGGGGCACCAGCTAAACAATGACTCATTACTTGGAAAACTCCTATTAACAGATATGCTGGGGCTGCACGCAGGTCCACCTTCGGCCATGTAATGACACACATGAGAATATAACCTCTGTTTCTAAACATCATTTAGGCTGTCACTGAGTCCACGTTCCCTGCTGGCTAAAAGATATTTTCCCCTGTTTCCAGTGCAATCCAACCAATCGGAAGCGGATTTCTTTTCTATCTCTTTATGTGACAGTAAGTACTGATGCTTATACGCCCCTGAACAAGAATATGTGTCTGAGTCTGTTTGCACAGAGGCTCATAATGTGTTTGCTTTATCAGCAGTATTACACCGGTAAGGAAGATTTCCCAAGTGTCAGATAAGTGAAACGCCTCTCGTCTTATATATGTATATGTATATATATATAAACAGCGTGTGTAAATGTATATACTATAAGCTGAGCTGTGTTTCACTTAAGTGACTCCCTCACGACAGCTGATGTGAGCAAAACAGGTGTAATGAAGAGCAATCTAATCATCACCCCCGAGGGGATACACAAATTGCACTGGACTTTTGGGGGAATGCACAGACGCACACATGAGAGGGAGCTGGACTGGTTTCCCATTTGATGAATAATGCATGGAGAGGCTTGTTGCCACAAGGAAATGATAAGCCCTGCTTCTTATGGTATGGAGGAGGTTTAATTAGCCAGTCTCTGTGATATCACATGGAAACAGCTTCCCACTCGTCTTTTATTAAGCCTTTTATAGCTGTTATAGCTGAGGGGGCACTCATTTATGAATTATTGAAACAATCTCGCACAGCATATATACATCTTTTTATATACAAACTCTCCTAAAGGCAGGAGGCAGGACCGGATGATTGACCTCCACCGGACCCGCTGCTTTCTTGAGAGGAGGAGCCAGAAAGGCGGTCCGTTGGTCACATGCCGCCTAACTATCGATGAAGCACTGGCAGGAAACGCCTTGAAAATCATTTTTATGATTCTTGCTTTATTTTGCCTCTCTGGCGCTGCACAGACGGGATTCCATTTTGCACCAGAGCCTCGTGTGCAGCTAAACGATGCTCTTATACTGCTGAGCCACCGAGAAGACATGACTTTGCTCCCTGGTGTTTTAACATCAATTTCAAACTGTTGAATAAATTGTATTTTTACACTATAAACTCTTCCCCAGCCGCATATGTTCCCTTGGACTGTACAAGCACCGTTACACCACAGGCCATGAGGTTCTCGTGGCGCTCCTCGCTTACGCAGCAATTTTGTCTCTGGTGGCGTCCGGCGGGACCGGCCAGCGTAACGTACAAGGTAAAACAATTAGACTGTCTGTTACCACTGAGATTTTAATCGTTTTCTCCGGCTAACTCAGGTCAGCTATAAACTCTTCATCACACATAGAGACGCCGCTTTGAAAACACACACTTTTATGAGCTACCAGTTAATTCGCACCAGATGCCATTAGATAACGGCAAAGCTTCCCTCGAGAGAAACAATGTTTTTTTTCCTTTAAAGAGTTCCCACTTGATTAATTAAAATGTTTCA
The DNA here is from genome assembly GCA_016785305.1 of Colistium nudipinnis. NCBI lineage: Eukaryota > Metazoa > Chordata > Actinopteri > Pleuronectiformes > Rhombosoleidae > Colistium > Colistium nudipinnis. The sequence goes on from JAFBJU010001583.1 coordinate 593,656, forward strand.
TCCACCACAGAGATGGCATTTAATAAAACATTATACAAGTGAGCCACAATATTAATGAGGACTTATGTAGAATAGGAAATGTTCTCCTTCTTCTTCTGTTGTTATATATTGCCAGGTGGAATACAACTTTTAGTGCCTCCACTTTTTAAATATTGGACCTGGAAATGTTTTTATATTTATACGTATAAATGTCATCATATTTATCATTTCCACACCAAGCCTGGAACTATTGTGTGTAATGCTTTATAAAGTATTGCTGTGCTTTATGTAGGTCGTATCAAGTCATTCATTGTGCTGTATAATGGTGATGTAAAAGCAATTCGATTTTCTCAAATGTCTCACAAAATGTTGATCACTAATAACCTTTGAAAATGCAAGAAAGTTGCGACTTGAGTTTTGGTCAATACCCAAACATGGTCATTCCTAAGTAAAAACACCAGCTGAATGTGAAATTGAATTGACTGACCCTCAAGAGAACGACAAAAAATGACAAAAAAATGGATATCTATATAAAGGTATACATTTATATTGCTGAGGCTGAAACGTATTCCTTTTGCAAAGTCCAAATGAGTGAAAGATTATTTGCACACCATTTTACTGCATTTTACGCCTGAGTCTTTCTACCTTTGTCCCCATTTCTTATGGAGCAACCTTTCCCCGGTGTCTGCTGTCCCTCATTGCATATTTCGGGCGAAGTGTACGAGTTTGGATGTCTTCATACCTGGATGCCCTCGGTGCCGGGCTGCTGCAGTAGTTTGACTGTGCGCGTGTGCGCGGTCTTCTGGCTGCGGCCGTCGTGCCAGGTCAGGTTGCTGCCTCCGGCGCGGCGCGGCAGCTGGTAGCTCAGCTCCTCGGCAGAGAGCGTGTGCTCCAGGGAGGCGCGGCAAAAGCTGAAGCTGGACGCCGCTGAGAGGACAGGCATGGAAGAAGAAGAAGACGGGAGTCATGCAAAGGGACAAGCGGAAGCGGAGAGAGAAGAAGGAACACTGGTTAAACACTCCCCTTTGTATTGTCTTTGTTTCATGGCTAACACACATTGTCTACGAACTGAGCCACAGGAAGGCCCAGAAAAAAAATGAAACAACAAAATAAATCATTGATAATGCTCAAGAGTTTTAAAAAGGCTGAATACACGCCAGATTACTCGCTTTGTGTACTAAGTGAGTTACAAGCAGATGGCTGATTCGGTGATGGTGGTGGGCAGCAGTGTTAATCCACAGTGAACTCCAATTATGCTAAGTGCACATTCACAGAGGCATGCATGTTTTTTTTTGGACTTGTCTCCCTCGTTAAATGTTGCATTATGAATATTTGATTTTTTTTTATTCCCGTTTCCCCTCCATGGGTCTCTCCCTCAAGTAACATTTTGTAACAGCCAATATTTATTTTAAAAGGGACAGGCCCCATAACGGGACGTTAGGTAATGTGACTGCACGAGCGTATACGCAAAGGTCAAGAGAAAGTCCGGTAAAAGACATGACAGGGACTGTATCACTGTCACCTGGCTACCGCCGGCTTTCTGCACTTACCTGTTTTTTTTTTTTTTTGGTGAGTCTGTAAGTGATAAAAACCCTGGAAGCCATTTCTCTGAAACCAATGTGCATGTGCGTTTGGACACGGGGCATATCACAGTGGCTAAAAAGGGATGAAAGGAAAGATATACATATTTATTTCCTTAAAAAATTGAATTTCAAGTCCAAATGAACCCGAAATAAAGGAGTTACCCTCCACCGAAAGCTTTTTCTTGGCGCCTTTCCAGTTCAGCTCCAAAGCTTCAGCATGATACACAGACTTTGAACATGCAGTACTGGCACTGTTTCAAAAATGTGCAACGAGATCGCAAACATGCTGCGAGTAAACGCAGCGTTGCGTCAATGTTGAGTCTCCTACAGTTTCCTGCGCTCACTGGATTTCTAGCCGCGAGCTGCCGTGTCTACACGGCCATTGGGAGTACGGCAGCATAGCTGGTGATGTTTGCGAAAGCGCAATGCGCAATAAAAATTGCATCCATTACTCCTTAATAGGACGAAAATTAAGGCCGTACACAACAGAACAATGTCAACAAAAAAAAAAGACAAAAGCCTCGCTCCGTCGCCCCTCCTCCTCCTTGGGATTTCAATGTTAGGAAAAGATTAAATGAGATTGAGCTTTATTGTCATTGCAGAGTACAACTACTGGGTCAACAAAATAAAATCCAGCATCTCAGCACGAAAGCACTTAAGTATATAAAGCAAAGTATAACTCATATATAGCAGTATATATATATATATATATATATACTGTATATTTATATATATATGATATATGCAGTTATAACATTATTATAAGGCTATTGCAAAAGGTATTGCTCATTATTTGAGTTCAGTGTGCAGATGAGTTTTTCCACCTCATCTATTTTTTATTTATTCTTTAGTTGATTTTTTTGAACTTATGGCTATGCCCCTACGTTCCCGCGCGGCAAATGAATGGGTGAGAATAGCCTGGTATATGATAACAAAGTGACGGCAAACCCAAGAAATCCAACCTGCCATCGCCGAGGAGGGGAACAGAAGCCCTGCTGGACTTTGCCCGTTTTAGAATTGCACAACACACCGCTGCGCTACGAAGCGCCGCACGAGAGCAGGGACTTGTGGGAAACACCCGGTTGCGGACGAGTGCAGCCAGGAAAAAAAACAAACACTTTATCCCCCCAACCAGGAGTTCCGATCAGGAGAGTTCACACAGCGGTGATGGAGGAATGAAAACGAGGGGTGGAGATGAAAAAGAGAGAGAGGCCTGTCAGGAATCGGCGAGGCGTGGCCGCACACTCCGCTTCTCCTCCCTCGTTCAACCCTTCTCCCTCCATCCCCTTGGTGTCCGGCGCATCACTCCTGCTTTCCTCGTGCCCACGAGTTGCTGCTTTTGCCTCTCCTTACGCAGCAGCGTCCCCTCCTTTTCTCTCTCTCTCTCGCTCTCTCCTCTATTTCTGGTTGTCAGTCCTCTGGGGCCGTCAGGAAAAGCGAGGCCCAGCTCCGATGTAATTACTGCCAGGCTGACAGAGGGGGGAGGAGACAGGCAGGGGAGAAACGTGGGAAGCTAAATGCCTGGCGGCCGTACAGGCGCGCCAGTCCTCACGGAAAGAGACAGGAGAAAGCCCAAAAGCAGGAGCGAGTGAGACAAGAAAGAGAGCGGTGCAGGGAAGGAGCTCTGTGATCCACGCAGTAACCTGATCAAACTGTATCCAGGCGGAAGAGCTCGGGGATGAGGCGGTGAGAGGCGCATTAATAGAGCGCGAAACCACTTCATTTCACGAGCCGTTAAAGACCCAGCTTTCCCCAATTATTAGGCCGGGACCACCCAACACTTTGTAGGCCATCACTTTCAAAATGATGAAGTGTGGCCACGCGGCTTCCCGGTGCCGCTGAGATCTCAATCCTCCGCCACACGGTCAGACCTCGCCCTCCTCCAGGAGTCGTAAAAACGGAGACAAATCGCACATTCCGCAGCCTTTAATGGACTCGGTGAGCTTAACCTCCTGGCACAGGATACGGCTCGGGGGTTTCGAGTGGGCCAAAAGCCATTTAATAATCCATAGATTCCGGCTGACATCTTTTTTTTTTTTTTTTTTTTTCAGATTGCAAGGTATGCCACTGCTGTTTTTTTTTTTTAATGAAACACAAAGCTACAAAAAATGAAAAAAAGTGGCCTATTGAAATTAAGCCCAGAGGAAAGAATTCAGCTGAAAATGGAGCCTCGCTGTCCTTCAATGGAACACGCTTACGAGGGGGTGATGACCAACCCTTAGAAAGGAGGAGAAGCGGGTATCTGTCATCTTTCCCCGTGTGTCTCGACAGGTATTTGATCCGCCAAATCGCCGCGGCCCTATTTATCACAAACTGATGTTGTATTATCTCCGGCTGCCCTGGCCGGTGACTTTTATCACCTCCAGTCGATGGAGGCGAGAGAGGAGATTGGATGATGGACGACGGACGGGAAAAGAGGGGCGAGATGAAATGCTAACAGCAATATGTGTATCTTGTGAGCTACCGTGGGGGAAATAGAAGTAAAAGGGAAAGGAATCCGATTGGAGACGATGGAGTGTATTTTTTACAAGCTGGAGAATGTGTCGTGTCGAGTTGCCAAATTCGAGGGCAGAGTATCAGACAGGCTCACAAGTGCCAGTGTGTGTGTGTGTGTGTGTGTGACAATTGCACTTCACAGAGGTGCAACTCATTTTGCTTTTACACAACCTATGGCTGTCGAGGGGTACGCCTTGGTTTCAGTGTTAGCAATAGGATTAGATTAAGGGCTAAGAGATCTAAAAATCGGCAACGAGAATCCTCACCAAAATAAAAGTAGGCACTGGCGTGTGCGTGCGTGCGTGCGTGCGCGCGCAGAGGTCAGCTAGGTCAACGCGACTCAGTCCAGTGAAGTGTAACCTCATATCGCCTCCTCTTGACTGAGCAGCGTATCTGCTGTGCAGAGTGGCTGCTAAATCTCCGAGGTATTCCCTTCTGAAAAGGTAATTAGGCTGCTGGGTACGGCACCCCCGGAAGGTCGTTCCAGGCCAAATCCCAGGGCGGATTAACCTGGCATCACTGGACATTACTCATTTGACTCCAGAAGAGAAGCCTCTAAAGTCTGCGCCGACAAATTTGCTGCCTGGGCCTTTTTTCGGTGGAAGTTTGATCTTTGCACCACCTTGGCATCAACTTCAGGGCTGTGTGTGTGTGTGTGTGTGTTTGCCTCATTCCTCTCCTGAGGTAAGTGGTCTGGATAATCCACCTCCAGGCCTGGCGGGGGGAAGGTGCCGGGGTGTCATTGGGCAGCATGATATTGGCGTCGGCATCCGCCACCACCTCTTATTCAGCGTGGAGATAACATTTCTGTTCGCGGTGCGAGTTCTATATAAAAGCGCAGAGGGGGAAAAAAAATTGCTCTGTAATCTCCAAGAGGGGGAAAACTTCATCGTGGAGATTTCACGCCTCTGTAATGCACCTTCAAGCTGGAGTCCCAATGTAGCACCAAACAGGCCAACGCCGCCAGCTCCTACCGCACATCCACCAGTGGTTTCGATTTGTGTGTCCCACGGCGTGTTGCGGATAACGCCACGGGCTATTTACAACTCCTCCACTCCACCCGGCCCGGCCTGAACCTCCGAATTGAGCCTTGAAATGAAGACCATTTTAAAACGCAAGCAGGGCAGCAGAATTTGGCCGCAGCTTTAAAAAATGACTCTAAAACCCCCGGGACCCGAGGGTTTTTTTTTCTCCCTTTCCCACGATGCATTGCGGCCTATTATCCACTCCGACATGAGACACTGTTGCAGAGGCTGGGGCTGAGGTTTACCTTTCGCAACCTATCAGTGTCACGGGAACGCACGGATAGGGAAATGGGCGTAAACAGTGGGCCTCCACTGCGCGGCCTGATTGACGATAACAACATAGCACCTCGCCTCAGGACACGAGCACGATTGCGTCTGTTCACGCCGTGCCGGTGACAGCGTGAGGAGTCGCACCCCCGCGCATCTGTAAAAGCCCCTGTCTGCCTTCGCTTTGGCGTACAATTTAGCCCAGAGCATGGGTGGAGCTGGTATTCCATAGATGGAGGAGTCCATTTGGGCCCGGAGAACAACAAAAACAGGCGTGAGAAATGCCAGGATGGCCTTGACCTTGCCTCTCTTTCGGCGGCCCGGTATATAAAAAAAAAAAACACCCACAAAAAAAGAAAGTGGAAGGTCAGGCACTGAGGACAGGAGGACTTTACTCTCTCCTCCCCTGGTCCCCGCCGCGCCTCCACGGAGACAGACAGAACTATCGATTATCCATCACCGTGTCAGGGATCATACAATCCCAGATCACTTTAGATAAACACACACACGCACACGCTGCAGACACGCACAGAGACACAATCTACCTAACTCTTCCACCGGAGGCCACTGGCTGTCACATCCCGTCCCGCTCAAAAGGGCTCCCCGACATGTCTCGCACAGGGGGAAAGACCAGCACGAATGACAGAGGAGAGGAGACGGGATACAGAGGTCTGACGTGGTCCGGCCCTCTTGAGGGCATGGCGAGTCGCAGACGGGAGAATCGCCGCAAAGGGATGCTGCCGAGCGGAGCTTTAATATTCATTTGGAACACGAAGTAGGACGGAGATTGGGATTCTGGTGTTTTCTCTCCCCTGCACAGTGAGGTGACACAGGACAGATTAGATTTCACATGAAAATCGATCATTCAGAACCAATGTGGGAGGAGCGCGGTGGCGGTGCAGTAAAAGGACGCGGGTTGTGATGGGGCTTGGGAGCTACGGGGAAGCGACGGTTGGAAGAGAGAAGATCAATGAATGCCCGGATGTGCACACTAGCCAGGGGAGAGCATGACGTGTCATTTCTTTGCGAGAATCCCGTCTATGCGGAAATAGTTACTGAGAAAAAACAATTCCGTTGAATTGAATTGAATTCCGCAGGGGGTGCCCAAGAAAACATCCTAAACTGCTGACTACGAGTTCCTGAAGAAAAGGAGCGAAGGAACACGTACAACGCCTCCAGGCAACATGAATATAAAAGAAGAATGTGAGTCACCGTCTTGTCTGATGTTCTTCTTCTGTTGTTGTTGTTTATTGCCTGTTGGCAAAATCCATTTTACTTCTTATTTTGTCATTTGGTACAAGGCTCCAATGCTCATGAACATGTCGCCACAGTTTTGTCTTTTAAAGGGCAATGTGAGAAAAGTGGCGTGGAGATCCGAACCTGTTGTCCTCCTAATAAGTGCAGATCCCTTCGGCTTTGTGGAGAATTAAAGAAGGTTTCACTTCACTCTCGGGGTCCACCTCTGAACTTTATGCTCACCACTCTCGTTGCATGTTTTTTTTTTGCTCCCAGCAGGTAGCGTGCTTCCAGCCAATCAAATCTATAAAGCCCCACTACACGCTCAGCCCATGCGGCTCCAAATGGCAAATGGACGCACTTAGTCCTCAGCTGGTGGATGCAGTGGATCAAGCGGCGGCTAAAAAGCCTCTCTCACGACGCCAAATGGATGAAAATGTGGCTCCGTCTCTAATATTTTAATTTCTCCATAACCACTTGCCATAATCATTCACTTGTTTAGATGTTGACTTTTCTTTCCACTATTATCGGCTCTTTTATGCGGGTTTAAGTGTTTCTCTGCCTCCTCCTCTCTGTTCATCACCAAATAATTAAAACAATCATTGCTAATTTACCCTTCAGAAAGAAGAAAAAAAAAAAAACATGTCTCGTAAAAATGCAGCATTTGGCGGGACCACTTGGAATTAATGAGCAGCGCATATGCTGCGATGTAAAGTCATGCAAATCGGCGATGCTGATGCTCCGTCCCACATACCGAGGAGCAACACAAGCTCCCGCTGGCTGCATTTGCATCAGGAATTTATAAAATAATCATCAGAGTGCATCTTAGGCATCGGCGTTTTTCCTATGAAGCTTCAAGCGCCAGGGACCTTCAAGGACGCACATCCTCCTGTGGGCTGGCGTGATCTTTTGTGTAACATATTCAATTATCCGCAGGACGAGCCGGTCTAACCGGCCAGGTAATGACAGGATCAATCTGCCCCCCCCCCCCCCCAAACACACACACACACACAAGCACCCACCGCACTGTTATCACTATTAGACAAATCTATCCACATTATCCCGGTTAGGACTCGCCAATGGATGCAGGCGTCAGATGAGATAGAGCATAAAATGAGGGAAATTACATTAAAAGGTCAGCAGCCCGAGCGGGACTTTTTGCATATTTAAATAGTTTTAATTCACATAGCAGTGACATCCAGAGGCGCGCAGCATAAAGGTTAGGCAAAAATTGTCACAGCTTTGATTGGTTGAATAATTTGATCCTGTGAAAAGGCCAAATGCAACAACCGACGTGATCAAACTGTGTTTTGGTTTTAACGTCACCGTTTTGGTAATTAGATTTAACATGGAAGTTCAATACTTTCCCTCATTTTTTTTTGCTTTCAAATCTCAGCACATGCCCTGATCTAAAAAGTCCTCCCCGATTGCCATGCAGACGCTCCTCGTCAGCATTACAATCCAAAATCACGTGGGAAATAAAATCAACACAAGCACATCACTTCTCAGCTTAAGCAAGATTGGCTTTTGAAATATTTTGTGTTTGTTTACAGCCGCTCCCCTGACTGGCAAAATGCTGTGTCTGAATGGATTAACTGTTGTTTGGCGACAAAAATATTAAAGCTCTGAAATACTTCATTTAAGCACCACGGCCTAAATAAAGGCGCACAACGGCTAAACTGCAGGAAATTAGAAATTGAGCCAGTTACCAGCCAAAAAAAAACCAAATATATCAAAATTTAATCTTCCGGATTCCGGTGCAATTTGAGCCAGTCACTCGGAGCGGCACACTACACGGCAGATGGTCTGCAAATGAACCCCAAAATGACCCAAGTGATCAGACAAACAGATTTGACATTTATCCTTTGCCCTCTAAACTGAAGTCAAAGATGCCATTTCTATCGAACGCCATCTCTTTCCACTGCAAGTACACGAAGACCTCCTGGGGTGGCCGGCGAAGCCGTCCGGCAGGGATCCGCCGCACGGCCCAACATAGCCAAACCAGATTTGGCAACCAACAAAAACAAAACTGCCACCGACAGAGGTTAAACGTCCGCGTCTGCCCGCGCTTTGGCACTCACACATGCCACACGTGGCCTGCGGTGGTGAGAATGGAGCGCAGTTCATCGGGATTGTCGCATGTGGTCTGTAAATCGATGCTGTGCACTCACACTGCGGCCTGGTGAGAGAATGGCACGTGGACGGGTTCGCCACTCAATACTTTATTGAGCGTCCTCAAACGTTAACTGTCGCCCAACTACCACACTTGGTTGGCGCCCGTACGCCGGTGCTCATAAACCTCTGTGGCACATTAGTGGCGCGAAATGGCCGAGCAACGCGGCGCGTCAACAATAACGACCGGTCGATGGCGCAACACGCAGGCAAACGTTATTTAGCCCCGAGGGGATCGCAAACAATGAAGTGAATAAATGACCGTCCTGAGAGTCAGTTGATAATCTGCCCTACGCCATCCTTGCATCCGCACAAAGAGACCAGGATGAGGGGATAAAAGAAGATAAAGAGGAATGAAAAGAGGAGGAAATAGGCTTAGAGAATGGGCGGGGAGCTGGTGGGGATAATAAACAGATAAAAGTTAATGCTCCACAGAAGCAGAGAGGTAAACAGAGAGCGAGAAAAAAGGGAAGAAAAATGTGCCGGTGAATTCGCGGCCGAGAAAGAGGGGGAGAGTGAAAATTGCAGTGGGAATGATTGGAAACAGCAACTCTGTGGCAGCGGTGACTCTGTGAGCCAATCAGAGCATTTCACTTTTTACCAAAAAAAAAAAAAGAAATGAAAAAAGACATTAACATCCCCAGCATTGCTTTAACCGGCCACCAAAAAACATAAAGCCAGCTCCCTACTATGTTTTTCATACAAGCCCTTCGGGAACCGTCCGGTCTAACTGTGGGAAGCTCACAACCGGGGGCACTCGTCCTACCTGCCTCTGTGGGGGTCTCTCTCTCTCTCTCTCTCTCTCTCTCAGACTAATGGCCACGTTATCCACTCCGCTCCTGCGGACTTTCAGTCGGACGGACGTGCCGAGGACTTCCTCACAAGGTTTCCCCGAAGAGGTGCTCTCAGGTGACAAAGCATATTCCGTGTTTTAAAGAGATTATACACAAATGGTGATGAGTCCATTTTAAAGGTGCTTGTACTGTGGATTCTTTTTTATTCAAATACTTTTGCATTTTTTTGTGTGTGTACGGTTGTTATCACTGACACCTCCCGTGGAGTGCATCACAGTGATTCCAGTCCATGTTGTTCCCACTGTACAAAAGCAGCCTCTGATTCTCTTCCACACCACTCCACAGACACACAAACAGACGCACGCACGCTCGCACACACACTCCAATTACCCTGCAGACACATCATGTTAACAATGGGACATTTATAGCACATGCATGAGCAACCCCGCTTACTCGATTTTCCACTCTCCATATCGTACTCACACTCACACCCATGCCTTTGCCATCTTCTCATATTAATACACTGGCTGATTGGGAGCCATTTTCACTTTAGATGAGAGAAGACAAGAGCGAGGAGGTTTATTACATAACGCTTCGTTTTTTTTCCACTTTAAACCAAATGAGGTGCACTTCAAGCCCCATACCACCGCATATCCCTCAGTACAGTGATTGCGGGTTTTTCTGTTGCCCGGCTTTTATTGCATGTTTGAAGTTTGACGTTTTTTTTTAATCCGTGTAATCTCCGGCGATCCATGATGAAAAGCTTTTACTCCATCTACTAAAGACACAGAGATTCCCTGCAAACTTGATACTGTAATACTCCCCAGCTCCAACTCTTTCTCCATGTCGGACTCAGCTAGAGTTAATGTGTACATGCATACACTGTATACTATGTATGCACGTGTATATATATATATATATATATATATATAGTATATGCAATTAGAGCTGTGTGTTTGGAGGAATGTGTGTCCGCTCCAAGACCCAAATCCTGCAGAGCACTACTGACCTATCTAGGGCGAGACTGCCCCCCCACCCCCACTAACTCTGACTGACAGCCCTGTACCCTCGGCTGCCTCCCGCGACAATAGTCGGCGCTTGCTTTCCTTTGAACGTCTGTCACGCCTGGCTCAATATAACAACTACTTCTGGGGCAAAGTGCCATAAAAGCATTGACTCAGGACTGGAGGATAAGAACGAAAAAAAAAGCCCGTAGGAGGTGGAAGGAAAAGGAGAGAACTGCTTTGGGGATGATACATTTTGAGACTCCCCTGGCTGTTAATCTACAGAAGTCTTGCCTCAGGTGTTTAAGTGGAGAACTACATGTCTATACATGTATCCCTGCAGCATAAATCTGTCTTTCCATAAAAGCTGTGCGACCAAGGCAGCCACTGCCTCCCGCAGCCTGTATCTCCCACTCTAAGGGGACAAATCCTCCCTCGTCGACGGATAAGGTGCAAGAGTCGCGTGTCTCACTGGAATTCACCAAAAAAACCCGGTCCAAAGGCTGTAGCCACTCAAGAGAGCGCCGTTGTGCACTGGGGCGCCACGGACTCGGCACCTGATGTAAAGGACGCACAAGTCAGAAGTATAGGATGAACGTAAAATGAGTCGAGGAAGATTCCAGCTCCACGCCCACACAGTCAAGATAGAATGTGATATGGTGTGTAAGCGACTGACTTTGGCATCATAGCCACAATCTCTTTCTGAGATTGACTCATTAAGTAAGAAGTCTGGAAGAGGCACGTGGGGTTAGTGGGTTACATTTAGGCTAAAAGCTTCTGTTTAGCCTCCAGGACATTTTCTGTGACATTAAGAAAATCAGAGTCAGTTCTTATTTATGGTGGAAAGGCACAAAATAGATCCATACGCAGTGTGCACGTGCAAAAACAGAGCTGCATGTCATATTTAACTACTCAAAAAGATCTCATGTTAACTGAGTGTGTCACGAGTCTCTGCCGTGTGTATTTTGTATGGCGTAGGGATTTTTTTTCATACGCCATATGGCTTTTATATAATATGTCTAAGCCAGATTCCTCCCCTGGGTTCAGTGAGTGTGAGAGAGAAAGACGCAAAAGATGGTGATGTAAAAATGCCACGCGGTCAACGAGCACGCAAAGGACGGTGGGATTTGCATGAAAGGGGGGGGGGGGACTTTTTTAAATGTAATTCCGGAGAGATAAAATAAAGGAATGACATGAGAGAGGGGGGGGGGGGGGGGGGGGGGGGGGTTGTGAAAAAATAAACGAATGAGATGGAATAAAGGAAACAGACAACGAATGCAGCAATGATGTGGGTGAGTGCAGTACAGTCTGCGGAATATTACCTCTGGTGGTGAAAGAGAGTCACACAGAGTTGAGCTGCATTCAAACAACGTCAGAAGTGCAGCTGACCCGCTGACACTTGGTCTATTGACGTTGTAAATGAAGGGGCCATCTCCTCGCAGACGAGGCCAAAGACTGAGCCGTATATTCGCATGGCACTCTTGCGACACAAATCTGGGGAGGGAGCCGCACGGAGGGGAGTGGAATATGGATGGAGAAGTGGGAAGGTGACGGAAGGTGGTGGTGGTATGAGGATTTGAAAAAAAGTTGGAGAAATAGGTTGGTGCAGTGAGCCAAGAGAAAGGGAACAGCCCGAGGGCTGATAGGCGGAGAGGACAGAAAAGCAAAATTGATTTCTATTTCCGGAAGACATGTGCCGAATGACTAGAATGACTCTGAAACATGTTTAATTCCTAGGTCACAAAAATACACACGCCTGTGTTTATGCATGTGAGCCAATGCATATAAAATATCTCTAATGCACAGAAAAAAAACGGATCATGCCACTAGATCGCGAGTGGCAGTGTAATTGCTTTTTCGAGTGCGCCAACGTGACTTGTGCTACTGAGTGTGCAAGGATGAAGGCCTTGTTGGGGGGTACCTGCAGGCCATTGGCCATTTGGTTGAATGGGTCATTTGTTCCACAGGCTCCACTGAACCCCGGCACTCGGTGGGAGGAGCGGGTCAGCTTATTAACAAAGAGTGAAAATCTCCACGTTTACGCCACTGGACAAGGCCGCACTTAATTAGACGGCTTGTTTAGCCGACTCTAATGGGATAGATAGAGAGAGAGAGTGGGGGAGAGGTTGACAGCTCTCCTTGAAACGGCGAGATGGAGGACACTCGGTATTAGTGGAGCACGGCCTCATCGCATTTGCTGCTTTTTTTTTTCTCTATTTGGGACAGAGTACCCGTCTGTCCTGAACAGAACAAAAATAACAAGATTCATAGCTGGTAAAATTCAGTTGATTGATAATTCCGTTTTAGTCTGAGTGGGACGTACCTGGACGACGAAGGGCAAAGACATATTGATGACTTCGATTTAGCATGAGTGGGAGGGGGGAAAAAAGAGAGAGACAACTTAATGTGTATCAAGTCGGTAAGTAACAACAGTGTGGCACTGTGAGCGACACAACCCCTGTATGAAATGCTAAGCAATTAGTGCAATCCTTCAGAAAAATTACCTCTCTCTCTCTTCATCCATCCGCACGGCCTTTCAGCCACCCTCTCTCCCAGTGCCGGAGGCTAATTAAAGAGGAGAAATTGGATACGGGCCTGTGCGCACTCTAATTCGGGGGGGAGGAGGGGGAGAAAGTCGGACCTGGGACAAGGGCAGCGGATCAGAACGACGAGGCCTTATCTTTTCCGGGAGTATTAAAGGGATGGCAAGGTTGGCAGCGAGGGGAAGAGTGGATGAGAAAAAAAAATCCACCACACTACTGCTACTCCTAATATATTGCCGATTTATATTACAGGCGGATGGTCGCTTCTTTTTTTTTTTTCTTCTACCACTTCATCAATCTATAAAGTGCAAATGTTGATCCACTGAACCGACCACCGTTCACTCCACTCCAACACAGTGGAGGTCAGAGGTCAAATCAATTGGCAGCTGGTCCAAAAGGAGCACTTCAAAAATCCATAGGATGAATAAGTCAGAGAAAAAAAAGCTTTCCTCCTCTAACACAAACACTGAAGGAAATTAATTTGCGTATTACTGTTATACTGAGTGGTATCGGTACCTTCATCATGGCATACAGTATTACACAGACTGTAAGGATTTTTGACCCCTTGACTCATTTCGGTTTTTCCATACTTCTGATGGGTGCTTCAAACCTTATTCCCACCATCTTCGTCGAAATGCCAGGATCTTCCAAACTGTTGTCCTTCCCCAAACGCTCAGATTACACATTACAAAATTGTTTTTTTTCTGCTTCCAGCTTCCACTTTCGATCTTTCGATCACATCTCTAACGTGGGCTTGTTATACTTCCGGAGCACGCTGGCGTTAACACAGGAGAAAAGTGCTTTAGACAAATTCCAACAAAGAATACATCTTTGAGGATGCTTCTTAACTAACTGACAAGTATGAGCAATTATAAAGGCCCTCGTTAGGACATTTCGAGAACTTCAGACACTTTGCCCGATTATGCAAATACATCCGTCTGGGTCTCCTCTCTGCCACTGTCCACTTTGTCTTTATTCCTCTCTCGGCGAGTCTTAAATCCACTGGCTCAGACCAGGTGCAGCGGAAGAGCTGCGCTGGATCAGAGAGTTGATGATGGATGACAGGAGGGTGTGTGTGTGTGTGTGTGTGTGTGTGTGTGTGTGCGTGTGTGTGTGTGCGTGTGCCGGATTCTCAATGCATTATAGTGAGTGACACACTGCCTGCTGTGAGGAAGCGGGGGATGATGATGGACAGGGGTAAGAGGTTAACAGCTTGCATGCTCTGCAACACACACTAACACACACACACAAACTCACGCGCGCACACACACATCATTGCTGTATAAGCCTCACCCTGGCACTGTAACTGAGAGGGTTAACACCCCATTACGGCACTACTTTACAACAGAGACCAGAAACACATTTGGCTCCGACACCAAATGCGCCAAATGGACGCTGTCTCCAGCAGGCGACGTGACGCGCGCCAGGAAAACAACAAAGGGTGTGTTTGTCTTGTGTGAAGCTAACACTCCAACACCCCGCTCTCCCCCACCGTCCCACCCACTGTGGCGCTGGCGTTCCCCTCTGCTTCATCTGCATGCGCACACACAAACACACACACATGGAGCAAAACACGGGCCCGAGAGCAGATTGAAATCCTGTGGTATATGGCGGGGGCGGCCCACTGGAAGGAGGCGGTTATTTCACAGACGAATGCGCACGCGACCGTGTGACCTGGTCAGAGGGAAGAGTGTGTTGAGTTTGTTTGAGTGATCACGGTTCCTCTGCGTGGAACCAAAAACAGGAGCACTCCACAATGAACGATACATAGCTGTCATTTTGGTCCCTTTCTTGTCGTCAAATCATGGTTGTTTGCGAGGAAAAATCTGTGTTTTGAATATCTGTGTTGCAGTGCTCTATACAATCTCATAACATCAATTTACGTTTACTGTAAAAACACATTTATCCACATCTACTCTCCTCCTCACATGTCTATCACGAAGGCAGCAAATCAACACCCTCACCCCTCCTACAGTGGAAAGAATAGCGCTGCTTTTGGAGAGTGAAATCCAGCTGCGAGCTCGATGTGGGCCTGTCAGGGTGATGGTGAGCCCAGCAGCTCCCTTTTTTTTTTCCTTTTTTAATATATATATATTTTTTTGCTTTGTGTGTCTGTTTTGAAGCATTTAGGTTAATGGGAGACACCCTGGCCTCCTCAGCACCAGCCCAAATCTCTACATGCCCCACATGCGGATCTTCGGGCCAGCTCTGCTTCTTGGACTGGACACACCGGCAAGCGCGCACTCACACAAACTGGGTCGTGGCCCCCCCATGCTTATTCTTGATGTGAAAAGGGGATGCTGTCTATACTTTCCTCCTCTGAAAAAAGAAATACAAAAATCCCTGCACCTGGATGTTGTTTCCTGGACAATGATCCCGGAGCGGCATCGAATCTATCTATGATAGGACAATACAGCCGGATGTCTTGGGCAATCAAAGCAAACATCTGAGGAATTTCATCATTACTCGGAATGGACAAACATAGAGGGGGACATAATTACATAGTGTGTGCCACGCTGTGCGGCAGGCAGCACAGAATAAAATGTAATTCTCTCTGCAATTTACATGAAGATGAGGCCAAAATGTCTATTATACCATTTCAAATGCCAATCACCCCCGGTAAATGATGTCAGGGGCCTCTGGCAGACAGCCCGCCTAACAATGACACGGCAACCGACTGTCAAATGAAAATCAGTAATAAATATAGGATAAGTCCGTTTTATACTGATCATCATTTGTCCGTAAAAAAAAAAGAGGCAATCAACTCAGGGATTGTCGACTGCAGCCCTGGTGCCAGTTATCGGCACGGCTCTGTAAATCAAAGCTCTCTGTACATTTTCAAACAACGCCACATTCTTTTTGGACCAACACTCATTAAAATGTAAGTGGCACAGCACTGTCCGATTGGTGTCAGGGCCCGGGGCACTGAGTAAATTAATGATGCTTAAGTAAACTATGGATTAATTATAAATAGCCCAATGTGTCACTGGGCACACTGTATCGGCATATCCGACTGATTGTCCTACCTGCAGCCATGCCTAATGAGCAGCTAACCTGCCTCGGCAGACAGGGGACAGATGGGAAACACATTTGGCACTGTACGGGATGCTCTCACACACGTTATCGCCCTTGAGCAGAGAGGGGCTCTGATTGGGCTTCACTTTTTGGTCGGTCAGCCCGGAGCAAAACACCAACAAGCCAAAGTACAAAAGCAGAGACAATCCTAAAAATGCTTTAGATCTTTTTCATGTAACTTAGTAATGACATTACTGCTACTCATCCATGTTGTCGGCTGAAGCTGGAAGGAAGCACGGAAGGCATTTTAAACAACCTATACCAGACATCTGTTTAAAGCCAGCGATGTATAATAATAATAATATAATGTGTCCTCTTCGATAGAAGTTTTTTTTTGTTTGTTTAGTTTCCACCTACTTTGAGAAAATGTGATTCATTTCATTATTTATTGATGTTTTTCTTTGAGTGGGTGGATTTTTTTTCCACACCCATCGGTGTCAACGAGACTATACATGGTTGTGTCTGTGTGCTACTCCTGCGATAAATCAGGATTTTTGTGATATTATTTTGATCTGTGTCTAAAAGGGCACATCTGTTTCCAACATTGCGTCTCCATCATGAGCCAAACACAAGAACGTGGCGCAAAGAATGCCGCCTCACAGTTATTCATTGGGGCTGAATGCTACTCAAACATAAACCAGAATATTATGTATATATATATATATATTACATGTCTGAATATGCCTTTTTAAATCACTTGACTGTACAGGGATGACTCATCTGGTAAGTGTAGTGTCAGATTCAAGTTGTCTTTTTTGATCCACAAAAACGAGCATTCACACTTCACATCTTCATCACCACTTGAATACCTGTCAGGCACAACTTTGAACCTAGAAACAAACCTCTGTATCCGCATGTACCGCTGTTTGCATCTTTGATGAGCACCAAAACTCTGACTTCCAATTGTGTTCATGTCAATCACATCTCAAAATGGGAATCACGTAAAACAACTATACCCATCTCATGGGGCAAGTACTGCAAGGTAATTGTAAACCTATAACAGAACAGGAAGTCGCTGGATGAATATCATCTGGGAGTGAGAGAGGGATGGAACGCGCTCCTCTTACCGTCCACAGCCATAGTGGGTCTGAGCGTGTATCTCTCCGTGGTGTCACCAGGTCTCCTCCATCCTGGAGCCTCGGATCAGACGTGTCAGTGCGAGGATGCGGAGCCCTTCTTGCCCTCTCTAACCCGCGATGTGCGCACGGAGGAGAATCATGCTGTCGCACGGAGGCAAATGAAAACCTGGATCACCACCCTCTCTCTCTCCCTCTCTCTCTCCGTCTCTCTCTCCCTCCTTCTCTCCAAACGCCGGGACCAGTCCGAAAAAAAAAGTGGCTCCTCCCGAGTCTCCGCCCCTTTCTATCCCTACCTGACCGGGAGACAAAAGGTCATCACGCCCCGACGGCATCTCAAACACACACACACGCACGCACGCACACCTTGACACACAAACACACTATTCCCTTCACACACGTGCCTCATTTAGTAATTGTATTGATTATTTTGGAAACCACATAGGCTACAGATGATCTTATTATATGGGATCCATATTCTTTCATACAAAAAAAACCCCCAAAGGAAGTTTAGACATGACTCCCAAGATAAAGATTATATGCCACAATCATAATGTTACTTTAAAATTGCCAAACCATTTTTATAGCCCTGTAAAGGAAGAGACCTGGCTTTAATAGTTATGTTTTCGACATGTATGATTGCACAACGTGACGGAATTGTTTATTCATCAGTTCCATTGTTCCATTGACTGCACAGCATTCCTGCGTTCAATAATTATCTTCCCCTCATTTTCGGGAATGGACAGTTTGTGACAGTCAGAATTTTGAAGTCTCAAGCCCAACCTTGGACAAGCGCTAATAGCATCATCAAGACAACACATACTTTAGAACCGATGGAGGACATTATTATTTTAGTTTAAAATGGTTGGACTGTTCCTTTAAGGAAGCACTCATTTGGGAGCATGTGTGGTAAACTGAGCATGCCAGCGCTTTATCTTGGCACCCACCCAGAGACAGACATGAGGAAGAGATACACCGGATGCTCTTGATATTTGCGGGGAAGCCTACAAAACAGCAGCCCCTATTTGCCCATCAAACAACGTAGCTCCACATGGAAGCAGAGATTTTGGGAGCAGGTTGGGAACGCATCTTTGTCAATGTAATCTGACAACACACCCAGCTAATAGATTCTGGTGGCATTCAGACTGCCGAGTGCGACTGGTGCTTTTATTTGTACAGCATTGAAGAGACGTGTCCCTGAAAGACTCCGGGACCAGACGGTCCATGGGACCGTGTAGGAGGATGTGGGCCCTCCCTGAAGCCCAGGCGCTGGATCGTCAAAGGCTGAAAGACGACGAACAAAGGACCCGCCGGTCCATCGGGGCTTCAGCTGAACACATGCTGACTAGAACTAAGAGCATTACCCACTTTCCCAGACACACACACACACACTCACACAGATGTATACATGATGTTGCCCTCATTGTTATTCGCCCGGACATAGGCACGCACCAACACAGGGACCCACATTTGCACCCACTCGCACCTAATCTCGGAGGCAGATCTTAATTTAGAAGTGTGTTACGGCGTGTCTGCAGGGACTCTTCTTTCTCTCTCTAAAAAAAAGTGTGCTGCTTCAGAGGATGGACAGTGCAGTGAATAATGAATAATAACGCTGCAGAGATCGAGAGAGGCAAGATTTGCTGATAGCAGGGTGTTTCGGGTAAAGGTAGCAGCTAATACATGAGCAACTGCATTTTACTGCTTATTCTCCAGACTCTATATTCTGCAGATATTCATTCCTTTGAGAGTTTCCACTGAGATTTTGTTTAAAGCCTATTTACTGGTTAGGGAAAGTGATGGGGACTCCATATAGCTTAAGCATGACCTTATGTGACTAACAGATGACGCCGTTAAACTTTTATTTTCTGTCTTAAACCATCCCATATGGCCCGTAGTGTGCATGCCAAAAGACCTTTGATATTTTGCTGTCACAATGCAACACACAAACAAGATCGAAAATGCACGAGGACACGTGCAGACATTTTGCCGAACAGCTGTCATTAAAGAGAAGAAAAAAAAACGTTTATTCTGCAAATAGCCAGCCAGATATTGGCTGATAACAGAAAGAAGAGGGAACCTCTTGCTGGAGTGCTAGAGCTCTCTTCAGAAAGAGAAAGAGAGAGAGAGTGAGCGCTTCCTCGAGGGGCATAGAGAAGCCATTGATGCTGGAGTGTGGCATCAGCCCTGCCAAAGCTGGTGTCAGGGTGAATGGCTGTCCCTGAGTTGGCCGGGACCAAATAGAGTTCCAGAAGTGCCAAACAGACTGCGCGGAATGCGAAGAACGGTTGAGGAAGGCCCCCGACCAACCTTTGGTGCATCCAAATGCTCAGCAAGAGAAAAGATTCAAAGAGGAGGGATTTCAATAGAACATAGGAGTTCTCTTCTGCCCGCACTTAATCTGATCTGAAAGGGAGGGCTCTTTCAGGTGGAAGTGAAAGCAATCCAATGAATTCCCACAGGAAGCTATTTACTACCCCTGAGATGAGTGCAGATGACAGAAGAGAATCCACTTTGTAGTGTTGAGTCGTGGGCCTGAGCTGTTTTCCTAATCAGAGACCCGGGGGAGTTTTCTGTAATGTGGAGAGGGCTTTCCTTCGCAACCCGTGTCCCCTCTCTGGATTTATTCAGGATGCGGAACAAAAGATGACAGGACCTATTTGAGAGATATATTCCCTTAGCCACTCCCTGATCGTCACCTCCGGCCTCCTGTTCTGCACCCAGTATCCATGTGCGTGTTTGTGCGTGTCAGCAGCTTGGTGTGTAGTTGTAAACTGGACTGCATGAACAGCTTGAGTTAAATCTAAAACGTCTGTACGCACAGAAGCCGTCTCCAGTACTACTGTGTTATGAGATGTGCTAATCCCTCCTGTTCAATATGTTCACAAACCAACAGTTAATGTAACCCATGTGCACATTTGAACAAAAAGCTAAATCGTTGATAGTAGTCCGGTTATTATTATACAAATGCAGAATGTGCAAATCGAAATGGCATCTGTACATATAAAAAACACTTTTTGGCCCTCCGGGACAAATCCACCATCCATAATTGTTGAAACTCAGGTCGCTCTCCTCTCCTGATGGAGTCGAAACGGAAGTTGGTGTTTGTCTGTGCATCACTTTGTGAGTCTCAAGGTGACCCCTCTGCTACAGGAGAGGTCATTTTCTATACATTGCAATTAGCTTAATGAGGCTTTTCCAATGTGAGCCCACCATGCTTATATGTCAGGTTTGACAATGCATTTGTATTCACCACACAAAATCCCTCATCATATTTTCCCCTCTGTAAAATGGCTCCGATTCTGCCTTGGTCTAATTACTGAAATGTCCTTTTTCAAAGCTTTGTAGTCACACTAAGCTCAGTGGATCAATGAAATTCCATTTGAGTTGCCCAAAAAGAACTCTCGCTTGCTACTCCTAAATTAAAGGCTCTGGTAGCAATTTACTGTTGTCCTTTCACAAGGTCAGTTTGCTTTGTTTCAGAATTATATACAGTCAGTAATTAGTGCTAAATAAATCATTAATCCTCCCAAGACTTTCTTATATGTACAAAGTCAGGCTTCGCGCATGTAGACCACTTTCATCTAAGAGACGCTGATTGAGTTTAGCGTGTGTGTGTAATGGGAAAAATGATGTCCATGTCCTATTTTGCGTTTTTTTTTTTTCACCCATGTTGTATTGTCGAAATATAATGAGCTTAAATTAAACCACAATGCAGCTCGGGCTGTATGAATGATGTGTGAGTTTGTCTTTGTGTGTGTAGGTGTGTGTTTGTATGTGGTCCATGAAAGCATCAATAAACCTGTCATCTCGACAGATCCCCTCCAGTGCTTCTTTCTTTCAAACAGCAGTTGGCAATCTGTGGACCATAATTGGGGCATGATGTTATTTGCTGGAATATCTCATCTTTTACTTTTCCTCCTTTTTCTTCCTATCGAGGGCTGCAGCATCCACGCAGCTCCAACTACGTTTTATACATGTCACATTATAGTCATCTGTTAGGACAGATAGTCCAGTGGGCTACCCCTCCGTCACGTGTCGTATGTCTTGCATAAACAGATTAAATTGAGTGAGGCATCCATGCAAACTCGCGCACACACACGAATGGATAAACACGTAGATTCATGCAGATCACTGTACACTTGCATGGAGGTACACACAATGCTGACAGTAAGACACAATAAGTCAGCTTGTGTATAACACATTTCAGTTTCCCAATTACACAGCCTGATCATTTTAGCATCACAGATCTAAGTAGTATTTACCAAAAAGGGATATTATTTTGTGAATCTGCCTCATCAAGGATCCAATTATATCCACATTTAGTGATTTGTCTTTGTTAAAAATGGAAGGAGCAGAGTAATTATTATCTTTCATCTCTGCACATATACACAAATCACATTAATGGCTTTCTCTAGGCTAAGGAAATTCATATCTAATTCAAAAGCTCTGAATAATAAAAGTATTTGAATTAAGTGTCAATCACAATCTCAAGCATTTATTTAAAAAAAAATATATACATATACAAACTAATACCAACATACCACGTTTTGATGTAATAGTATATGCAGATAAACTACTTTCTTTCTTTTAGAGAATGTTTCCGGCTCACAGCTGGATTTACAGGAAGCGCTGCCAAATGTTTTATGGCAACACATCAAAGGGAATGATTTTAAAATGATCTTAGACGAGACCACAGTTACAATGTCTGCCTTCACAACCCCAAAGCAGATATCAACCTCTGCTGCCATTCCCGCCACAAACTGCATATTTCAATGCCCCTTTTTCTGTATGTGTTGATCTGGGTCATTCATCCATGAATCTTCGAAAATATTTATATGTTTCTTTGTTGTAGTTTTCATATTTATATATTTATATGTTTCTTTGTTGTGTATTTCTTGTGTGTTGTCTGTCATGCAACATGTTGACCGTGTTGTTGTATGTTGTTATTGTTGTTGTTTGTAGTTGTTTTTGTTATTGTTGTTTTGCGGGCTTCGAGGAACGTCTTTTCGTCCTTGCATGTATGTAATGCATGCAAGAATGACAATAAAAGGCTTGACTTGACTTGACTTGACTTGACTTCACCATGATGATCATCCAGACATGTAATCTGCTTTTCTTTCTCTTACTACCTTTCCATTATTCCAAAGAATCACATCGTGGGAACTCGAGCTGTCCTCCATAAGCAATCATAAAAATCATCGAAATAAAATCATTGAAATGATTGCAGGAGAGTAAAAGTAGCAATGCAATAACTGGACTAAATCAAGAGAGCTTGAGTTACACTTCGTATTTGAGCTATATATCCTCTTACATGTCTGACAGTCCGTTTTCATCATAACATCTTCTCCCAGTAAGTGAAATAACGTCTGCCCTCAAAGCAATGTAAATGAAGAAATATGTGAAGGCCTAAGGCGGAGACTATGGGTGGGTGAAGTAAACGTGATGTCTCTCATCAGATGGAACACAGAAATGGCATGTCAAAATCTATTTAACTTTATTGCAGTCTCCAGTCTCAGTTTAAGTCCAGACTCTCCGACATTAATGATTTCCACCTATGATGTAAAGAAAAGTTATTGCTTTGATGCACTTAATTGTATGTCAAAACTTCAAGGAAAAGGTATGGCTCAGTTGACTTTCTAATAAAATGTCAGTTCAAGTTATACTACCAACTAACTACTTTTACATCCTATACTGGTAAAAAAAATAAAATGGTTTATTTACAACTTGGATGCATTTTAAATAGTGCCCGTCATTTGTTTCATGACTGGTTGAAAGTAAAATGATTTCAACATTTCACAAAACAAAGATAAAACATAAAAACAATATTTTGGGGTTAAACATTTACATCTGGGAGTACACTATATTACATTATACATTATATGCACTAGCATATCTTGCAACACAGTTCAAACATATTACTCCGATTATTCCAAATAGGAAGATTCATCTAAGATGTCCAAGTCCTTTAGGCCAAGGATTTTTAATGACAGTTATTTGTCAGGATGTGGCGCCCTCCCGCGGCCGTATAATAACTACTATTTAAAAAAAAAATGCTTCAATAACACAGTCACACCGTATAAGATGGAAAACGATTTTTTTTAAATTAATTTAATTTAAACGAACAACGAACTTTAGCTAAAAAGTCACTTTAAAAATAGGGAAATGAGCAGTGCCCATATCACCTGTTGGGGCGCTGTTAAAAATATGACCGGTTCTTTCTGGAAGCACGAGCCCGCTGTTCGCTGCTAACGGAAGTGACATTGTTGTTTATCCGGCTCACAGCCGTATCCTCGTCGTTGGAGCCAACATGGTTGGTGCATCGATGTCCAGTAATGCTAAACATGCGCCCAAATCTAACTCCAAAAGATCCGGGGGTGGCCAAGGGGCTGCGGTTGATCCCGCGGCAATGCCCCTGGCCTCCCCCCTCATGGGTAAAAAGAAGAAGCCGTTCCTGGGGATGCCCGCCCCGCTGGGCTACGTCCCCGGTCTAGGGAGAGGGTAAGCTAACCTACCCTAGCTTGCTAACAGCTCTTTAGCTAACATCAAGTTTTGGACATTGTATGAAAGCAGTTGTATAGCAAACAAACCTGCGTTGTAGCACGTTTATACACGCATTTAATACTAGTAAGTTGAAAGTAGTTGTAGAGTTATTGTAATTAAGTATTTTTGTGAATGGACAATTTTGATCGTTGTAAGTTAACGAAGTACGATATAGTGTAATTTTAATTTTAATGAATTATCCGCTGGCCATGTAGTTTGTTTGCAAGTTAAGCTTAGTGCGTAGTCCAAGTGGACGAATAACACATCTAAAATACAATTGAATGTATATATAACTACAAAACAGTGTGGCCTCTGTCATAACTTTAGTACTTGATGGTGAATTAATGCATGTTCTGATCTGATCAATTGCAAATAAAAAAGGATCTGAATAATGCTAGTATGGTTTAGGCTGTCCGATTATTTATTGTACTTTACTGCATGTGTCCATCATGAGCCCCTGGCCAGTTTTCATTTGTGTAACATAATAAGTAATGTTACTCTTCAGAGCGACTGGTTTCACCACCCGATCTGATATTGGTCCTGCTCGTGATGCCAATGATCCAGTGGATGATCGACATGCACCGCCAGGGAAGAGGACGGTGGGGGACCAAATGAAAAAGAACGAAGAGGATGAGGAAGATTTGAATGACACCAACTACGATGAGGTGCCTTTACACTGGATTATAACTGGCTGTTATTTGAAGTCAATGAAGTTTCAATCTTCATAGTTGATCATGCTGTTAATTTGTAATGTTTTCCCTTTTAGTTCAATGGATATGCAGGAAGCTTGTTTTCCAGTGGGCCCTATGAGAAAGATGATGAAGAAGCAGATGCCATATATGCTGCACTTGACAAAAGGATGGATGAAAGACGCAAAGAAAGAAGGTTATTATAAATATTTGTTTATTTTCTCACCAGAATTTTAAGGGAGAAGCTCTTCTGTTTTTTCAGTGTTTCATGTTGGACCTCTTGCAGAATGTTTTATGCATGTCATTTTTAAAGCTTTCCTATGTGTTTTTAGGGAGCTGAGAGAAAAGGAAGAAATTGAGAAATATCGTATGGAGCGACCTAAAATACAGCAGCAATTTTCAGATCTGAAGGTATGAAAACACATGATATGCCAAGCTGTTCTTGTTCAGCGCAAACCACCCAGTTTCGCTCAGTAACTTCCCCTTACGCCAGTGGTTTTTCAGGGACTTACAATATTTGTTCACTGTCCGATGATGACTTAATTTTCCCTTTTAAAGTTTTTGTAATCGCAAAGAACCATTTATTAAATCTCCACCTTCTTGACTTTTAGAGATTATCATTCTAACACAAATCATTTATGTATAGATATATATAAAGTTATAATTTAACAAATATTTCAAATCACTGGGTTTTAGAGGTTTAAGCTTTACATTTGAAACAAAGAAATAATATGTGGCATGACATGTCAACTTTATTCAACTCTCTTTTGTCACTTTTTATTCTCTATTTTTCCCCTATCTTCTCACAGAGGAAGTTGTCAGAGGTGTCAGAAGAGGAGTGGCTGAGCATTCCTGAAGTGGGAGATGCAAGGAACAAACGGCAGAGGAATCCCCGCTATGAAAAACTCACCCCTGTCCCAGACAGCTTCTTCTCCAAACACCTGCAGACAGGAGAGAAGAACACAACTGTTTACCCTCTGCAAGGGGTCAGTATACACATATGTTCTCTGTGGACACCATCAGGGAATAAAGCACAGGGACTGAAATTATGTAGTTTCAGCCTGCTCCAGCAGGAGTCATGGTATCTCACTGCAAACAAGTGCATTACATTACATCACAAAGTATATTTAAAAAGTTAACATTTGCCAGGAATATACCTCACCGAATTTGTCCCTCTGTAGAATAGGAAAGTCCTTGCTGAGACACAGGCATTTTGAAACGCATCATTTACACTGATCGGTAACTTGTCGTTTGAGCTAGGTCTGTGTTTTCCACTCATTGTCAACATGCCATGACATTTTGAGCGTATAATGCCTTTCTCTCTTTCTTCTGTTCCCTAGCTGGCGGGTCTGAACACCCCTTACCCAGGAAGTATGACCCCTGGTCTGATGACACCAGGGACAGGAGAGTTGGACATGAGAAAAATTGGTCAGGCCAGGAATACGCTCATGGATATGAGGCTCAGTCAGGTAATTGATGCAATATGCTCTTCCCCTTTCACTTTAACCTTGATCTATGATCAGAATCAGATCGCTTTTATTCGCCAAATGTACAATATACACAGGAATTTAACTTTATGTACAACGCAGGTGAATAAACGCATAAAGACATAAGGAAATAAATTAAGAGAAATAAGAATCTTGGAAAAACTTGAATGTCAACAAATTGAAGTGTCCAGAAAACCAATCTAAGTGTCCGAGAAACAGTTTAAGTGTCCGAGAATATATACAAAAGACAGTAAGTGTAGCGTATTTGTTGTTCCTTGTTATCATAAATGCAATATACAGTACTTGTAGGGTATTTGATGTTATCAATGACAGTGATGGGTTAGGATGGCTTGTTGAGGCGAGGGATGGCCTGAGGGGAAAAAAACTGTTTATGTGTCTGGTGGTTCTGGGATCTGAACCTGCGGCCCGAAGGGGGGGTTCTGAACAAACTCACCCCCTGCTGTTGATCCTTTGATCCTCCTTGGATTTATTTATCCTCTCTTTTGCGTTTCTTTTGTCTTCAGGTGTCTGACTCAGTTAGTGGACAGACGGTGGTGGATCCTAAGGGTTACCTGACAGATCTTAACTCCATGATCCCCACACATGGAGGGGATATCAGGTACAGACACTATGGGAATTCCAGAAGTCCGGATAATCCATGTATGGACAATAAGATGCATGTCCAACGGTTTGTTCTTGTCTCGTCATGACCAGTGACATCAAGAAAGCTCGTCTGCTGCTGAAATCGGTGAGGGAGACCAATCCTCATCACCCACCTGCCTGGATTGCTTCTGCTAGGTTGGAGGAGGTGACCGGAAAACTGCAAGTGGCGAGGAACCTGATCATGAAAGGCACAGAGATGTGTCCAAAGGTAAAGGACAATGAAGAGTACACAGAGTCTTTATGCGGTCTATGCGCGTATGCAAATGGTTCATTTTGTTACCTAATTTATTCATAACCTCTTAACCTATCAATGTTGTGATTGTTCCATTGTGGAACAACTCTTACACTCCAATGGAGTTAATACTACAGCTCAAGCGTCCTCAAGAACAAACCTAAAAACGTTGTTTCTTAATCTGTTCTAAAAGTCTGTTTTATTATTCTTTAGTGGGATTTTCCGATTCATTTGTGTCATTCTAATCTTATGTGATTTGTCAACATTCCTGTGAAATTATTTATTTCTCTGAAAGCGGTTCTATACAGGATCTGGCAGGTTATATACAAATTGCATTTGTTGTTATTATTATTATTATTATTATTATTATTATTATTATTATTATTATTATTAAATGTTGCATTGCCAGCAATTTCAATCACAAATGAATGCTGCTGGACTATGTTTTAAATTGAGAAATATTTCTTGCCCCTGTAGAAGCTATAAACATTTCTCTCTGCCCACCAGAGTGAGGATGTGTGGCTGGAGGCAGCCCGGCTCCAGCCTGGTGACACAGCTAAAGCTGTGGTAGCCCAAGCTGTCCGTCACCTGCCTCAGTCTGTCCGCATCTACATCAGAGCTGCTGAGCTGGAGACTGATGTCAGGGCCAAGAAACGAGTTCTCAGGAAAGGTAAGGCTGTCGTGCAGTGTCACCCGTATTGACATTCTTCCAACTTGTTTGTGTATATCAATTCACAGATTATAAGAGTTATTAGTGACCGTTTGAATACACTTGTAGCTATCCTTGCCTTAGGAGCCGTTTGTGGTCTTTGCCATCAGTGCCTGCATACATTGATACATTGACACTTTCTGCGTTGCAAAAATCCACAACCAGTCTCAATCTGTCTATTGTCTCATAAAACCAGCCACACAGAACTACTCACTCCCTGCACACAAAAGATTGCATAAAAGATTTCGTATCAGTTTGTTTTGGCACCCGTGATTCTGGCTTTTCCTCAAGGCCAATCACCCTATTTAAGCGGTTATGGTGTCAGTCCAATAGCTCACACATGCACACCAACACACAAATATTTTCCCAGCAGCGTACCCCAGTGACAGAGATGGATATGTTGCTTCCTCTGTGGAAGAGGTCTTTGCGCCTCTACATGCTCAGCTGACTTATAAGGACTTTCCTGCCTTTACAGAGTATGCTGGGTTTTTTTTTTATTATGTTGCCTTTACTGCTTGTGTGTTCACAGAAGCGCTAAGTGTCTCTTAGTTCTTTCAATTTTTTTGGCCATTTTTCACAGTGCAATGCCAGTGTAAATGAACGTCTTGTGACTTTTAAGATTTAATTATATATTCTTTCCACCAAACCTTTTGTACGTTAAAGAGTCTTTTACAGCGAAGTCACAGGATTTGTTTTTGTGAGATAATTTGTTGCCTTGAGCCACACGCAGACTTGTTAACTTATTGTAAATCACTCCGAATCAAAGTTTCGATGAAATGCCTTTACAGTTGTGTAATTGTTTTTCCCTCCTAGCCCTGGAGAATGTGTCCAAGTCTGTTCGACTGTGGAAGACAGCCGTTGAGCTGGAGGAGCCAGAGGATGCTAGGATCATGCTTAGCAGAGCTGTGGAGTGTTGCCCTACTAGTGTAGAGGTACGGTTGGCCCATGCATACATCATATACATTTTTTTTTATATATATAAAATTGCATATTTTATTTCACAGGGTGTCGCACCTTTTAATACAAGAAGCTTATATTTGTGGCCGTTTCGATTCATCCGTCAAATAGATGAAATGATTTCTGTCTGTCCTCTCTAGCTGTGGCTGGCACTGGCCCGGTTGGAAACCTACGACAATGCCCGTCGTGTCCTGAACAAAGCTCGAGAGAACATTCCCACCGATCGGCACATCTGGATCACTGCTGCTAAGTTGGAGGAGGCCAATAGCAACACTCAGATGGTGGACAAGATCATTGACAGAGCCATCACGTCTCTACACGCCAACGGTGTGGAGATCAACCGAGAGCAGTGGATTCAGGTGTGTTGCTGCAGCTTTATCGGGGTGGAAAAAATTGAAAGGTGGTTCACTGCAATGGTTTGTAAACAAATACAAACATAAACAACCATGGCATTTCCTAACACCGTAAAAATGAATATACTTAAAGGAAAAATAAGGACAGTGGTGTTTTTTTAAACTGTTTTGACCAGGTTGCATTATACTGAAAGCAATTCACATACCACATATTAATGGAGGCGTACAGAATATTTGAACCACGTTGGCTTTTCCACTCAAGGATAACTCAAAGACAGCCACTCATGTTAACGCATCTGTGACAATTCAGCCAAAACATTGTGTGTATGTCAGCTTTGACAGCATGCCAGCATATTTTGGCAAAGCTGCCTTCTGCTATTTCATCTGGGTGCAAAGGAATATAAGCCTGCACTGGGTCTGACATTTCATTATGCACAGTTCACAGTTGTTCAGCAATCATAGTCCATCACACAGTGTTTCCTTTTACTGACTGCCTAGCTTGTTCTGCCACTGGCAAAAATATGTTGTGGAAACACATATACATTCCATATATAACAGAGTAATACAAATCTGATATATGAATATATGATCAGTGACTGTGACACAACTTTTTGCATTCTCCTTCTGTGTACAACTTCAAAAATGTCCCCCGTCTGTGTTCCTTCGTGTCCCGCAGGATGCAGAGGAGTGTGACAAAGCCGGCAGTGTGGCTACGTGCCAGGCCGTGATCAGGGCCGTCATAGGGATTGGTATTGAGGAAGAGGATTGTAAACACACCTGGATGGAGGATTCAGAGAGTGTAAGTCCGGCTACAACCTTATTTGTATTAAACAAGCCATGCCCAGACCTCGATGAGTAGAAAGGACAAACCCCTCACCGGATGTTTGTCTCTTACGTTTCAGTGTGTGGCCCACGGAGCGCTTGAGTGTGCCAGGGCCATCTATGCCCATGCGCTGCAGGTGTTCCCCAGTAAAAAAAGTGTCTGGCTTAGGGCTGCCTACTTTGAGAAGAGCCATGGCACCAGGTATCCAGATCTGGTTCCTTTATTTCTCACGGCGTAACTTTTTCCCCTCTCTCTCTCTCTCTCTCTCTCTCTCTCTCCTTCTTTTATTGGAGCACCCTCTGGTTTTGTCTCTCATGTACCTCTCATCTGCTTGACCCGACCAGGGAGTCCTTGGAGGCTCTTCTCCAGAGAGCCGTGGCCCACTGTCCCAAAGCAGAGGTCCTGTGGCTGATGGGGGCCAAGTCCAAGTGGCTGGCTGAGGATGTGCCTGCAGCGAGAAGTATCCTAGCTCTGGCCTTCCAGGTGACGATAGCGACTGTTTTAGTTTCCATTTGAGCTCGTGTCTTACTATGTTATCGTTCCTTCTATTTCCTATTACTTACCCATACTGTCCACCTCTTTCCCGCCTATTTTCACAGGCTAATCCTAACAGTGAAGAGATATGGCTGGCTGCCGTCAAGCTGGAGTCTGAGAATAATGAGTATGAAAGAGCCCGTCGACTGCTGGCCAAGGCCCGCAGCAGTGCCCCAACAGCCAGGGTCAGTGTGTGTGTGTGTGTGTGTGTGTGTGTGTACATTTGAGAGTGTGAAAGCAGGATTAAAAAATATATATATATTATTTCAAACCTCCCTTAAGATGATTCTGCAAAAATATACACACAAAATTCATCTCTGGTTCAAGTTTTAATGCATTGATGTATTTTAATGCTGATTTTTTTGCATTGTGTTTTAAATAATACTGAAAAGTTGAACTGTTTTGGGAAAATCGATGCAAAAGAGGGCAACTTTGCAAGGCTGTTGAGTTTTATACGGAGTTGTATTTATTTTATTTGGCTTGCGTCGTCCTTTTACTCTCTGTCCTTCCACGACCTTCTGTACCAGAACAGTTTTGTTTTTGTTTTTCATCAAGTAACGCTGGTACACATACAGCCTTGACCCATGTTTTAGGGGTGGCCTGATAATCAGGTTTTATTCTCGGCTTTAAAGCCCCTATTTCATGGAAAGTTAGTTTCTATGATGTTTTTTTCTCAGGTTCAGGCTTGCCAGGGTTTGGCATGTCAAAATAGTCTAATACCTTTATGAACAATTACTCTTATCAAGTAACCTGGCAGCACTGCTTCAGTTACCTGTAATGTATTTACTGCTTGAAAGCTTGATTAATTTTTGAATGACTTTCAGATGATAATGAGTTTGGTCATTTAAACACTTTGTAGTTTTAAATTGGTCAACAAGACAATTATTTCTAAAAGAAAGAAGTTCTACGCTAGTATAAGTACGGTTCTATGTCAATTATATCACGAGAGAAAGCTAAGTGACTATATCCTGCTCCCCGTTTGAACTTCCAGGCTGTACAACTTGCGTTTCTGTGCGATCTCTGCAGGTATTTATGAAATCAGTGAAGTTGGAGTGGGTGTTGGGAAACATCGAAGCTGGCCAGGAGTTGTGCACTGAGGCCCTGAAACACTACGAGGACTTCCCAAAACTTTGGATGATGAGAGGCCAGATTGAAGAGCAGAGTGAAAACATGGACAAAGCCCGAGAGGCCTACAACCAAGGGGTGAGGTGGGGGATGTGTTTGGGCCAGGGGTTAACGGAGGCTCTATAATAACTACGACGGCAACGGAATGAAAGGGATTGGACCTCTTAGGGCGATTTAGTCGACATGTGTGTATATGTATTTGTATTATTATGTATTTCTTCAACGACTCTTAACGAAGGGTGTATGTCTCATACGGTGTTTTAGTTGAAAAAGTGTCCCCACTCGGTGGCCCTGTGGTTGCTGCTGTCTCATCTGGAAGAGAGAGTGGGACAGCTGACCAGAGCCAGAGCCATCCTGGAGAAAGCACGCCTCAAAAACCCCCAGAGCCCCGAGCTATGGTGAGAAAACGCACGTCACAGGCAAAGAGTGATAAGCTGCTTGAGGAGGCACGTCATTTGAAATGTATTACTTGTGTAGATCGTTTATTAAGCATATTACAGGGAATTGTGTACCCTTCACTTTACTGTGCATGATGTAGGCTCTTCTGAGAGGTATGCACTGTATTGTTTAGAGGAGAAAATGCTGGCACACTTGCCTACAAACCCGCTCCAAGATGTTTTCTTCAGAAGTGCCAAATGCAAAATTGTGCCACGTGTGCTTGTGCAAGCATTTATGTCCAAAGAAAAACGAATCATCCATGCATATCAATCAGGCTGGACTCGGTTAGACTGGAGTTCAGAGCTGGACTGAAGAATATCTCCAACACGCTCATGGCCAAAGCCCTGCAGGAGTGCCCCAATTCAGGTTAGAATCTTTTTTCCTTTCTCTGTTCTATTATTGACCATTGACCTTATGTCACAAAAATATTATTCTGCAAATACTTTCTTTGCTCTTTGTTACTGTCTGTTTTCCTTCTCATGCTACCTCTTCCTTTCTACAAAGGCATCCTGTGGGCTGAGGCCGTGTTTTTGGAGGCCAGGCCCCAGAGGAAGACTAAGAGTGTGGACGCTTTGAAGAAGTGTGAACACGATCCCCACGTCTTGCTTGCTGTAGCCAAGTATGACTGCGTCTTTTCCCCGTTTTCACCTCTCTCTATCTCCATACTAAAAATTCTGCACTTGACATTGCGTTTAACCCTTTTTTTGTCCAACTTATCTGCTGCGCACATTTCAGGCTGTTCTGGAGTGAACGCAAGATCACCAAAGCCAGAGAGTGGTTCCTGAGGACAGTGAAGATTGAGCCAGACCTAGGAGATGCCTGGGCTCTCTTCTTCAAGTTTGAGCTGCAGCATGGCACAGAGGTAAAGGTCCTACTATTGACTGTCCTACTGTGGGACGTGTGTGTGTCCCTGGTAGACATTACAGCTAAATATGACTAAATCCTTTGAAGTTCAAACATAGTAAATCAATTAACCTGGTTTATCTGTGTTATGTGCAATTACGGCATTGAACAGAGAATACAATCAAAGTTGTGTATTATTTGAATAGAAAACATGCATTGTTGGGCAGATTGCACCCAGATATACATGATGCAGTCGCTCTCACCTTTTTTGCACCATACAAATTGCTTTTGCTCACTGATTCAAAGATAATAGTCAGTGCCAAACAGACTGTGTGTGTGCTCATTGTTCTGCATCCATCAGGAACAGCAAGAAGAGGTGCGGAAGCGCTGTGAGAATGCGGAGCCCCGCCATGGAGAGCTGTGGTGTGCCGAGTCCAAACACGTCCTGAACTGGCAGTTGAAGACAGGAGAGATCTTAGCGTTGGTAGCTGGCAAGATCAAAAACACATTCTGAGATGGGGGAAATTTGAACTGAGGACACCCGGAGCAAAGGTCACACACGGCTATGGATTTTCATGACTTGGCCATCTCCGGAACACGCAAAGTATCGACACCTACCCCCCCTTACCCTTTCTGTCTTTTGTTTCGGCATTACAATCTTAGATCACGGTTGCTCTACCTACAGACGGAAAGTATTGAATTAATGGCAACATTGAAAACAAATCTACACATTTCTAATTAGGTTCCAAAATAAACTGCATTTTCTTTTTTCCCCCCAGTTGGATTGTTGCTTACATTTTTTGTTCCCATTCCCGTGTAGATTTGCTTTGCATTGTTGAGGTCTCCAGATTTTCTCCAAAGCCAACATGCTGACTGCTGTGGCTTGCCCCTTAGATGTTTGTTGTCGTTTTACTCCCAAGTGTGAAGACCCTCTCACAGTATAATGCTCGTGTCTGTATGTTTATGATGTTTATCATTTTGTTTACCCAAATGACATAGTTGTGTACATTTTGTTTCCTCCGTGGCTTCTGTCCAAGACAAACTCTGTAGCGAATGTGTTTTTTTTCTTTTTTTCTCTCCACTCATACAGCTTTGTTTACTTGCTGCAGAAGACACAATTCGTGCAGCCATAGCACAAGTTTTCTTTACGTGACTTCAAATCCGGCACCCAGCTAACACAAACCATCACTGGACGCTGTTGTTCACACACAGGTGATCTCCACGCAACACGGAATAATGTAATACGGGTTAGCTGCACCAATAATGATCTCGATGTGTCATTGTAAAGATGTTTTTACAAAATCTCTTAACTTTGATCTTTTTTTTTTGGCGGCATTGTGTTCAAATTCCAATATCAGTGACTGTTTGTTTTAGGATTGTTAAATGATGAACGAGCGGAAATAGAAATGCATTTCTTCTGTGGCCATTGTATGAGATCAATAAATCGCACAGTTCCATAATTAGGGCAATATGCTTTGGCTGAACCCAGCTTATGCTGTCTAAAATGAAAAAAAAAATCTGGATTTTCTTGTCTTGTTAACGTGAATAGCTAAGAGGTTAAGATCTGGCACTTTACAACAGGATGTGACGCCTATGTCATCTCTCGGATCAACATGTGAACTCTTGCCTTGTATTAATCTGCGGGGGTTTTTTACACGCAGTTTGCGTGAAATGTGTTTAAAAAAAAACTTTCCAGGAATCGAATAAACACAAGTTTATTGCACCGGTCACTGTTTCGTCCAAACAAGTTGCATAAGTTGGCTGCTGGGATACGATTACGATAATGAGTTCTGAGAGCACCGTTCAATGACTTGTGCAACGTCCTCATGTCTTTGTGTTTGGAATTTAATTGAAAGCAGTTCACAATACTGCATGTTGAGATTAGTTTCACATCTCCACTGTGTTTTGTTGTTTGCTGTTGCTCCCTCGAGTGACTCAGAAATTCTATCTGCACTCAGACCACCCACTATTAAAATGTTACGTATCAGACGGAATTATATTTTTCTCCGGAGAAATGATTCACCAAATTGCACTCACTCTTCAAACGTTTCATCCCGGCGCCATAGCCTCCCAACGAAATCGAAAGAATACATGATTGATTGCAGAAGAACCGTCCTAACTTGATCGAACTGGAGTTTGGTGAAATACTAAGCCCGGCAGTCGGCAGTGCATGACGAGGAGGGAAACCGGAGCACGCACTTGTTGATATTGGGAGAAACCCGCACAGCACTTGGTCGCAAGCCTATCCGCCACGGTGTTAACCAATATCCTGCAGAGGAAGTGTAAAAACATTAAGGGGAAGAAAAAAGGTGGTTTGGATACAATGAGCGTCGCCGGGTCGGGACTAAATCCTTGGATCTCCTTGGCACTGGCAGCAGAACATGATAAATGGTGAGTGTGTGTGCGTGCGCGCGTTTTGGAGCCGACGGCAGACCAGCAGAAATGATAGGACGGGGGGGCACACCGTGGAGATCTCTGCTGCTCACTCCTCCAAACTCATCCTGGCTCC
Source organism: Colistium nudipinnis (assembly GCA_016785305.1). Classification (NCBI taxonomy): domain Eukaryota; kingdom Metazoa; phylum Chordata; class Actinopteri; order Pleuronectiformes; family Rhombosoleidae; genus Colistium; species Colistium nudipinnis. The sequence goes on from JAFBJU010001583.1 coordinate 628,811, forward strand.
TCCACAGTGTCTGACCGGACCTCTGCTCCGCTGTGTCTTGCTGGTTCTCTTGCTGACCGACACTTGGGGGAAACGTGGATGTCACATCAAAGACATCCTGGACTCCTACAGAGTAGTCATCTTCGTTGAGCTGCAGAATCTGGTATGAAAACATTCTTCCCGATAACCATCACGTGTGACTGTGGTATATATTTATTTTGGTTTTGTTGTTGCTTGCCACCAACCAGCATGTCTATATGTCATGTATTCCCCCAAGCAACTGCTGCTGGAAATAAACATGTAGGGGCAATGTTTGAATACCTCTCTATACGTCTTTATACCAACGTCATACAGTCTGATCTTTGTTTTCTATTTCTCCTATTACTGAAAAGCGTTTTTTTTTATGTTGATGGATTCCATATGTGGTGGTTCCTTTGCAGAATTTGACAGGTTCATTTCATACTTCTAAAGACAGAGACCCCTGTCCCCCAGGAAAGGTAAATGGAACCACAGTATGTACACTTTCAGCACCATGGACAATGTAATGAGAATTCATGACAGTCCTGATACTGTGATGCTGTGGTTGCCTCATGTTGAGAATTGCAAAAATGCAAAGTCACAATTTGCCATCCTCAGACTTCACAGGCTATTTCAAGTGCTATTTATTTTCTTTACTTCTCCGGCGATTTTCCCATGGGAGGCACGTCGCATCCTGGTTTCAATCTATGGTATGACACAGCAGATACGGTGTCAGAGGAGTGACAAGCAGCAGTCTGATCTTGAAAGGCCAGTAGAGAGCATGGAGCAGCTCCTCATTCACCACTGCAGTCCTGATTTTCTGGTGAGCAGGACTTTAATGAGCTATGTTCTTCCATTTTTTGTTGGCTGTATAAATCTTCCCATAGCAAACAGAGAAAACAAAAAGTAAATACATCACGAAAAATAGATGCTCGGCACACCCGATCACACATTGAAATGACAAAAGAATGATTATAGCATCAGTATTAAAGTTGAAGACTGAGACAAGGGGGACATTTCTTTCTAGAGTAATGATTTTATTCCGTTCATGTGCTTTCAGGGGAACAGAACTTCTTGTTTGGCTGTCAAAAAAATAAGGGGAAAGAAGAGAAAGAGGACCAGGGTAATCAAAGTTATCAAAACATTGATCACTTGTATGCAGAAGCTTCAGAGTCTTTATTTGCTCGCAAAGTAGCAAATGTTGCGTCTTCCTGCTTTTTTCTTTTAAAGATATCAGTCGACTTTAAAGAGGACTCCCTGCAACAAAGGACCAGGACTCTAGTAGTTATTTCGCCTTATCATCAATGTTTACTTTTATCAAGTGTTCAATGTTTTGTGTATTGAAACCATCACAGACTGTGCATGTCCGCAGTGCTCATTGTTCTGTGTGGTTTTATAGCAACCACAAATAAACTGAAAATAACCACAATGCATTCAAAGGCTCTCAGAGTCTTCCATGGTCTTCTCACGTTTGTGTTTGTTAGACATACTGTATTTCATTATGCATGAAATGTTCCCTTGTCCTTTATTCCTCTGTCACTTGTGGAAATGTATAAAATAAAAAAATCACATGTCTTTAACTACTGTATTATCATTATTATTTAAATTGTATTTAACAAAGATTACTTCGAGCCACTGAGGGACAAATGGGACAGACATGTATTCTGGACATGAGAATGTCTAGTGGGCTGTAAATATTAGGATGGAGACCTGTTTATCCATAAACACAATAAAGACTCACCTGTTACTGATCACGTGGAGCTGAAGTTGCATCTATAGTGTTTGCTATACGTGATAATGCTCCACCTAGTGAACAAAATACAATAAAGCATTTGGTGAAAACTAAATTGTGGCTTCAACAGCATTAGTACAAGTAAGTATGCAAAGAAAAACAACGCAAAGAAATATGCTAAATAATAAATCGTTGTTGCAGTGGGGATGCAACCAAAATTGACATAGCCGCACAATAAATGTTCGTGTTTGGGAAGCGGAACATTTGGAGAAAGGGGAACCTTAACTCGTACAGCACTTTCAACCCGGGACTTATTATATGTTGCACAGCCACGACCAAGCGATCGTGGAACGGCGCGAATCATCAACAAGTATCACCAAATGGTATCGTTGCTGCATTAGAGCCTGATTATTATCACGTGACACAAAGTATCGTCAAAACGTTTCTTTAGATACGTTAACTGTATAGATTCTCGCCTTTTTTACCTGACAAATGGCGATGGTTTAAAACAATATTAAAGCAGCGTCGCCCCGCGTTTACACATTTTGACGAAGCCTTCCTTTGAAAATGATAAACTCTTATACATTGTTTGAAAGCGGAGCTTAGTTATTGTGTTGGTGCGGTTTAGTTTCGTGCGTTTTTAGTGAATTCGTCCCGCGCACTGAGCAGACATGGCTAGCAGCGGCAGCAGCTCGGTGGACATGGGTCCAGATGTTGCTCTGAGGCTGTTTGAAGAGGGAGCCACCCTCGTGCTGCTGGGTGTCCCTCTGGGCACAGAGCTGGGCATTGACTGCAAGAGTTGGCACGTGGGTCCTCGCTTCCGGGGAGTGAAGATGATCCCCCCGGGGCTCCACTTCCTCCACTACAGCTCCGTTAACTCGCCGAACTGTGGGGGTGAAATCGGCCCAAAAACGGGCCTCTTCCTCACCCTCAAACCCAGGCAGATCCTGCTGGCTAACTGGGACCCCAAAGAAGAAGACCTGGACTTCTCTGCCTCCGAGAACGGCGAGGAGGTGAGCCGCATCCGGGCCACTTTGCAGGAGCTGGATCCTTTCCTGGGTCCCTATCCGTACGACGTGATGAGGAAGTGGATATCGCTCACCGACCGCCTGAGCGAGGAGGTGGCCACCGGCTTGCAGCCTTTGAATGGCAGAATATGTGCCTACAGCGACGTCGTCCCCGAGGTGGAGTTCAAACACACCAAGGACCGGGCCGAGCAGCCCAGGAACGACACAGCCTGTCAGAGCATGAAAGAGGGGCTCGACCGGCTGCCCAGGATGAAGCCGAGGGAGGGCACAGAGATGCGTTTCTCCGTCATCCCCGAAAAGACCTACCCACCCGGGGCGACTCCCGCTGAGATCACCCAGTGCAGTCTGGATCTGAGCTATGCCCTGGAGACTGTGTTGAGGAACTATGAGCTGCAGCCTCTCAACCTCCTAGGTATGCGTTTTGGTATACTCTCACATCAGGTCATCTGGATAGCACACAGTTGCCTTTGATGTGTTAACGTTGTCGATTTTGTCTCTCAGGTGAGCTGCAGTTTTCCTTTGTGTGTTTCATTATTGGAAATGTGTACGAGGGCTTCGAGCACTGGAAGCGCCTGCTGGCTCTGTTGTGTCGCTCAGAGGAGACCATGCAGAAGCGCAAGGAACTCTACCTGGGGCTCATCGCCGTGCTCTACCACCAGCTTGGAGAAATCCCGCCCGACTTCTTTGTCGACATCGTGTCACAGAACAACTTCCTCACCTCCACACTGCAGGTAAAATGATCGAAACGTATTTTAAGTTTAGATATTATACTCAAAACAAATGATTATACATGACATGACCTAAACCATGACAGCAAACCAGTAACGGTGTCAAAGCCTCATTTACATTATTGTTAGTGTCAATATCCATTGACATTGTGTCACTTACTTTCTTGCAGGACTTCTTCCAGTATGTCAGTGGACCGGGTGTAGACGGCACACTGCGTAAGAGAGCGGAGAAGTTCAAGGCTCACCTAACCAAGAAGTTTCACTGGGATTTTGATGCGGACGTGGACGACTGTGCTCCAGTGGTGGTGGAGCTGCCTGAAGGTGTCGCAGTGGATTGAATCTGCTCGGCCATGGACTTGATGCTCGCACTGGGATCATAAGGAGGCACTGAAGGAGCACCGTGATGATATCAGGTATTCTAACACCAGGCTTTAAGTTTCTGCCACCAGTGGAGTTGTATGCCCACTGTGTTCCCGGTTATTAGGAAAGCAAATATGTAAAGTCATCTGTGCCTTCTGGTGGAGATTTCATCTAAGCTCCGCAAGTTTGTTGCTGAGCTCACATTGCTGAACAGTTTCATGGCCAGAGTTGCATTACATTTATCATCAAACCAATCCCTGAGTTTATTTTTTTATTTTTTACTTTAAATAAAAATGTTTTAGATTGGAGTAATGGTTTCAAATTATAAATAAAATCACACTCTGTCACCCTCATCAGTAATGAAGCACTTAAACATTCACCAGAATTACTATGTAAAACAAAAAAAAGAACATAAAAATAAAAACTTTAAACATGATAGCACCCTATTTTATAAAAGATCTACTGAAGATTTTCAAGGTTTGCTAGAGGACAACTAAGTTAACAACACTGTGTAGCTTTACTTTTTATATTTGTCATATATTAAGGATAAAAGTTACTTGGTGTTGATCTTTTTTTTTATGTCTCCCCAACGGAGAATGATCGATGTGCTTCGTATAATAAAATGGAAATATCACATCTCAACTGTTTTCCTGTGAACCACTTTTAGCCAACCGTTACTTTCATATCATTTACTAAACCCAAAAGTGTCCTGTTTTAAAAACAACAATTTTCAATATAAAATGTGTGCGCAGTGCTTCATGATGGTGCTTTTTTTTTATTAATAGCTGTCTGGAGTTATCCCTTTCTCTTCCACTAGATGGCGTGCTTGGGCTTTTTGGAAAGAGTTCCAACTTTTACTTTTCTTTAAACATTTATTGTAAATGGCCAAATTTGACATAGAATAGGATGAAAACTGTACTGTTTAAAAAAAAATCTGAGTTTTGAGGTAACAGTGATTACTACTAGTGATTTCTGATGCACAACAGGTGGAACGAATAAATATGGTGGTGCACAGATTAAAACTGGATCACCTGGATAACATATCTACATGCAATTTATTACGTGTGTGCTCGCGCGCGCGTGTGTGTGTGTGGCTGTGATGGATGAGACAGGCATTGTGTGAGCGGGTCCATCCATCTATACACTCATGATTTTCTCTCCCCTGAGCCTCCTGAACCTTACTTTGAAACTACTTTGACATGCCCCAACTCCATGAACTCATCTATAACCATAATGCCGCTGTGAAAAGGACTAAAGCCATTTAATCGAATTATCTGAATCAATAGAGTCTGGGCCTGTTGAAGGCGATCCAAATACCAATACAAGAAACCTTTTATCTTCCCAGAAGACAGATGGTATTTTGAAATGAATGGGAATGGTGGGCTTCATGGTGAAAATTAACATAAATCTTAAAAGTAGATTCGTTTTGTATTTTGAGGTCCACTCGAAGACCACTGAGGCCCCTTCGCTGGTTGTTATTTTCCTTTTGAATGTAATTTACATTTACAAAATGGCTTGGAACACACGGTGGAAAGATATCGGCAGAACATGGAAGGAAATGTACGCCGATTATTCTTCGATTCATTTTCCTCTCTCGGGACGAAATGCTGTATATTGTCAATGAAGAAATGACACCACTGGGACTTCCTTGGCACCCGAAACCCCTCTATTAGAGCGAGTCAGCGAGCAACTCATTCATCGTCCAGCTTTTCTGTGCCGCACGCAGCCTCATCACCCTGAGGGATCCTTGTCCTGCCATGTTCTCGGTATGGCAACCATTTTCCTTTTAATCTCTCCGATTTGTTTCCTCTGGTTCAGCCGGCCAGGGAAGGGAAGCGCGCAGAACCTCAAAGCCCATCGGGCCCTGGCAGTCATAGTGAAAATATCCCGCCCTGCCAGTGTAGACGCAGGCCCCCTCGTTTTCTCTCCCAGTCGCGCCACATCTTACAGCAGCTTCGACCATGGATGCCGGTGTTTGCACAAGTGTGATTCCGTGCAACTTCTCCCCCCAATATCTGTATATTATGTTATTCATATTATAATTATCCCACCCCAATCCATTAAGACTGCAAAATGCAATAATTATGAGAAAACGTTGGTGGTAATTGTTCACAATTTTTTGTTTCGATAAATCTTATGTTTCTATCTTTTATGATACCCATTTGTGGTTCTCAAAGTTGAAAAAGTCTTGGCAAAATAAGTCCATGTCTTCAGTGCGTCCATAGTCCTCGGACATAGTGTCCTTTTTGCAACTTTGGACTATGTTCCAAGCGCACAGGCCTATGCGAGAACTTGATTGTGCATTGACATTGAATTTTATTGTGGGGGAAAAATAAAAAATAAAAAAACATTGTTGGGAATGACTCTATTATTAACTCACCTAGTGGTTTTCTGATCAACCAAGTATCTGCAATAGATTGGTCATTTGGCTTAGTTCTTTTTCAGAAGCAAGTCTAATGTATTCACTATTGATCGACATTGTCACCGGGAACACCAAGGCCTTTCTTACTCTGGCACGTCAAAAATGATGTGGAAAAAAGGTTTGTCGTCCACGATGGTGGAAATTCTATATGCAGGATTATCAGTAGATCGGGTGCTATTTTTGCAGCTGTTTTGCATCATCCTCTGGCTTTTCATTTCTCTGAACACTGTATTTTGTAGTACATTTAATTCCAATTCTTTCTTGTGTGAATGAATAGGTGCCATTTCTCTGCCTGCTGTCTGTCTTTTATCCAATGACAGGAAGCCTGTTTCTTGATATGAGCACTTTGATGTAGAGCATAAAAAAAATAGCTTGAAAAAAAAAATAAATAAATTGGGCTCTTTGGTAATTACCCATGTCGTGTGATTACATGCGATGAAAGATGTTGGTACAGAAGTGGAAAGAGTGCATACTGTGTAGAGATTGTATGATAATAATAATAATAGTAATAATAATAATAATAATAATAATAATTATATTATTATTATTATTATTATTATTATTATTATTATTATTATTATTATTATTATTATTATTATTATTATTATTATTATTATTATTATTTATTTTTTACCATTCGAAGTCCTTACTTACTTCTCAGGTGTAAAAGTGCTAAAAACTAAAATCCCTGGACATCTGGATAACTAACAAACAATACAATTATGTCATGAAAAGTTTGTGCTGGTTTTTTAGCTTCTGCTCCCGTCCACACACTCACACACACACACACACACACACACACACACACACACACACACACACACACACACACACACACACACACACACACACACACACACACGACACACTGGCCGTGATTCCTCCGTGTTCCCCCTCTTCACATGTCTGACCTGCAGGACTCAAATGTGAGGCAGGCACGTGTACACTTTCCCAGGACATAAGAGTGTGCGGCGTGGGGGGGGGGGGGCACATTTGGAGCTCTGGTGCCCAGACATATGGAAGAGGGCGGGTGAGCGGTACTAAAAGCGAGGATGGACTATGTTAAGAATTCCCTCTTGGAAATTTCATAAACACCTGGGGAGAGAGAGAGAGAGAGTCAGAGAGCGAGTGAGTTAGAGTGTGTGTGTGTGAACAATATGCTCTGCTATAGCGGTCTGCAGAAGTGATTAAAGCCAGGAGCTAAAAAAAACAAATGCAGTACACCTTTGAGGTCTGGTCGGCAGACGTGTGTGTTTGTCAGTGTCTGCCCCTCTGATCGTGTACAGCACAAGGACACGACAGCTGGCCAATAAAAGTCCCCAGGCCCACTAATTAAAGTGGCAGAGGTGAAACCAGTACATGCTGGGATTAGCTCCCTCTCAGACACAGCGCATGACCTCCACAGTCGTGCTTCGCTGTGGTCGCCGTGCACATTAGGGTCTCTGCACCCTCGTCGCCTCTTCGGCGCTCGGCTGAGTTTGAATGGAGCGCAGTGCAGGTCCTTCCCCGGTCTGCGCTCCGTCAGATAGCTTTCCCCCCCCCCCCCCCCCCCCCTGCCCCCCCCCCCCACCTGCCCATCAGATGAATGATCTCTGACTTGCATTTTTATTTTTAGTGTGTGCGTGCCTGCGAGTGTGCAAGTGTTGTCTTTGGCTGCGGCGCTCGGAGCATGAACTCCGGCAGACCTTGTGACAGCAAAAGGATGTGAATACTTCAGCACCCCAACCACACACTGGTCCAGGCGCACGCACACACACACCCAACACATTTATTGTATTTCAATAGTTGCGAGGACTTTCGTTGCAAAACATAAAGTTTAATCGAACCCTTACCTTAACCTGAACTTGATGCTAACGCTCAAACTGGGCCGTCACCTGCAAAAAGGCCCTCGAAGTTGTGAGGACTGGTCCCAGTGTCCACATGATGCGGAACTATTCTCACAACAACTCAAGCCCACATTTGTCCCCACAACCATAGAAATACAGGAGCTAACACACGTATGCTGCGTTCCTCAGCTTTCTGTGTGCTTCCTGTGCGTGCACCGACACACTCTCACAATTGTAAATAATTCAGAGATTTATAATGTATTATTCAGTCTTTTCGCTCTAATTCTCACACTGCTTTTTTATGTAATAAATATGAATATTTAGAATACAGTAGTATCTTCTGACACGTAAAACATTTAAGTTTTTGCTCGCTTTTTTTTGTCAGTGAATTTATAAATGTGCACAGGAGTATGGGGCATTTTGATGATTATGTTCAGAGTGAGGTTTTTAAACCTCCGTCTGCTGGATGGACCATGCCATTAGATTATTTGATTGCGATAATCACTGAAATGCAATTTGAATGGAATACGATCGAGGCTTTATCCTCATTTACACCTAGACTCAGGCGAAACCCATAACCTGAATCTGGGCCAGTTGGCCAATGACCTGCGAGTTTAACACAATGGTCCTCTAATTAGGTACTCATCCTCTGATTAGCTATTTATCTCACAGAGGATAAATACTCGACTTTTCCAGGAGCTGGTTGGAACTGAAGAAGCCTCTCGGATGAGAGGTTAAATGTCATCAACCAGTCCGGTCCGGAATCGCACTTGATATTACCATGACCTGGATGACTGAGAACCTTCCAGGTGGGTTTCTCCCCCTTTTGGATAACGTTCCTGTTCCTAGTCTTTTCTTTTCCCCTTTTTCCCGTTTTCCATGTTTAGCTCTCTGGAGATCCTGCAGGTGTGTCACTGATCACGCTGTAGCTCACCCTGAAAAAGCCCTGGATTTGCTGAAGGAAACAGGGAGCCAAATACCCCTTTGCTTTTTATATTCCCGCATCTCTTTAATACAACAGTAAATCTCCCCCTTCCCATCTCCTCTGTGTCCATTTTTCTCCCCCATCCCCCTCTTTCCTACCGTCTCCCACTTCCTCCATCCCTCCGCTTCTCCCGATCCAGACCTCGGGTTGAGTTATGGGTCTATCGTTCAGTGTGGGAGAACAGTGTCCGAGTCGGGTCTGATCTATTATCAGCGTTTTCGGTTTTGTCGTCACTTTTCGATGTTTTATGCTCCCTGAAATATAAACTCCCCTCTTAATCGGCAGACCCTAAAGAAAGCTCAATTCTCTTCAGAGTTTATTAGAGACAAGTAAATAACTCCTAATTGCCATTTCCTCATAATCCCCCCCCCCNNNNCCCCCCCCCCCCCCCCCCCCCCCCCACACACACACACAATTCTCTCCAGCACTAACTATCCCTCATCGTTGCTGGCTCGAATCCCAGACTCATCTCTAGCTGATCGTCCCTAATCGGAGCCCTGGCTGTCTCCTGTCCCGTCCTGCCGCTGTCACCACCGTCTAATTGGACAAGCTTCTGTCAGCGTGTATGAGTGCGGGCGCGTATCCCCCCATGTTGTGGCCAGGCTTGCTGGAGCCAGGTGGCCACGTGTTTGGCTCACAAGAGGCCGTTTTTCTGTCGATGTGGAACCGCAGGCGATAAACACAGCCATGTGATACACACAGTGCGAGGGTTGATACAACGCCATACACTTGGCAACAGATGCATGGGAAGAGCTCAGATATTACCAGGGATGCAACCGAGATAAAGTCAAAGTGCAGATACATTGCCATGGCGGTTTGAGGTTATTCCAAGATTTTAATGGGACTGTGAAGAAGAGATAATGGCAAATGATAATAGGTCTCTGATGAGTTGGTTGGTTCTTGAAGTTGACATGAGAGAGAGGTTTTGAAGAGACCAAGGTCATAGGGCACATGACTGAAAACAAGGCTGAAGAGACAACTGAACATATGAAATCATGCAGATTTAAGAGGAAAAAGGTCCCCCTGGCCTCAGCAACAATCCAACAGCATGTTAGGTGTGGTACAACTGTGGTATGTCGGCTTACAGATAATTAAGGGTCTTAAATCACTCCAGCCCAATCGCTAACGAGCTGCAGAAGCTTCTCGTCCGCCATGATGTCACTGGAAGCTGCAACCGAGCATTTTCCTGCCATAAACACTCTTTGGCGAACGGCTCCCAGAACCAGAGGATCACTCCAGTCTGCCAAACACTCATCATCTTTTTCCCTATGCTCACCCTCTCCGCATATCCCCTTCTTTCTGCTCTGTGGCTCTGCCCGGTGCTGCCGGGGCTGTTTACCTCTCTGACCCACGGTGTCTGGCCAGTAAACAGACGTTGGCCTCCGTCCGGGTCTGGCTCCACGTCTCTGCTCTGGGGCCTTCTCCATATCCGCATTACCGCTAAACCACAGCTGGCTAATGAAAGTCAGGCTGAGTGCCCACAGGACGCCGGCTCACAGGCTACCGGAGTGTCCTGAGAGGAGCAGAGGGCTGTGGTTTTAGTGGGGTCGTAAAAATATTTCAGGCTGGACGGAGTAGTGGGACATGAAAATATGATTCGCTTGGTATTTTGGTAGATCCATTTGCAAACCTCCCGTGTTTATTCAGCGAAAACGTTAGTATTACATTTGCCTGCCTTCAAGTCTACATCTTCAACCCCAGTTCTGCTTTTCGGATGACATTGAATTGCTGTTCCGAAGCCACATCGTATATTCTATTCCTTCTAGTACGCGTGCGTGTTGTACGCCTGTGTGGCTGGGCATTGGGGAGCCACTTACGCATACACGCACTAAAACCATTTCCTCTGTTTTACCAGGTGGGTTGTCAGAACTTGACGAGGGTATCCACCTCTCTGTTCAGATTGGGGGTCTCGCGTTCTCCTAGTGTTCCCGGGGGGAGCACGTTGCGTCCAAAGTAAACATTCGATCTGAGAGCTCACTCGGCTCCATGCAGCTGGCTTTACAGGAAAAGGACGGCGCTGGCAGCGCGTCGAGCTAGGCGCGGGGATGCGGAGTGAAGATCTGCTTTGTGCCTAATCATATTCTCCTCTCACAGCTTCCAGTCTACATCCCTTCCTGTGCCCCGGCACCGGGGCTGCCAGGATTCATGGGTAGACAAACAAAGACCCGCAAAGAGACGGAAACACATGCGGTGATCAGGTCGCACTTTGTGGTCAGGGAAGGTAAAAGTATTGGGTGTTTTTATGCAGAAGATTGGTTCTGGTTGTCACTCCCATCAAACGGCCTTTTCTTCAGGGGAAACTAGTCTTATATGGGATTTCCTGAATTGTTTCAAAGCTCGTGGTTTTATTACAGCCCAAGATGACTTTGGGAATTTTGAATGGGGGGAAAAAAAACCAACAACCCTTCTTTCTCCCACCAATGGAAATATATAGTCATGCGCATAACTTTAGCTGAGTTCAATTCACTCAAGGGACCTCTTACTTGACCTGCTAGGATAGGAAGCTGATAGAAGAGATAGAAATTGTTCTATAATGGAAATGACAGAGTCAGTTTGCCAACCTTTGTCTCTTCTCCACACTTGTGGCCACGGCGGCTGCAATTTTGCAAAAGTTGCACATGCAAAATAGTTCATCCGTTTTTTACAATAAACAATAGACATGGACTTAGATAGTTGTGTGATTGAATAATGGAAAAGAAGTATGTATTTTTTTTATCCTATAGGATCATCTCTGCCCTTATACGTTCTGATTTTTCACAAACAATACGCATTGATAATTTGTCCTCCCTTTATTGTTTGAATGAAACACAAAAACATATTTTCACACAGCTGTTGACACTGTCTCATTTTGGGGGATTTTGGGAGGATGTGCGTGGTAATAAGTGTTGGTCAGTGAGTAGATTTTTGGACATATTTTCCCCCCCTCAGAATTGTTTAATTTAAAAGGCTGTTTGTGCTTGGTTTTATCTTTGTGCGCATGGATTCGTTTTATTTCCTCGTCTTGATTCATTTGAAAGGGAGCTTTTCGCTCTCCCTTGCTTTTGGCAGCGCCGTCAGCCTCATAAAAGCAACGGAATGACAGGCAAAATCGGTGGCAGTCACACCCAGCCAATTTGACGTTCAGCTTTTCACACAATTATTTCACATGCCCGAGAGAGACCTCTGTCTCTCCACCGAGGACATGGGAGCATTTGGAAAAATGTGCTTGTTTGGCTTTTAACGTTGAGCAGTAAAGATCCTGACTTTTGTAAATCAAAGAGGGGTTTGGCGACCGGGACACCAGCACTGTGAGGCTGTATATTAAATGTATGCATACCATACAGAGCAATGAGACTTCTTTTTCCCTTTGGGATGTACCGCTGACGCCTGCATGCTTTAAGGGGGATTGGGGGCTAATCTATCAGAATTCCTGACTGGTCCATTTGGGAATTGCTTCAGTTGTAGCCATGCCTGAGATTTGCCGGTCATGCTGTGGTGTTAAATGGATACAGTCTGCCTTAACTGAGATATCGGGGGTCACCAATGCACAAATTCTTGCCTTAATGACCAATAGGCTGAGAAAACACAACGCCGGCTGTAGATCGGCACATCAGTGTTTCCTAATCCAAACCACACAAATGTACTTACATGTGCATGCGTGAACTCCCCCTCTCTTTCCCGCACACACACACACATACGTACACAAACACACACACAAACACACCCACACACATAAACATACACGCGCACACACACGCACACACACACACACACACACACATACACACACATGTGTTTGGCTGGCACATGTTCTGCGATTGCTGTGGCAGATATCTTTCATATCCTGTCCAGCAAAGATTGGAGATTATTTAGTCTTTGAGGTCCCTACAAGAGGGGCTAAATCCATATGGTCACTGGTCTGGGAAGCTGATGATTTTTTTTTTCTTTTTTTCTTTTTTTATTAAAGAAAGTCCTCTTGAGAGCGGGCAAAGTAACCCTCCTCAAAACCATCAGGGACAGGATCAACCTTACAAGTAAAACACTCCTTTTCTGTCAGGTCTTCGTAAGCGTCTGACAATGAATGACTTATTCATGCACAGAAATGATGTTATGTGCCCCTGATACCTGCCAGGCTTTCTACTTAAAACTGGATCGGTGAGCAACAGAGAAACGGTGAATTGGAATTAACTGAAAAGGAAGTTCATTAGTACTGCATGCCTCTCGTGAAAAGCTCAAGATCCCACATAATAGGCATGAAGGTATTTTGTATGATTAATGGACTTGGCCGATAGGGGGTCTTTGTGTCATGGGATCTAAGTTGGGGTCTAGGACAAGGTCATGGAGATCATGCACCGCTTGTTGATGTGCTGCTCGGTTTTGATGAATTGTCGGTGATGCAATAAGCTTAAACTTGTGGCTCTGCTGTGAACAGGCAAACCTTTTGGCTTTGGTGTATTTAACAACCTAAAAATGCCAACAAAAAACTGTCACTGTTTTACTAGACATCCTGGTAAAACACAACCAACATCCGAACTTCACCCTAGACATGAGTAGACATTTTCCTTTTAGGATAGCTAATTAATTAATAGTTAGTTAATGAACTTAATGTACATTTTAACTGAGCCTGCGTTATTTTAAGCTCTGACATCAAGGTTCTGGTGCTCTCTTCACTAGTGTATTCCGTAGGGTCGAGGCATTTTGAAACCAATCAGTCCACTGTGAGAAACATCATATTTCAGTGGTTTCAAGGTGATCTCAAAAACCTGAAACATCACAGGATCTGCATGATACTCTTGCAGCTGTTTCTGATAAAGTGCATGCATCTACAATGTGAAATAAATTGCACGCATTGGACCTGCCAAGGGGGAATGCCAGGATAAGCAATTGGTAATTGGCTGGCATGATTTATTCTTTTCTTTCTTTTTTTTTTTAGAAAGTCCCAACTGGGAAGCATGGTGGTGGAAATGTATAGGGCCTAAAAGAGGGCAGGGAATGGGCAGCTTGTCGTAACTGATTCAACCGAGACCATAATATCAAACAGTGCTTGAGGATAATGTGAGGCCAACGGACCGAAGGGTTATAACTGAACCAGAAATTGACCTTTCATCAAGATTATGATCCAAAGAGGATTAGCAGATCTGCAAAAGAAAGGGGGAAAAAATTGAAATTGAGGCTTGTGGAATGGCATGAACAAAAACCAAAATGGAATCCCAGTGAAATGTGAATGTTGTGGTGAATTTGAAACCAGCCATGCATGCGAGAAAACCCTCCAAGATAATGCAATTGAAGAAACATTGCCAATGTCAGAGAATTGTGGACCATTGTGCAAAATGCCTCAAAGCGGACAGTTCTGCGAGAGGTCAATACCAGCCAAGAATGTACTTACTTTTCTGGCTGTAGAAATGTCTGTCGTACCAATTATTCAAAAACATGAAAACAAAAAAGAAATCCTTGTGCGTTGGATTAAAGAGGGATCGGGTTATACCTCTGAGTCAAGCCAAGTGTGTTTGGTGAGATAACAGTGCAGCGAGATCAGAGAGACTAGAGGTCAACACTATCTATTCAAAAAACGAGATAAACGTGAAATCCTATGTCAGATCCAAATCTCAACATTTTCTCAACAACTTACCTGACATCCTATTCTTATCTTATTCGCCGCCTTAAAACATCGCAGAGAAATGCGTGTTTTCCTTGTGTAGCGTTACCCCCCTGGACGCTGCTGCTGAACCACACTCTCCCAGTAATCTTCGCTGACGGCCGCTTTTTCTCAGCCACATCACAGGCTCCTTACGGCTGAAAATAATCTCTTTCAATATCGTTTTTCCGGGAACAACAACAAAGACGTTTCTGCCGGTGCCCCCGGAACAACATACGTCCCATGTGAACAATCCCCCTAACGGCCGTGGCGATTACGCCGGGCGCAAAGAACAAAGTCAGGGGGAAATTGTTATGGAGCCCGCGTAGTGCGAAGGTCAGCGCAGATGGATTGGTCAACAAACACGGGATTTAACGCAGAAGACCGATGCCCGTTTTCCCAGAACCGACCAACATGAACCCTTTTTTTTTCGCTTTGAAAGTATGGCCGTGAACACTCTATAACCTCAAGCGCGAGTTTATCAATGTGACAGTGACAAACCACGTCTTTTATCTCAGTAAAATCATGGTTTTTTAAGATTTGGATGGATTGTTTGGGCATTCTTTGGATGACGTGAGAGAATTGAGGCCCCCGTCCCGTCCTCCCTCCGTGGATCCGGGTCAAACCCCGCTCATGAATCGCTCATACCTTGAGGCGATACCTTGGCGAAATGCGTTCTCTCCAGCCTCACACCCTATCCAGGCATGGTTCCTCTCGCCGGCTGAGGAAAAATTCCTGTCCTTATTAAATTGGGAGATTTGTTTGGCAAGCACTGCGTCATTCGACGGATTACACTGCCAGACGAGAGAGTCTGCTCAAGCCGCCCCTGGGCCTTTACCACAGCTCTGCTCTAAACCAACACACTTCAGCTCCCATGATTAAACTGTGCACTTTGTAATTGATTTATTGACACTGATCCACCTATTGGCCGGGATTACATTCCAAACGGAATCGTGACAACAGCCATTTTGCAGTTTGTGAAACCCCAGTGAGACACTTGGAGGCCGTCCTGAAAGTAATGTTTTATCGCATTATGAAGGCTTTGGATTCTTGTTCAAGGGTACGGTGGAGTGCAGAGGTGGTGTGGAGGGGAGGCGCCGCCTGCAGCTGCCGAGTGTTTCCCGCTCTATGTGTTCTATGCATTATAACGGCATGCGCAGCCTTCGGCCGAGGCACCAAGATGAGGCTTCGGGAATGGCAGCAGGAGGGTTCCAGGGCCAAATACCAAGGCAGAGGTTAATGTGTAGGTGAATCCATCCGAATGATCTGCCGAGAGGAACGCAAACAACCGTTGCACTGAATGCAAATAGTGTCACACTGCAAAGCTATTGTTAGCCAGGGTTTATGTGCCATCGTTGCCCTTTGCGGTATGTCTGTCCTGCAAGCCGTGTGATTTGGAGCGGAGGTGGATTTGGGGCCTCTGTCATAGATGTCGATTTATTGCCCAGTATTGCCTTTCGCCCATTGACACTGTCACCACTGCACTAATCAGATACGCCTTGCGCTAGCCCACCGTTGTCGTCTTTACGTCCTCTGAAGTGGAGGCGATGATTCCACGTGCTCAAAATGAGGCGACATTTTGCATCCGTCGTGCACTGAGTTGATGTTGTTGTTGCTGCTGGGATGTCAGCCTGTCGAAAATTAAACTTCGCTTAGCTGTGGTTTTCATTTCCAAGTTTGTGTACGCGATCACACCCTCATTCCCTCCCCACTGCTCACTCGGGATTTCACTGTGGAGGACTACGGTGGCCTCCTCAGCAGATTCAAAACAAAACACATGATTTACATAAGTGTGATAACAGACATATTCTTTCTTTTACAACGTTTAATTATTATTTTTTTGATTTCCTCCCAACTCCATTTTAAAACTCAAGACCTTTCGGTTGGAAGCTCTGTTTAATTCAGTCACATCTGAGAATATTTTTATCCTGCTCTGAAACATTTATTTCCATAATTCATCTGTGTCGTTTGACATTTGTTAATTTTTATTGCTATTCTCTGAAGCATGATAATGATTTAAATGTTATCTGAATTTCAGTTTATACGTGTGAATGGGGATGTACGCTGTCGCTGCTGTCTCTACTTTTGTCTGTCGGCCAGATCCACTATAAGGGCTATATTAGGCGTCGTAATTATTTGTATTAGTATGATTATTTATCATTAATTAACATTTGGAGAGCTTTACAAAATGATGAACTTATGGTGGACTATATCGTGAGAACTGAGTGTTTTTGTCGCACTCCCAGTTGATTTAATGAGGTTGACCTCAGCTGCAGTTTCATTTTGCTCTGTAATTGAAAACACAAACTACCGGTGTTCATTACAACCGACGTTCACTTGAAGCTGACTGCCTCTATGCAAACATGCCACAGTAGGAACAGATAGCCTCTGAATGGAGCGACAAATGAAATGTGCATGTGCACGCGTGCACAGCGCGACACCTCTGTGCAGATGTGTGCGGCTTGCAGCTGTGTTTGCGCGAGAGAAAATTGTGAGGGATTCGGGAATGTGCACAGATGCTACCAGAAGCCCCCTCTGATCTTCAAGGGGCTTCAACTGACCCCGAGACTGACCGGCTGAATTAGCCAAGATTTAAATGAACCAATCTATTTCCTACACTGGCCCCTGAACGCATGGCAATAGACACACACAAGGTGCAACATTTTCCAATATGGCTGTCATTCTTCGGTGTTGGTCCACTCATACTCGTATTAACCGAATGGTTGTGAAAGGTATCCCTGAGATGTATTAAATGGAAACTCAAATATCCCAGCGCCTCAACCGAGGGGAGGCCCATTACACATGCACATACACGCGCGAATACATACACACTCATTTCCTGGCTGACCTTTAGCTATACTTGCCCAGCCTCAACATCACCTTAAAACAAGCCTTTACCTCCAAATGGAATGATTTACTTTTTGTCCCCTTAATGTGACTGTGTAAACGGATTTAGGTCCCCACACCCTGGACCACACACACGCCTGCACGCACACACACACACTCACTCTCTCCATGTGATTGGGCCTCCAGCTTTCATATCTCTCTGTGCTTCTCCTCTGTTCTGACCTTGTGCCAGAGGCTGTGAAATGAGATTATTACGGTGTGATGCGAGGAGCCCTCTAACTTTTCTTTAATGGTTCCGGCAGTGGACAAATCAGGGTTAAATAGAGATGATAGGCAGTGCTGAGAGATAACTGCAGGCCTATGCTACTTGACATTGAGGAATGGTGAACCATCTTCCACATCACTGCATGTACCTGTTCTCTGTATCCCGAAGCAGAAGGGGTGGGGGGTGGGGGCAGGTTATCCATTCGGAGATGGAGATAATGGAGGCATAACTATCTCCTGGAGTTTAGCCTCCTCTCATAAATGATCCCAGGTTGAGTAAACACTCATCTGGGCGTGAATTGCGCTGCTCAACTCCTAACCTGCGACTCCTCCTGCTTGCAGCCGTGTGGAGCATCTGCCTGACTCTGCTGCGATGGCATTCCCCGCATACCTGTGCTCTCATCTGACAGGGGCACATGCACAGGTCACAGGGCCACAGCGGGGAGCGGATGTACGCGCATTAACTTAGATCTCCAATGACAACCCCATTTTCCCATTATTTCAGATTAATCCTTCCCAGGCTACGGAGGTGTAGAGAATATGGGTCAAGCTGCCGCGTCAAGGGAGCGTGATTGGCTGGGGGTGAAGTTGGGTTATTTGAGCGAGAAGTTTCAACCCCCGGTCGACTGTGGCCTCTGACCTTGGGATGTGAACCTGAGGCGGGCTCCGTGGAGACCGACCTCCTCTGACGGAGTAATTAGCGTGAACAATAACGCACAATTGGTTACAGTTGGATTAACTTGAACCCATCTAATAAGGCATGCGATGCACCAAGTGGCTCAGCGAAGCGCTCAAGTTTGGAAACGATACACACTCTTTGATGTCCTAATGAAAGACATCTCTCTCTCCTCAGCTCACTGGCTGCATGATCGCCATATGCACAATGGATAATGATGGAGGCATTAAACGTCGGGATAAAAAGGGCAACAGCGAATGACAAAGTAAACACCAAGAAACAATGCGTTTACTCTCCTGATTTTTCTGTTCCTGAGGTTTCGCAGATTCCTCAGAAATGCCTCCTCTGCGCTCTCTTGTGCACACGTTGTGTTTACATAAGCGGCTCCATCTGTAAGTCCTTTATTTTTAATTTCACTCCCTCCCTCCTTCAGATGATGCAACACAATTCACGGTGCCCATTGTAGGCCCACAATGCACTGCATTGTGATACTCTTTTTGGTGTCGGTCCATGTCAAGAGTACGGAGGGGAAAACTCATTATTCCACAGATGATGGTGAACTTGGAATCCCTGGTTAGAGTTTTGTGTCGTCTTATTTTGATAGATTAATCCTTATAATAAACATTCAAATCCTGCAATGTATTTACAGAGTAGCAGATAAGGTATGACTCAAGTCAATTTACTTCATGTCAGGTCAAGCCTACGAGCACAGTTTGACTCTGTAATTGCTCTAACGAGCCGAATGCACAAGGCCCTAATCCCCAGATGGACCAGTTGCTATTCTAATGGGATTCATCTGCTGTTTAAAAGTGAAGCGTTTTTAGGGTTACAACCTATTATTTCTCAACGTCGTCTGCTTGCCTTTGACCTTTCAAGTTTAATTAAGTTTAGATAATTAAAAGGCCAAATAAATAAGTGCATACGCAAAGTTTAGACCAAAAGACTAAAACTAACTCATTTAAAAGCAGCACCTGAATGTTTTGGATGTTGTTGTTCTTTTTGTTGTTCTTGAGGTATTTGCATGCAAATGGTATCAGCTGAGGCATCGGCTGTCTTCTGTCTGTTGGTCTGCAGAGACGAAAATCTATTTTTCCTCACGTGTGATTGATTGGCTCTTGTAGGACTAACCCAAAGTATGCCAGTTGTCAGAAAAATAAAGGGTCATTCCAGGTCAAAATGACAAGTCAAGTCTAAGCCATGTGACTTAAAGTCCACTCCAAATACTGAATATAAATATGGACGAAAAAAGATCACTAAAGTCCACTGAAGTGACGCCAAAACACCTTGAATGCCCCCTTGTGGTTGGCTGCAGTATATGTCATGAACCCTGCCCTCTCCATGTTAGCAGTGTGGGTGGAACGGAGGACTGGTGGACAAATGTCTTCAACATTTATTTGTCTAATGCTGGTCCAAAATTTGTTTGGTCATTAAGTGAGTGGAAGCTTGAAAAATGGCCACAGTTCCGATGTTGAATTTCAAATTAAAACCGGATCTGGATTAAAGCATGAACAACAAAGATTAGGATTGCTGCCAATCAGTATACTTTTTGTCACCTTTGTCATAAGCAATAAACATATGTTTTTTTTTAATTATTATTATAAGTTCCAACGTTAATGAAAACCTTTTCTATGTTTTTGAAGTTTTTTTTTTGTTTAAACTCTTCCACTCCCACTGTTGTTTTGGGGAGGGCGTGTATCCCCCAATAGTGACGCCATGCAAACAGCTTCAGCGGGAGGGCGTATAACATGCAAGGACATCGATAATATCCCCTCAAACCCCTAATCCCATTCCCACAGGCGCCCCATTAGTGCGGTCAACAGTTGTGTTCGATTAGACCCAAAGCAAAACCAGTGCTGCCCTCAACTGAACCGTCCCTGCAGTGGTGGGCAAGTATACGTTTCTCAGCACCCACCAGGCGCCCACCAATATTTCTGCTATTTAACAGAGAACGGCTAATGCCAGACTGTAAGCGAATGGAATGATATTTAACTGCCGCTTTGAAATCCCCCCAAAGACCTCTGGATCCTGTTTTGGAAATTCTTTAACAATAAACTGTACCATATATTACTTTTTGTCACTGTCATACAATGCCATATAATTTACTGTTTATCCACCACCAAGAATGTTTCTTGTGGCAAAGACACAAATGATGAGGTGGATGTACACTGGCATTCATTTCTACAAAAGGCACCAGTAGCAATTTGTTCTGTTTACTGCCTGGAGTGCTGACTGTTGTGGAGCTTTTTTTTTTCCAGCATTATGAACAGAACGGAGTGTTGCTGTCCTCAGCTCCTGATCAGCATCCAATAAACCAAAGCTTCCTTCCCCTTTCTATCTCCAGGTCCCCTCTGTGGATTAAAAAAGAATTGCCTGAACGGAATGCACTTGATTCATTTCAAATGTTTTCTATTTCCTTCTTCGTAACTTGATTATTTCCCTCACTGCATCTTATTGTTACCTAAAAGTGGAAAAAAAACTCTACTCCTCTCCTGTAGTATCCGGGCTACCATAAGATGTCAGGAAATTAGGTATTGCTGTAAAATGCTAGGCAAATGGAAGAAATCACTCAAAAGAAAAGAAAACATCCCTGTTAAATGTGGATAGATTTTATCTTTTGCAGTTGGGGAATGTCAAGGGGGAAAGCATACCAACTTTGTCCAAGCAGGCTGTTTCCTGGGGAAACGACCAGCCCCTCTGGCTCTCTCCCTCTGTGGATCAGGAGCATATCACCATTAACACATGCTTTGCCTTCCTTCTTTCGTGCTGCCTTGGTTTTTCCTTTGCGATGCCTGTGGATTAAAATAAAGGTTAACAAATGCGTGTAAATTATTATTATTATTATTATTATTATTATTATTATTATTATTATTATTATTATTATTATTATTAGTAGTAGTAGTAGTAGTAGTAGTAGTAGTAGTAGTAATATTAGTAATAATATTATTATAATTAATAATTCAAATAATTATTTTCCAATTATTCCAATTATTCCAATTATTCCATGTACATGTAGAACCCACGGTTTAATACTGTACACCTCCAGTGCTATTTCGCTAGAAAGTAGCTGTCAGGGGAGGACTAGCCCCTATTACCACTGATTGGAGACGCTGAAATTCTTTCCATTCCTCCATCAAGTTAGTTCAGTGGTCCAGGAGCCGTTTATGTGCAGTTACAATACCTGGCCCTGAAATATATTCCGCCCTCTGCTATTATTTTATTGTAACGCTGAGAACTTTCCAGCAGTCCATGCTCGGTTATACGACATTATTCAATGCAATCAACCATTCGGTGTGTGCTCGTGAACTGAGAGTATACGCTCCCGTACATCTGGCAGGGTGAAGAGGAAACTTATCCTGCAGAACCTGCATGAAATTTCATCATCTTGTCAGTAGATATATATTCTGTTAAAGCTCATTCAAACTATCTCGTTAGTCAAGTTTACAAATGCAGGGTTAACTGAATGAGACGATCACTGGCTGTGAAAAGCAATCATTGTTTTACCATGGGAAAGAAAGTCGTGGTATTATTGCTTGGGTGATGAAACAAACACAAAGGAACTTTGTGGAGTTGTGAAGTGTCTAATTGTTTGATGTCGTGGGTGTGTGTCAGTGCTCTGCCCCATACTAGATAAATAGGAGCACACTCGGTATTAGATCGCATACAGTGGGTCTAGAGTGTTTCTTTGGCAGCAGTTCAGTGAAAACTCCGAACCACACATAGCAACAAAGGAGAATTTGTGGTTAGGACTTCACTGTTAAGTTTCCATGGAAAGTGAAAGCACCGATTCCTACAATGCGTAACTTTTACACATTATTTTTATACCTTCTGGCTCATTGGCAGTGATTCCACATCCTCAGTAATGTGTTCATCCCTCATTATAAAAAGGAGGTGGCCTGTCCAGGTTTATGTATTTCTTTCATGAGTCCATGGCGAGGTCAAATGGCCATACTGCCAACAATCATAGCCAAAGGTAGATTATTACCTCTGCCCCATTTATATATATGCATACATGTGTGTGTAATGTAATCATTTCATCGATACACACACCTGTGTGTGTGTGTGTGTGTGTGTGTCAATGACATTATTAGGCATCTATAGGTTTGTGGAGTTACAAAGGCAGGGCCAAAGCCCATTTGGGAAGGTAACAGCAGGGACCTCAATGTACTTACCTAAGCTGTTTGTTGTGTTATAAAGAGACATGAAACCTATATAACATTTTAGGGCTTTTCCTACCGTTGATGTGCCAGGTGACCAGATTGAAGCATCATTTCCCTGTGTGTCCCTGTTGATCTCATGGTTTTGAGAGGAGCTACGTCGTATTTTATTTTTTTTACAGTCACATAAAACACTATAAGTTATAGCTATGTGTCATCAGTTTGGCCAAAAGGAGCAATGGCAAAAAAAAAACCAAACGGTCAAGATTTTGTTGTTTTCATCATAGAGCACTCAGTTATCGAGGGAGAAATTCAACGGTGCAACTTTTGGACCCTGACTATTGTTTGTGTAGTGGGGAAGATGATTTGTGTGTAATATCTTAAACAAATGAAACAATATAGTTGTTTCACAGCTATTCGGAGATGCTTTAAACCTATGCCACAATTTACATGTGGCAGTTGGGTATGCACACCCAATACAGTATGTTCACAGTTTGAACACACACACGTCCCTCCAGCTCTTGATTTGTGGGGCCTCCATATGGCATATTGAGTGAGAGGGATAGAGGTATGGTGCGGGGCTGTGATCGTGTGCTTGGCGTGTAGCCCGGGCAAGGAGGGGCTGTAGGGTGCTGTTGAAGTGACCGGAGATTCTTGGCCAGTTTCATTTCCAATTTGTCCTTTTTCATGTGGCTCCAGAGGTTATGTAAGAGCCTGGCCAGCGGCTGCTGTTACGTCAGCAGCAACAGGACAGCGATGTCCTTGGAGTTGCATGCGCAGCTGAAGTCACCAAGAACAGCATATGCTCCGGGATCGCAGCGGCTAAATGGCGCTTGACTGTTTTCTTGGCTTACTCGGAGCCATCTCTGATCGTTGGGATTGGTTTCAAAGGGCTTCTGCTCCATCAGATAGGTCCTTAAGTTCAAAGCCCTAAAAAGATACGTTGGCTGGATGGCGCCTGGCTGATGATGAACTGGAGACTACACACTGGAGAAAAGTAAAATATCTGGAAATCCTCGGTATGGACCATGAGTAAGGTTAATAAATAATGTGGGAAATAACAGAAGGCCAGGGAAGCGTCGAGCTTTTGTTTGACCAGCAGACCACAGAGCCAATTATCTTCGTTTATCTGTTCACTTTACCTCTCTGGTGCCCCCCATAAACGCCCAGCTGTGTCAATAGGTGTGAGTTTTTTATGTTTGGCAAACCCTGACAATGTGTCACTCAGACCTGTGTGAGGCAGAGTGCCTGATTTCAATCTCCGGAGGGAAATGCGCTGTCTCTTGGCGAAAAAAACAAAACAGAGGTAAAATAGTTTTAGTGCTTAGTTTGATTTGGTCCAGTGTGCGGACGTGCTTCATTCATCTTGATCTGATTCCAATGTAGAGGAAACCGCTCTTAGTTTTCCTAAGTGATTTTTTTTATTTTTTTTATAATAAAAAAAAGGAATCAAGTGATTCTGATTACCTTCACAATGGTTCAAAAGTGAGGCAATTTCAAAGTCTGACTGTGGCCCCGTGTTTTCTCTTTCTAACGGCAGTAGTAGATTTGTTTACGCCTCTGATGTCATCCTGGACAAAGCCTAATTGTGAAATACAGGCTGCCAGAATGAGGTTCTTTGTCCGCATTGCCCTCAAACCCTTAAAGAACACCGCTCTACGATTGATCCTTCCATTACGCAGAGGTCAGCCATTTTCATCAAAAAAGGCCCCAGTGACTGCCAATTGTTGTTCATATATCTGAATCCACGTCACGGTTGCTCTGTAATACAGTGAAACAATGATACCCACTCACCTAGAGGCAGAGTCTAACCAGATGTATGGCCACTATTTTTTCATATTACCTTGCCAATGTGCTCTCACCCTTCTTTGTGACACAGGATTTACAGTCTGTGTGTGTGAGGACTCTGCGAGACCTCCATTATGCTACTCCTGTGACTATGACTGCGGCCTCTCCACCTTCTCACATGTACAGACTCACACGTGCTGAAGCTGTTCCCAATCACACCGAGGTCTTGGCAATACCTGCTTGGGTAATTGGAAATCCCCCATGACAAGGGGTCATGTAGAGGCAGAAATACGGGATCATTATTTCGTTATTTCGGTGACCCTGCCTCGATGGACCCTTTTAACCTCTGAAATTCAAAAAGAGGTGTCAGAGAGCTGCCTGGACCCAGATGGTCACCGTTACACCATGGCAGCTACGAGAGCTGTGGAACGACGCGATAGAGGAGTGGCGCTTCACTGTCCATCACCAGGGTTGATACAATAGATGAGGAAACGAGAGGTGAACGGAGATGGAAATGAGAGGGACGTTCCGGGTGAAAGCTGCCATAGGATCCTCAAAGGAGGAAAAACTCAATTGAACAGAAAGGTCATGCATAGGGCACTGGCGATGAAGAAAGAAACAACGGACCAAACCTTCATGGGGGAAGTTAGTCAGAGTGAGGAGGAGAAGGCCGATACAGATGCCCAAAGGACAGACGGAAACGGAGAGACAAAGAGAGAGAAGCGAGCAGGGGCTAAACCAACAGTCAACGATCAGGTCAGAGGGCAAAATAGCAACAGGATCCTGGTGGTCCAAAACACAAACCCCCCCGGTTTGTGTTTTGGTGTTCTCTGGTGTCTGGAGAGGTCAAGTCTAATTGCGGGGGAGTCCAACTCGTCAATTTGTATTTGTGAATAATTCCTGCAAAGTTGGCCTGACAACGAAGGGAGTGTGCAGAAAAAAGAAAGCTGGATAGGTCACGAGTTGTTTGTGAGTCAGTGAGCTGTGCGACAGTGAGTCTAACCGCATCTCTGCAGGACGGGTCTCCACCTGTGACTTTGATATCAGGGCGACGCTCAACTGCACAGTTACTCAAAGAGTCCTCGGACCTGTGAGACACAAAGGGAAGAGTCAGTCGAAGGAAAAAAACAGTGGAGGCGTTTCCTGGAAGGAAAGGCAACCCATTTGGAATTCTGCATTTCCAGGATTCCAAAGCTTCCCGCGGTGGCACCGGAAGCTGCGGCAGTCAAATCATCTTGAAGTGGCTGGATGGTGACACTGTGGTGCAAAGTCAGCTTCCTGAGGGGATGTGCGTCTGTGGAAAGAATGGGAATGCCATTTGTGTCCAGAAAGTCCAGTGACTGCGTCGTGTTCACTCTCTTGAAAAATCAACCCCCCCCCCTCTTTCTGGCCGTTAGTTAGTCACGTACAGGGACACTGCAGTTTCAAAAATGAGGATGTGTTTGTAGATAGAGCATCTAAGCATCAGGTCCTCGGCCCGTTTTTGGTTTTCCATGGCACTGACTTGCTGCCGGGAATGATCTGGCCCGTTTGTAGTTGGACTATGGAACTGCTTTGAAAGGCATATGATTCCATGTGACACGTGCCCAATTAGGTTTGTTGGCTCACATCGTATTATTCTTAGCTCTGATCAAAAAAAGTACACACGTCCAAACTAATATATCACAGATATGGTGATTTCTTGGCCAAGGTGACTTTTTCTGTCATTTCAGTGTTAAGTGTTTTAGGCGCTAAAAGACTTTAAATATTTGCCTCCGTACATCCAAACTGAGTATTTGATCTCTGTAACATGGTGTTGGGTGGTCTTGTTATGGCGCTTGCACACGCACAAGCCTGCTACAGAGGGACTATAAATATACAAAAGGATTGCGTTGCACCAGCTTTGTCATCGTTCTGAGTGATTAATACGCCATTCCACTGGGCTGTTTACACTCGGAAAACAATGGGTCACTGTACTGAACACCGTTTTGCCCATGGAGGATTTTTTGGGATTATTTGGAAAACACGCTGCAACAAAAACTGCTATTTGAGGATGACATAACATATTAACGTAATGTGACTGGGCGAAAAAACCCGGAGCGATCAGGTCAGGACACAAAGCAGTGTGGGAACCAGAAGAGCAGAGCAGCAGAAGGTCACCCATTAAATAAAACAAAGACAACTGTTTCCTAACTCTGCTGGAGGAAAAAAGAAAGAAAAAAAAAAAAGAGCCCATGTGTTATTCTGATTTTGCGCTCTCACTGACTACATACTTCCAACCAGGAAACACCCATATCAGAAGCCATGAACACATTTTTACAGATCTGATCCTGTCATGCTGTAACACTGCGGACTGTGGGCCTGGGTAGGTCGTGGCCTGCGGAGCAAACGGCCTGTGGGCGCAGCTTATCGTAGCCGGTGTTAGCCGGGCTCGGGGCACTTATCGAACATGTGGAAGCCGCATGTGAACCAAAGGCTTATGGTGTGTTGGACAGACATGAGAGAAAATACAATGGGAGGGATGAAATCCGAAACAGTAATCTAGCTGTAAATTCAGGGCGGTGGTTGTGAAAGGTCACGTCGCTGAGCACCCTCAGCGGGAACCGCTGAGTCACGTTTCACACGTGGCAGCGTTGTTGTTGTTTGCAGTTGAGATGTGGGAGAGCATATTTTATTTGATATAAAAGCAAACCCGAAGCTGTGTGTGTGTGTGTGTGTGCATGTATGTGAGGTTCGAGAGGGCTTATTTGTGTAACAGTGTATGGATGTAGGAGAATGCTTACTTAGATATTATTGTGTTGTGCTCGCGTGGTCTCTGGGTGGACCCTGATATCTGGCAGGGATGACGAGCATTCGTTTTTTTAACGACATCGGGGGGCAGTGGGACATGATTCTTTGGAAAGATTTGTTTACAGCCACAAAATAAAAGATTGTCTCCATACCCCAAAAGCAGTAATAGAACCATGGCCACAGTGAGCATTAAAAAAAAAGGAATACAAAAAAAAGAGATAAATCTCCTTTGACTTGCAGTGTCCGTATGATGTCTCAGCCAAAGCAGAGCCCGGGGCCACGAGGCAGGTGTCTTCGGAGCTCCACAGCAAAAAGCTGCCAGAGGGCATAGATTAAAAAATGACTGTCAGGTGATTTTATTGCGCATTTTTTACTCATTTCACTTTCCATCTGTAAAGGCCAAGCGTAGAGGGATTACAGGTTACAGACACGTCCAAATATCCTCATCATCATCGCCATAGGCTACAGGTGTCGGGCAGTGTGAGTGCCGGCAACCCCCGCTAAACCCACCTGTCCCCCTGCATTAGGCTTCAAATCTATCCTGGGGCTGGCCGGGGCCTGGACAAGCCACACCTGGTTTAACCTGTCCACAGAGGTTCACTGTGTTTGAGTGAGGGAGCAGTGGCTGCTCTTTACAATGATCTTTACAAGATTTTTTTTTCTTAATTTCTCTTATCTGCCAAGTTCCTGAACATCCTTTTTGTAAGGGTTAATTATTCTTGTTTTTATTACACGTCCATTTGTTTCATAGTTATTTTTCCTAAAGTAGTTTACTAGCAATTGCCTTTATGATGAAAACGACACTCCCATAAGACTCTGTGAAACAAGGATTTTATTTCTTTATTGTTTTCGCTGAGGGGGTTAAACTGTACGTTTATAGTACATTAGCCACGCATTCTTGTGTTATATCTGTGACCTGTATTACCCCCATGCAAACATACAGCTCATGACTTAGCGCTGTACCTAAAAAAAAAAACCCAAAAAAACGACTTGCGCCCAATGCAAATGTGGAACACACAAGTGACCCTAGTGTAAAACTATTTCTAAACTTCCTATATTACCTTTCTTCATACCTGGTCATCGTTCATATACTGTATACAGGACACACACACACACACACGCACACACGTGATCTTGCTCTTCTTTCACAGGTCCGATGCATCCCAGATGTCTCGCGCTGACTGGCTAGACAGACTCACAGTTGGCCAGGAGCACGGGGCGAGAGGGAGTAATATCAGAAAGAGAGGGACAGAAAGATATGGAGAGAGACAGGAAGGAAAGAAAGAAAGAGGGCAGTGCTACCTGCCAAGCCTGGATCGCTCTGCTGCTTTGCCACACTGCAGACGTTATCTCTATAAATAAAAACACCAAATGTAATATACAACGGCTATTGTTTTATATATATATATAGCTTTCAATGCCAAACATTCCCCATGAACATGAAATATAGTGTGCAGATGTTGTTTATTTAACTACGCCGTATTTTGAGATAAGATCTGTCATGAATAGTACCACACACACAGGCACACGTGCGCACAGGTTCAAGTAACAACACAAACCAACTCTAGTTTCTTCTCCCGTCCGTCACAGATGTTTTTCCATGTATTTAATTACCTATATAGTGCTTTTGTGTTTTGCATGGGCGCCGCGAGCCGAACAGAAAGCGAAGGTAATGGCGTCTCAGGACATGCTGCAATATCTCATTGTCCTTGGGAAAACATTTCATTAGCTGTTGCTGCCACGGTGTCTCCAGCAAGCGGCATAGAGACAGACTCAGGAGACAGGAGACCGCCTGCTTCCACACCGGCACTCCCTCCCTGCCCCAGATCCGCCTGTCCTCTGTGTCGCATAAAACTCCTGCATGTGCTGCACAACCACACACAAGCGCACACACACCTACACACACACAAACACACAGACTTTCAGTCGGCCTTTCTCCCATGTGTTCTTACCTAAAACAATCTTGTAAATTGTGGAACACACCTTTAAATTGCTCTTCTGGGGACAATACCTAATGCACATTTCATTAAATGTTTTGACATGCTGTTGTGTTATTTATTAGAGCTGTCATGTGAAAATGTTCGACAAACCAATTATTCCATTAGAGAAGGCCAGAATGCCTACAGTGTGTGTTTGTGCGCGCATGTGTGTGTGATCGAAATGGAAGGATAATGGCCCAGCAAGGCACCTGTGCTTGTGTATTTTCTCAACTTCCAGTAAATAGTTAGGCACAGATGCTCACACTTTTCCACAGACGAGGAATAATTCGGAACATCTTACATTGCTCCAGAATTTGCCTATCAGGGCCAGAAGGAAGCCATGAAAACAGAATACAAGATGTTCCCTCTTTGCTGACGTTTTTTCGCTGTTTGTTAAAAGCTGAAGTATTGGATGGAGCCGAGCAGGGATGAGTCTTGATCTTTGGGGAGTTGTTCAAACCTAGAGCCCAAAACTTGACTTTTCACACTGGAGAAAGATTCTCACTGCTCTTCTGATCACCGCTGCTGTACAACTGTACATAGTTCACTCATTGAATCATGTGTTTATGCTCTGACTAGATGGTGGTATTTACGTGAGTTTGACCATGTCAGTCCTCCAAGGGATCTCTTGTGGTCTTTTAACAGAAGATATTTAATGTCAGAGGCCCTGTCTAACCAGATGGCCATTCCATTACTTTTCCCAAATCAGCTTCGGGGCCAGAGATGGCAACACATGGAAGCTGCTAATAACATGTTGACATAAAAAAAGGAATGTATTTCTGCTGCCTCCTTTTCATATCTAAAACAGCTTTGTTTACGGCCACATCCTAAAATTCCAGGAACTCTTCCGTGGCTTTCAGATGCAAGTTTATGTGTGGGAATCTGGGCAAATCGTTTTTTTCTTGTTCTCATATTGCGAGAATACTTTTTTTTTTTTCGAATGAAAGTGAATAATGGAAAGTAATGCATTTTTTCTGCAGCTAATTAACTGATTAATCAGCTGAATCATTTTCTACTTTATTTTTATCTATCTATCCATAATCTATCAAGTCATTCGCAGAAAAAGTGATCAGACATTTTGTTTTGCTATTCAAACTTCCCAACGTCGCAGAGACTTGTGGTTGGCAACGTTGGATGCAAAAGGAACACTATTGTGGGGACGACCCTAACTCATATGGTACCGTTGGATGCGGAAAGGTCATAAATGGTAGGGCGGAGCGAGCGGAGCGAAACAGAAAGTGGATGAGACCTTCCTATCAAAAGTTATCGCAGAAAATGGGATGCAACTGTTTGATTTTTCCCAATTTAACCAACTTACCGCTGTAGTAGAGACTCGCACGTGGTGCCATTGGATGCGGAAGGGTCACTATAGTAGGGATGTATGGCGTTATTTTTGTGCCTATTTCCTGAGAGCGCAGTGGAACATGTTCGAGTGTTGGCTGACTGTTTGGCTTTTCAAAAATTCACAAACTTCCTGACCCCGTAAAGACTTGCGGATGGTGCCGTTGGATGCAAAAGGGTCAATATAGTGGGGACGTAGCAAATGTCCAGGGCGGTAGGACCTTCCTTTTAAAAAGTTATTCCAAAAAGTTGTTGACTTGGAGTGGTTTACATCTACTAACCCTAACGCTAACCCTAACCTAATCCCCTAACCCCAACCTAATCCCCTAACCCTAACCCTAACCCTAACCCTAACCCAATCCCCTAACCCTAACCCCAACCCAAACCCAAACCTAATCCCCTAATCCTAATCCTAACCCTAACCCTAACCCTAACCCTAACCCCAACCTAATCCCCTAATCCTAACCCTAACCCTAACCCTAACCCTAACCCTAACCCTAACCCTAACCCTAACCCTAATCCAACCCTAACCCCAACCTAATCCCCTAACCCTAACACTCATCCTAACCCTAACCCTAATCCTAATCCTAACCCTAACCCTAACCCTAACCCTAACCCTAACCCTAACCCTAACCCCAACCCCAACGTAATCCCCTAATCCTAACACTCATCCTAACCCTAACCCTAATCCTAATCCTAATCCTAACCCTAACCCTAACCCTAACCCTAACCCTAACCCTAACCCTAACCCTAACACTCATCCTAACCCTAATCCTAATCCTAACCCTAACTCATATGGTACCGTTGGATGCAGAAAGGCCATAAATGGGGGGGCGGAGCCAAACAGAAAGTCGGTGAGACCTTCCTATCAAAAGTTATTCCAAAAAGGTGTTGTCCTGGAGTGGTATACATTCCCTAAACCAGTGTTTTGCACTAACCCAAAAGGTTCCAAAATGACACATTTTGGCTGAATACAGTATATATAATGACAATTAAGACTCTCGCCTTGTATATACTCACTCAGTGTGAAATCTGGGCCAGTTTACAAATTATTTGCTGTAGCTAATTACAAGGCACACCTGACGATCTCTCAAGGCACAGTAGTGGGCCTGGGCACAGTGGTTGAAAATCACTGCTCTACTCATTGTGTTCCCAGAGTAAATGACAGCAAGGCACTGAATAAAAGCCTTATATAGGGGGTCTGTGAGGAGATATGTTCTGTAGTAGTGTGTTTCTGTGTGTGTGTGCGTGTACTACTATCTGATGGATGAACATAATATTGGGTTGTCCACTCATTTTTCAGTGGCAATATTTATTAAATGGCTCATTCCAAACCATTTCATCGTCACTGATAAATCATATAAACAATTACGCTGCCTTATCGCCTATTAGGCAACAGAGGCGGAGATAGATGGGAGGTGGGTATTCAAAAGAATGTTTAGTGATGTACAGATTCCCTCCGATCACATGTAGCTGTAAGCAGCAGCCGCATGTGTGAAAGAGCTCTTTGTCTGCGGCCCAGGTTCTTGGGTTCAGCTAATCAAATGGATTAGAGACGGCTTTGAAAGTCCGCCCATCGGAATTGGCCAGCCACACAAAAAAACGCTCACACTGTAGTGGCTGAAGCCATCCACTTCCCCTAAGGTGCCTGTTTGTGTGTGTGCGTGCGTATGTGTGTGTGCGTGTCCACATGCCAGCCCACTGGACTGCTGTATTTGACTCTTTGTGTTCTGGTCTGCGTGTGCGAGCTATAAATGGGGGTCCATTTGCACACACGTCTAATTTGATGAAGGCAAATAAAGCCATCGTGTCCTGCGAGTGCTGATTAGCAGCCGTACGATTCGTCTTCATGAGAAAGATTGATAATGACATCGTTCCGCTGCTTCTCTGACCCAACACCTCAGCGCTCCATTCCAATGTGTCCAACGTGTCTGTATCGGTTTGTGGCATTTTAGAGAGCCAGATCTCATTATTCTCTGTCCTCCTCCCCTGTTGCTTTCGAGTGCGGCATCTGTATTGCGATGTCAAACCTAATCAGTGGATATTCTACACAGCTGATGTAGATTGAAAAATCTTGGGCTGTTTGTTGGAAAAACTTTGGCTTCACAAATGATTAATTTACATATTAAACAAAACACTCAGAGCCTTTGTACCATCTCCAACCCATCCAGGATTTAATCAGAGTCCTTCTCGCTACAAGTTCGGTCTCACGACTTTTGTTCTCGTCATTTGTTTTCTGTTCAAAAAGCTGCAAAAACCTTCTCACACATCCAGCAGGATTTATGATCTTGTGAAGCAAGAGTTCGGAGAATGAGAGGAGAAGGACTTATCAGTGAGGATGCAGACTTGTAACGCTGCTCCTGATCCTTAGGTTTGATTACTCAGCTCTCCCGAGCTGAGGGAGCAACCAGGACTTTCCACCCCAATCTACTCCACATGCACACGTGCGTGCGTGTGTGTGTTTGTATTTTCTTTCCACTGTGCTGAGGAGTTTCCACTGAGTGTTTGCCTGAGAGAAGAAAAGGTCAAATTGTGCAGGAATCGACTTACTCTCACGTTTCAGTAGGGGGGAACCGCAGATGTCCTTGTCTCACTTGTGTTCCCATTAGGCTCTGTTGTGGTTTTTGTTTGCCGGACAGCCGCAAACGTGCAGGTCGGCAAATGCACAAAGACACCCGTGTGCGTGCGCACACCCACCCACACAAACACATAACGCCCTGAGCTCCCAGGTGGCCAGCTAACTGGAAGTGATAAAGTCGGGAGGCCTCACAAGACACTGAGCAGAGAAAAAAAAGAAATCGCTTTTTTTATTCAACAGATGGAGTGATACACATCATAGGGGCCTCGTGGAGCTCTCTCTCACACACACACACAGATACAATCCCAGCGGGAGTCGGGCTGTGTTCACTCACACAATTGCATGAAACTGGGCAAAGATGAGATTGCTAAAAGCAAAATATTCACTTTTGCCATCACCTCTGCTTGGAATTTAGCAATGGTGTCGTAACCTTTTGATTTTCCTTCTCTTCACTTGGAGAAGCAAGTGACTACTGTGCCTGTGTCCAATCAACCACCATGTTGAGGCTCTGAGCTTTGCGCAATCGGATGATTGATGGTTGATTACAGCCCCGTGATTTTGTGCCATGCTTATTTCCAGTATATGATGCCGATTTCCCCTAATGAAACCCTGCAGGCAGGCACCCCAAGTTACATGTTCTCACTTTCGCTTTCTCTCTCTCGCTCGTTCCCCATTGCAATAGGAAATGCAAACGTGTCACCCGGATATCTTTTTTCTGTGTTGACTTGTGTGCCTCTCTGGTCTGCAGATGTGAACATCTGTCGCGGAGGATTCATCGACGTCGCTCTTCGACTACGCCATCTAAAACCTGCAGCGTAGGCCACCTTTAAGCCCTCGCTTGACCACGATGGCGTTTGTGGAGACCCATGTACTTCTGCAAGAAACCCTGCAGCGCATTGTGATTACGCATTGTGATTACGTCAAAAAATGTCATGCAGAGAAGGAGACCACGAATATTTCCTCTCAGGTCCTCTATTTTGGAAAATGTCTGTAATGATGAGCAAACTGAATTTTAAATTGAAGATATTCAATCTGGCGTCTCTGGGTTCATCTCCGTCCCCTCCGGGACAGTATGATGTCTGATGACTTAAGCTCCTGTTCCTGGCTTTAACCGACCCCTTCAGAGAATATACTCCAGCTATTCTAATAGACTGACATGTTGAGAAGCGATAAGTGGGAGAGAGAGAAGTGGAACAGCGCGGCCGCTCTCCGTAGGCACGTAAAACCTGGCAAACACACAACGGTATGCGTGAACACACATACACACATGGATGCACTCAATGACAGACAGTCGGTGATGAGCTTTGGGGGCCTTCGGAGGCGCCAGATGGGACGGTCTGCTGTAATTGAGGTAATCTGCGGAGTAATTCGGAGACACTGATGCAGCACTGCGGCTTACAATCCAAAAATGAGAGCAATGAAGTGTTATAAAGAGTTTCCTCCTCCGTGCCAATTCTGGATGAATCGCTGCGCATCCCACCGAGCTTCATCTCATTGCTCTCATTCAGCTCACCCTGCTTTGTCTCCCTTTGTTGTTGTTCCACGCGTGAAAATAGTGCCAAAGTCTTCAGTTACCACTGGCTTGGTCTTCAGTGGCTGCCATCAGTGATGTTACTAATCCCGTGAATGTTTTGAACTATGCCTCTTCTGCAACCTCTCTCCCCGGCTCCCCCCCGGTTCCTGTGTTCCCGGGGGCCTCACTGCATCCAGCTGGCGGGTTTCAGGGAGCCGGGACAGCTGGGATCCTTGACCACCCGGATTACAGCAACCCACTCACCATCATCGGCGGCCCATCAAGACAAGGAGTTTTCCGCTTCAAACCCCACGGAAAGTTCCCAGCCATCACTCCGATCGGTGTTTCATACTTGGACATCAAATCCTTGGAGTTCTACGACTACTCCCTCCGCTGAGTGACTGGTTTGGCTACACCAGTTGTTTGACTGTTGAACCTCATACCTGGCCATTGATCAAGGATTGATATGGGACTGCTGGACACAGAGCTGGTTTTAGTATGCGGTCTTCGAATCCTCTGTGGATGCGCTTCTCTCTAGGTGCAGCGTGGCATTGGATCTGAGAGACAAAAACAGGAAACGTCTCACTGCACAAACCACTCTTCCAAATCCGAGAAGCATACAGCATGTTGCAAGATGACCTGTACGGACACTTATGGCCCAAAACATTTGAAGTTGGGACTCATCAGTTGTGCCGCCATTAATAACGTGGTGAAGCAGAATTGGGAATTTATGATATCAAGTTCAAAGTAGGCAACTGGACTGGTTGACAAATGTATAATGTGTATTTTAAGAATGATAGCTTTATCTACCTTTCCAAGAAGTGTATTTTTTTAACTTTCCAACCCTGCATGAATACAGTTGAGATGTCTCCGATAAAGCTGCTAAGGTCTGTCTGTCTTGCAACAGCGGTCCTTTGCATGTAGTTGGGACATTCTGCATTCTTGAAAACATTATTCCTCATCTCATGCATTGACTCAGCTACTAAAAAGCTTTATTTATTTTGAATACAACTACATGATGTGGACAAACTCTATCTGCTTAACATTTTGCGATGTGACGAAAAGCTACAGGACAGCTACCGAATTGTTTCAATTGTTTCGTGCGCACCCAGAACCAATGATTACATTTTCTTTATGTCTCTACGAAGGCAGAAGAAGATTAAATCTTGGCCCAAAAATGTCACTCAACGGTGCTTTGGATTAGGGAACCTTCTGAATGTGTCTATCCATCAAACGGCTGAGTGAACACATCATCAGGATGATGTTTCAGGCGGAGAATGTTGATGTATGTTGTTGTTGCTGAAGAATGTCCTTAATTATCCTTCCACCGACACACACACACACACAGTCATCCTGTCCACAGCGTGCAATCGTGTATACACAGTCATGAGGCTTTTCCTCTGCCATCAAACATGGGCAGAGAGCATGGATGAAGTGACCCCCAGGCCCCTGTTTGGCATGGCCAGGGGCCTCCCTGCGCAGACTGGCAGTCTCCTGCCTTTGTTGTACGGTGCCCTGTGAGAAAGCCTCGCGGCCGACCTCTGAATGTTGACCCTACGTGCTGATCGTAAACACCGACCAAATGCCAAACAAACAAAGCCAAAACATTCAAAGTGCTCCTCTACTATCTCTGTCATGGGCCTCATTCTCTATGACCCCTCTATTTCCCCCTTCAGTCCAACCCCCTTGTATCCCCTGGAAAGGGTCTGCGGTTAGTGTGCTAATTGAACATCGGAGGCCAGCGTCAGCAGCGACCTGGAGCTCCTTCAGATGTATGATGGAAATCCAACACAACTGTGTTTACATATTCATTCAGGGTCATTTGGCTCCTAAGCCATTGGATTTTCTGGCTTATGTTCTGTCCTTTCCTTTTCTCCTGGAAGAGCTTCGGTGGTGAGCTTGACATGAAGCCACATCTTTCCCCCTATGTGCGTTCATACCCTCTTAGGGCTCCCATGCACACACTGTACAAAGGCAACATTTAACACACTCGCAGGGTGATTAATGTGGGGTTCCACGAGCACCGGCACAGCTGCTGTGGTGGTTAATAGTCCCTGGCTTCGTATCCTTGCTCTCTCTTTGACTCTGTGTTCTCCTCACACCCCTCATCCACCGCCAGTGTGCCCAAGCCGAATCCTCCTTACGAGGTAGAACATGGCAGGACTCCATTTGTTTTGGCCAAAGCGGTGCCACTGTGTTCCAGCCCTGACCAGCGACACTGGCTCACCAACCTCTGGATCTGTGAGCAGACTAATGCTTTGAGGATTTGGACTGATCCACGGCAATCTCTCTACATTCCAGTGTTCGCCTGTAATCGAGACTAATCCGGTAAGCCCTAATAGATATTATCACTTTACTCCAGAAACCACATGGCATTTAATTAAACTCTGATCCTGCAGTCAAGTAGCGGTGGGTCGAGGAATAGAACCACTCAGTGTGCATGTATTTTTTTTTTCACTGTGTATTTAATCATCATCAAGGACAGATTTACAGGTGTTAACAAAGTAAGACTTACATTACAGAAAATTGTTGAATAACATCATGTTTGTGCTCTTTCTTTCCCTGTGGATGTCCGTTCAAAGCTTCAGCCGACTCTCCTGTGATTTCCTTCAGATGACTCTGCCTGCTGTTCCAGAGCTCTGCTTTTCATTGGATTTATAAGACCAACTGTAAATTCCTGAGAGTGTTGTCGAGTCTATCCAGTTTTTCCTTCACTCCCTCCAAATTCGGCCACCACCTACTCGTAACTGACTGGCAGTCACTTGTCCTGGCACACCGTTTAGCCCAGCAGTTTGGCTCCAGAAAACCTGGACCACCAATTATGGGGTGATAATTATTAAGCACAGCTGATGAAGGGTGTACTGGTCGTGGTGTAGGAAGCAGGACTCCTTTGCTGTCCATTTGCCTCAGACACACAGCACACATACACACACACACATATGTGTGTTTGAGTATCACCTTGTGCTAAAAAGTGGACACTGATTTATTTCTTTAATACCATAGTTCACCTGTGACCCTTTGTTCAGGTGTTTGTATCCTGAGTGCATTAGCGCGTGTAAGCAGCGATGATGAAACGCAGTGAAGGAATGGAGCCAGACGTGGTGACGGAGAAAGCTGAATTAAATAGCAAGGTAGAAAGTGTGTGTTTGTGATATGCTGGCCAAAGGAGGCTCCTTAGACATCTGTTTATGATTTTGCAGATGTGTGCTGGGGACAGGAAGGGGTGAGTTTCACTGTAACAACAGAAGCTGCATTGTGCTTTGTCTAATTTAGGTGCATTATGTTCTTTCTTGTGACCCAGGAGCTTCAAATGTTGGCTCTGAGTGCGTGCTTGAATGGTTTCTATCACTCCGAATGAATAAACAATATCATCATTCAAAGTAGTATTCAGTGGCGCATAAATGTGCACACGCACGACAAAAAGTATTTCATCATATAGAGATGATGTCTTAAATACGGCCTGCACGCCTATGAAATTGCTGCCGTAGAAGCTGTCCTATAGAAAGGAGTCAAAGGTCAATGTTGAAGTCTTTTACCAAGAGGATTTGGCATTTGACCTTTGAGGCTTGGTCATGCATAACTATGGTCTGCGGCAGACCTTGGATATATTTGACACACAAAGCTACAAACAGTATATCAGGTTGGGTTTTAAGAGGACAGCCATCACACCAGAGAAAGCTGTGGTGAATGGCATTCCACCGTCAATGAATTGAGATCTTGCCCTCTCTTCACCGCATGCCCCAGAGCGGCGGAGAAAGGGGAGAGCATGAATGAAAGATGTATAGAACGAAAGGGCAAGGATTGGGGTGCAAGGAGAGAAAAAATGTCTTAGACAGGGGAGGGAAGTGGGAGGGGACGAGAGTGAGCTCAAGGGTTGACGGGTTTGGGTCTGATAGCTCGATGTGCATCACTGATCCAAGTCCGCTCTCAGTCCATGCGCACTCATCCCCCCTAGTCTAACGCTGGCATTCAGAGGCACTTTCCCACTGGGTAGGTCAAAGCCCCATTAAGGGAGCATTTTGTTGCTATTTTGTGTTTGTTTCGGGGGAGAGTGAGTGACAAGGGCAGCTCGGTCATAGAAAGAATGTGCTGCTGCCAGCCCTCCCTTCCAATTCAGACTCCAATGGTTCCCACTTAAGTTGACACTGCTCTCACCCATTCAGGCTTCGATACTCGTCTAGACGGGGGCAATATGTGTCGATCTTCTGTTTGCAGCATACTCGCAGGAACAAGTGACCTGTCAATGTTTCGATACTTTGAAAAATAAAGTTTGTATGTACCGTTTATCTGACAAAATGTTTGAAAAATGATCATTGCAATGTATTTCCTTCCAAGAAATATGCACTTTTGACACACAATTTCTCCATGAATGTGTTTGCACCTGTATGTGAGTGTGTGCTGAATATGTGTGCTGGTGTTATGCTTTTGCGTTTATTGGCACAGGTGCATGTGCAGCAGCAGGGTCGCTGACTTTGAAGGTGCCATATATGAGCTGGGTTTTAGTGTACATGCTTTAACGGGACTTAGTCCAGCAGTACAAACATTTAAATAGAAGCATACGAGTGCAGGTATTTCTATTAACATTTATGGAGACCAATTGCTTTACAGCAGCTGTTAGAATCACAGGCCTGAGTCCGTCAAATAGGGTTTCCTGTTGGGACAGTAGCTCTGCTGTTTGCCCCCCCCCCATGGAAATGACCTAATTGTGGTTGAATTGTGAGTTGAAACAGATGCAGCAATTAGCCTGGTTTAGCTAGAAGAAAATGATGTCGTCCAGAAATGCTTGTGTGTCGTACAAAAATGTCAAATGAGTTGAAAGTGCTAAAACACCAGAAACACGCTTATATACGCCTGAGGTCAAAAACAGTCATAGTATAGTATATCGTCCAACAAGCCTTATGGCGGCCAAAACACTTGAAATGTGGATAGGATCGTCGGCAATGCCAAAAAATATGGTTGACCTGAAAAAAAGTGAAAAAAGAGAAAAAGTCATAGTATAGCATGTCGTCAATGATTTGACAAAAGTCGCTTTACTATAGCATTATTTCGGCCAAAAAAAGTGAAAAAAAGTAAAAAATGGCAAAAATACTTGAATTGAAACTATGGTAGAGGCGAAAAAAAGGTGAAAAGAGGGAAAAAATAGTTTTATAGCAAATCTTCCAAAATTTGACAAAGAACGCCTTACTATAGCCTTATGTCGGCAAAAAAAGTGAACATTGAAAAAAGTGAAAATGTCATAGTATAGCATGTCGTCAAAGATTTGACAATTTTTTTTTGTCATTTTTTGGTCAAAATTTGACAAAAAATGCCTTACTTTAGTAAGGCATTTTTTTATAGTAAGGCCTTATGTCGGCCAAAAAAGTGAAAAAAGTAAAACATTTCGGAAACACTTGAAACGTGCACAGGATTGTCGGCAGGGTCAGAAAATATGGTAGATGTGAAAAAAGGTGAAAAAAGTGAAAACTGCATAGTATAGCATGACTTCAAAAACTTGGCAAAAAAAAAAGTGAAAAATGTAAAAAATGTCAAAACCACTTCAAACGTGCAAAGGATCGTCAGCAGTGAGAGTAAATATGGTAGAGGAGGAAAAACATGGAAAAAAGTGAAAATTTCATAGTATAGCATGTCGGCAAAAAAAGCGAAAAATGTCAAAAACACAAAAAAGGTAAAAAGAGTGAAAACATCATATTATACGTATTAGTACGCTTAACTATAACCTTATTTCGGCCAAAAAAGTGAAAAAAGCAAAAAGTGTAAAAACACTGTCCTCAATACCAGAAAATATGATCGAGGCAAAAAAAAAAAAGATGAAAAAGATGAAAACGAAATAGTCTTGCATGTGGTCCAAAATTTGACAAGAAAAACACCTTATTCTAGCCTGGCGCATCCAAAAAAGGTCTATGGTTCCTGCGTGAGTGTGGCAGTGGTGGCAGTTTTTATTATTTTATTTTTTTCTTCGCTTGTAAACCCAGCTGAAGTCTGTGGATCATGGTCTCTTTGTGGTGAAGTTTCAACATAGTAATGGCTGCTGGCAGCAGCCAGTGCGGCCTCTACTGGGTTTCCTGGTTTTCTTTTAAACCTAATTGCTCACCACATATGTGATGAATGACGCCAGATGCCACGATGGAGAGCAATAGAGCTCTCGCAGATTTATGAGCTCCAGAGAAACAGTCGGCCTTATTTATAGAGGCTTACAACTCGACCTGGCCTCGGGGAACGGAGTGGGACCGGACCGAGTGTCAATACGGATGGGGGCACGTGTGATCCATTACTTGGATAATAAAGTCAGGTGTGTGGAGCAGCAGGTTCAGACCGCGTTCGTTAGCAATGGAGAACTGCTAGAATTTGGCTGTGGAGATATACGAAACGTTTCTCTGAAAGATCATCATTTACAAACAAGCATTCAAATGCCTTCAGGGAAAAATTGTCCAAACGTGTGCAAGTTGGCCCCATTTGAAACAAGTTTTTGCTCCTTGCCCCTTTACAGGATATCGGGCCTTCTAGTGAGCACTTCTAAAGGGGTATGTACGGTTTCCCTTCAGACACAGTCAGGACACGTCATTGGGAAAAGTTTTGTTTGAAGAATACACCAAGAATTCACCAGGGAAGCTGACTCGCCATAAAAAAAAAAAAAAATTGATGGCAGGAGTTTTGACTTTTCATGGCAGATAAAGCAGAAATGTAACTTAAAACATGAACCCAGGTTGTATTTCATTTATACCTATGCTTGGCCCGGCATGCGCGCTTATTGTGCGTCAGCGTAATCGCAGGTGCAGCTGATGAAATTCGCGCCACACAAGCATGCCATTAAGATTTTTGATGTCGAAGTCCTCATTTGTGGCTTTTTTCAAAGATCAAGCCTATAGGCTAACTTTGCCAAAACAGCCCACCTGACCCACCCATTAGTTACAACGTTGTATTTCCAGCCCTGACATTCCAGCCACGCGAGAAAAAGGACGCTCAATCCATTACAATCACGTAACTCACCCAGCCTTACCATTCATTTAAAACTCATTCTAACCTTCACCTCAAAACCCAGACTCCACCTGACAAATGAGAGCGGAGCCCAAGATGGCCATTTCGACACAGTTCTCGCCAAGACATCCATAACGTGGAGCCCTCAGCTCGGTGCGGTGATTAAACTGCAGGGCCGTGCGTTCCGTGCTGCTCCCCCGACTCCTCTACCCTGTCTCTGCTCCCTCAGGTATGCGGGCCAGGGGTTCTTGGAAGACTGCAACCCAGATGAGCCCTAATACTTTACTAGATGTCTGCTCCGCGCCGCTCACAGGAAATTGGGAAGTGAAACGCAGGGGCTTAAACTCAGGGACACAATTTGAAATGGAAGTTTACTTTAACCGAACTCCGTTGCCTGGGTTGCCAGTTTCAGCTGAACAACGGTGAGGCGCGGCGCGGCTGGAGTTCCTGTACTGCCTTCCCACTTAACATGATGACATGAGTCAATTGAAGCCATGACTGGCGGTAGAGGAAATAAACATGCTGTTTTTCTTCTTCAATGCACATTTAGAGTCATTTATGAAACACATGAAAGTCACCGTCCGCAGGCTGCCACCTTCCCTCACAAATGTGCGCTCGTGCGTGTGCTGGGAGTTATGCGGGGGGGGGTTGAGGGTAAGAAGGAGAAACAGATTCAAAAGCGGGGATTTTACCGTCGGTGATAAAAAGCCTCCACTGCCCTCAGAGATCACAGAACGCTAAATCGTCCCTCTTGGACTTCGCCTCCTGCCAAACACTCTCCTTTTCTTCTTGATCCTTTTTTCCGTCAGTGGTGTTTATAAATCACAAAAGCCACGCCCAGGCCGAGAAGCAGGCCGAGAAGCAGGCCGGTGGAGCTCCAGGCACAGGCATCTCCCTCTGCGCCTGTGTGTATGGAAGTTACAAATTCCCTCTCCTGGAAGATCCCAAGGCACAAGCCGGGGAAAATTGAATACGTATTGCCCCATCCAACAGCCCCCTTTGCCCATAACATGGTGGGGTTCATTGGTTTTCAAATCAGACATGAAACATCCAGGCCTCAAGTTCAAGTTCAAGCATTTATTAGTCATGTGTACATTGTACAATGAAATTCTTTTTTGCCTTCCTCTCCAAACACCAAACATTAAAACATTATAATAATAATTAAGAAATAAGAAAAAAAGGAAGTTAAATATAAAATATATAAATACAAAAATACGGAAAAATGACAATAATGATTCATGGTATAGCTGTGCTAATGCAGATGACTCACCTACTGCGCGCTGTATAATTTGAACTGTTTGACGTGCAGCTGTCCAGCAGGATGCCTGGTGGTCCTGGAAAGGGGAAATCGTTTTGACAAGGTTTCCTCTGTTTTCTTTTGTTCTCATTGAGGCTCTGGCTTCAAGGGTTTTATTTATTGTTTCATAATGTGGCTGCTGTGAAACCCCTGGGGACTGCAACTTCGATGAAGGGCCCCGCAAATAAATCTTGCTTGATGTGGCCAAAATCATGGACACTGGTGGGAGAAGATTGCCAAAATCGCATTTTCAGAATTCCTCTTGAAGCAATGATGTTCTGTTCAAACTTTTATGGGAGGCATTTGTTTCACAAGATTTTGTTATCAACTTGGGAACTACTCACCCCTTTACACCGGGAGAGGATGACTCCGTTGACCATTTTTTGAGCTCTCTTTGGAGAGTGAGAGTCAGGGATTGTTTGTTTTTATTACCTTTGAACCTTAAACAAGTTAAAGATGTTTTACATTGACAGGTCAAGAGAAACCAGTTGCCAGCAGACACTGGTGTGGCCGAAAATCCCAAACTACAAAATGAATGGTGGTGAGCTAAACGTCTCAGTTTGTATACAATTCCTTCAAAAGAAGAACTCAAATTATCCAAACTTATGAAATGATCTGTTTTCCGTTAGGTTAACATCTCAGTCTCAAGAGAATCCAGGGGCACTAGGCGATATTTAGTTTACCATATAACCCATTAGCGCCATTGGGAAAAATGGTGTATATATTGTGAGTCTATTTTTCAGGTATTTGGCCCAAAGACTTGTGGTGCTGCTCTTTACTGGTCTGAGCAGCACAGGCCAGCTGCAGTGCAGATGGAGGACACCGTACAGGACCTCAGAGACGCTTGAACCCGTACAATCACAGAGATAAAATCTGAATTTAATGTAAAAAAAGAAAAATCATATAGATAAAAACCAGGCAGGCTAATTTGGTGGCAAATGGATGGGAGCAGGAGGCCAGCCACTTCCAAGAGCTCAAACAAAAAGAGGAAAAAAGGTGCTGAAAGAGAGCAGGTGTGACCCACAGAAGCCACGCCTCCAAAAAGAGCTGGCTCGGGGAAAAGAGCAGGAGCGGAACAAGAATCAAAGGTGACACTGAGGGAAAAAAAAAAAAACACAGAGGAGGAACATTTTCATTGAAATACAAACTTTTATCTAGTAGTTTTGGACAAGTAGAAATACAGTAAGAATCACATGTACAAATTAAAATATGTAATTGACTGATTCAAATGTCAAATGATAAGCCTGCACTGGTTGGAGAATCATTAGTTGAATTAGGCTTACATTGTATTTATTGTATTACCACTGTGCAATTCAACAAAGTGTTTTGACACATTATGCCAAAGAGATAAAACTGAGAAAGCCGAAAAGCATGATGTATTCATCACATTCGCACATGTCACACAGCTGCTCGGATTAAATGCGTCTGTGCATGCATCAGAACATATTAAATCACATTCCATATCAACACATGAGCCAACAATTTTAATCGGAGCGATTTCAATCAAAAAACAAAAAAACAAGTCTACATAACCGCGGCTATTGTGACTCCCGGAGCAGAGCCTCCTTGTAAAGTGTGGATTTGGTCCAAGTCTGAGTTCTGCACCCATGGCAGACAACGCACAACAGAATCAGCAGAGAAATGCACCGCTCAATGCTGGAGAATTCAATTCCTTCCTTCTGATGAATAATGAGCCATGCAAGAGTAGGTAAATCCGTTGGAAAGAAAAAGAGTGTACCGTTGAGGGTGAAAGAAAGGGAAATGCTGAATGAGAGCTGACAAGTTGAGTGATAGACATGGATATGGGCAAAGAAAGGCAACGATGGCGTTAGTCTTGTGAGTTTATGACCCTTTAAAGCGTTGACCTCACATGACCTATTAACAACCCCCCAGTGTGTGTGGGAAAAAACGTGTGCGCATGCGCACAGGCAGACACACACACACACACACACACACCCACATCGACTTGCCCCACTGAGGGCACACACACTAACACATATATCTTCTCACACACTGCAGCAAGAGTGATTGGTTATTTCTGT
The DNA here is from genome assembly GCA_016785305.1 of Colistium nudipinnis. NCBI lineage: Eukaryota > Metazoa > Chordata > Actinopteri > Pleuronectiformes > Rhombosoleidae > Colistium > Colistium nudipinnis. The sequence continues at coordinate 673,726 of JAFBJU010001583.1, forward strand.
TTCCACCGCAAGCCAAAGGAAGGAGGACGCAAACACAAGAAAACAACGTGGCCATTGTGTTCTCCAGCCTCGACCCCAGATAAGGAAAAGAAAACATGAGCAGCTACCAGTGGAAAATAACCAAAGCTCCCTTTTTAGGGAACACAATTGCAAGTGATACCAGAAATTCAAACCTAAATCAAACAATGAGGAAAACACAATGGCCAAGACTTCTTCCACTTGAGCCAGAGCAAAAAATCCTAAACCTGTCGATCCGGATCACGCGAAATACAGTGGAGCCCTTTTTTCAACTCCCAACATGGATCCTTCTTTATCAGGCGCGTATAGACCAAAGGCGAATGGACGACATCTTCCGCACATGGAGAGGGTTATGCCCGTTCGCACACTCTGCAGCGCTATCATAACACACAGTGACCTGGTGTGGTGGTCTCTCTGGGAAAACACACAACCTGCACTGTCCTCACCAGCCTGAGGATATTGGAACCACTAAAACCCAATCATATTTAGCCCTATATTATACTCAAACTAGAGTTGCTTTTGTCGGAGCAGTGAGGGCGGATTCACCCCTGTCTTGTTGAAGGCCGATGATTCATTCGCCAGTTCATTGATAGTTTTGCTGGAATCGAGAGTCACATTACCAAGAGAGAAGTAAGGTCAAAACTATTTTCGTTTGGGGTACAGCAAAGGGAAGGAAAAAAAAATTAAAAATCAGATTGGTAAATACGACCTTTCTCTGTTTCTTTATCTGTGCAAAGGTTTGAATACGTTGACGTCTGCAATATGAACCCCCCCACCTACGCCTTTATATCGCCCTCTGCATAAAGAAAAAGGTTAACACTGGGCTCAGTGTTCAGCAAATCTGTGTCGAGTCAATTTGTGACACATAAGTGACTGTGGCGTCACACTCAAGTTTCTGTCACTCATCTAAATGTACCGTTATTGCCAGGCTGACAACGTAAGAGCCACACACAGGGCATGCCTTGTGCTCCTAATGTAGCATGCCTTCCCTCTGCCAACTCCGGCAGAGCTTAAATGATGTGTGCGTGTCTGTGTGTGTGTGTGTATAGACGCGCATGCATGAAGCCGCCTGCGCCCGCTTAGGTCTGCCTCCGCGTGCGCCTGCACATGTGCTCACCGGTGTGTGCGTGCCCGTCGCTCAGCCCTCAGTCGGGCCAACCTGCAGCCTTGCGTCACAGTCAGAGAAAAAGACGAGGCCCTGGCCAGTAAACTGCTCTTTAATTGCTTTGCAACTGAGAACACATTGCCGGCGAAACAAGGGGCTCATTGTGAGCGTGTGTTCATCTCAACACACCTCATATTTTCAACAGAGCGCCCACCCCCACCAGCTCTGCCGCATTTACAATAAAACACAAAGCCAGCAATTAAAGCACTAAGTGTTTGCATGCAGGCCCGCATGCGGACATTCTCAACACGTGCGTGCGTGCGGGTGTGTGCGTGCGTGCGTGCACTTCCATATGTTGATGTTTTCCAGCAGCAGATCAAGCTGTCGGTCTGTCAGGGACGATGTTCAGTCAGTTTACTTGCTGCAGGATAAGGTACAACTTTGTGCTTCTGTGTTTCCCGGCATGATGAAGTATGAAAAGCGAGTACGAAAGAAATGTGTGCGCGCGTCTCACGAGACATCCATGTTGGTTGGTGGTGCTGGTGGTGGTGGTGGTGGTGGTGGTCTGCCTGTGATGTGAACCAGATGTGGGCTGGATGCAGACTACCGTACCCAGTGGAGGGAGAAAGAAGCATATACGTGTGTATACGTGTGTGTGTGTGCGTGCGTGCGTGCGTGCGTGCGTGCGTTTGCGTGGATGCCAAGCGCCAGCATTCATTACAAATCCAATGTCATTTTGCATTGCACCAACCGCATTTGGCAGAGTGTATATTGTGTGTTCGCTGGAATGAGCTCATGCTTCATACGGCTGACCCATAAATCATGGGAGACTGAGTGCAGCCACCGTTGTCACAGCGCTGCAGCATACACTGATAATATTACACAATTTAAAAGCTGTGTCAGATAAAACGATGTCCCCGCGCGGCAATTCTGTTCAAACTAGAAATGTCCCGGAAGCCACAGGTGATGCACGTTGTTCTGCAAAGACCGTGGTGTAGCACTCGCACATTTTTGTAACCTCTCCAAAAAAGGCAATAAGCACAAACCTAATCCACTGTTTGCTTAACTGTGATTTTACTTCATTGCGATGATTTGAATAAGTGCACTACGGGAAGCACACGTGAAATGACAGACAAATGAGTGTGCTTTTTTAACGTATCAAAAACGTATGTAAACAATAAGAAAAAAAACATTTTTGCTCTTTCTGCCAAAACAAAAAAAAAAGGAGAGCAACAAGATGATGTCCGTGAATTACTGCGACCACCGCAGCCGCAATTTTGACCCGTCACAATGGCGAAAGTGCAAGCGTAAATCATGAAATGAATCACAGCCACTCTTGAATAGGACAGAGCAAAAGCTAATGTTATCAGGAACATCTGGGGAGCTCAGAAAGGAAGTCGCGGGACCTTCGATGAGAATTCCTTTTTTTCAGAACTATCACGTATATGTATGATGTGCACTTTTTTTGAATTGTCTAAAATTTTACGGTCGGTTCAAAATAAAAGAAATAAAAGAAAACCCGACGAGCCCTTCATTACAGTGCACGTCTTTGTTACCCTGAAGTCAGAAACAAAAAATAAACTGCTCAGACAAAGAGCTACGGTTACAAGATCCTCTTTTTTTTTAGAGAGAGAGAGTTTAGGGGTCATCTACAGCTCACACCGAGACTCTGTCAAGATGGCCGCTGCCACCTCGGCCTCCATCATCTGCGTCTCTTCTCCCCGCCCTTGTCCCTTTCGCCCACTTCTGCTCTTACTTGAAGACAGATGGCAAACACTGCTGCATTCCTGACATGGAGGGGACAACGGCTTTGGGGCTCGTGTGGATGCGAAAAGGTAGAGGGGAAAAAGTGTGCGTTAGGCATTCACGGGCACACTATGAAATGCCATCCCATTCCCACACCTACATCTTTATGACTTCATATCCTCTCGGTACCATTGTGGAAAAGGAATCTGTTTCCATTTCACAATGGCCCCTTTGACCCCCGTGAAAATCTTGCCTTGTTTGCCCGCCCCTTATTTGAGAGCCTGTAACAACTCCACTGTCTACAATTGGTTGGCCTTTGGTCTATTGTTTGTAAAGACCGCACTCTTAAAAGGAAAAATGCGCTCGTCCCCCCGTCCCCCCCCGCAAACAGTTGACGTGCCTTCTTGTGAGATTATTGCAAAGATTACAAAGACCCTCCAATTTTTTCTTACCACATGCCCCTTATATTTGAGACAGTGAGTTTCCGCACTGTCTCGGGGTTTTTTTTTTTCTGCACGGTCCACGTGCAATCTTAGCATCCCCAAGCCAATTCAGAATACTTCCTCTCTCTTTGGTTGGAATTAGGCACCAGTGGGTCTTAACTGCCCGCAGAGTGGAGAGAGTGGGTAATTTATCACCATCCATTTTAAACTGTTGTAGATGGGGGCCTGATTTTTTTACTGCTGGTGTCACATGTTAACGAGCAGGTTTTATAGTGGAAATGATGGAGGGTCACACCACCTAGAGATTAACACACCAAGTGGCTTGATTGCCTATACATTTACTTTAGTTCAAGTTCGTTTTTCTTTTTCTTATCTTTTTTTTTTTTTTGACGTAAAATATATTCAGTTTTGCTTTTTTTTCCCAAAAATAAATCCATAAATCTGAATTATCTTGCTGTTTGGCAGAAGCTTTAAACATATCATTGACCTTGCATGTGCGCAAACTCCCTGGCCTTGAATTGAAAAAAGAAAGGACAACCATTCTCCTTGTCTGCACTTCTTTATGAGGTTTGGGCCGCTTCCCAGGTCACTACTGTAAGAAAGGATCAAGTGTCCGGCTCATTGCTAAGCAGCTGATGTCACTGAGTTGGAATCCATCCATTTTCTTCTCTTCTCCTTCGCTATGTGGGTGCCCCTGTGTTTAAATCTACTAAAAAACCTGTCCAGGAGAAATCCCTGAGAAGACGGATGGCAAACGATGGGGATGGTTCATGGAGGGGCTAGGACAATTAAACTAGTTGAGTGGTGTCCCGTTGCACTAAAGTGTAGTCATTAACTGTGTCTCCTATCATTTCAGGACCTGAGAGACTCTACATACTGCTGGCTCCTATCAGCCACTGGGGGCTAAAGGGCAAAACCTGGACCCCGACCACTACCCTCAGTTGTCAGTATATAAGGTGGACCTCGCGACAACGAAGGAGTCATATACAACAGGGCAGCAGTAAAACCTTCCCCTAAATAAAGGCTATAAATATTGTTGAAATGGTTTTATGATGTGTTCATTTAATGATCATTTTAGAGGCTCCAATTTTGTGGTGCGGTTGAAGTGCACTGAGTCAGTTTGACAGGTGTTCCCATTGTGCGGCCCACCCCATTCAGCTCAGTGACGGGCCGCTAAACAACAGAGACACTCCACAATCCAATGCAACGGCACAACCAACTGGATGCAGCAAAAAAAAATACCATACTGTCAAATCCACACAGAAACGGTATTCACTACACCTGAGTGTGCATGCGTTTAATCGGAACCATTTTTGGTCGCTGTGACTGTCTTGATTTCAGTATAAAGGCCAACGCATTGTGTAAGCCAACGCTCAATAGACGTTTTCACCTCAGTTTTCTATTTAGGATACAGAATCAGTCATGGGGAGCAGATAAGAATACTTATCTGAAACTACTCACAGATGTAACTCAAAATACATCGAGTCCAATAAGGGCAGAGTGGCCATATAATCGACATAAAACGTGAGGAAATGAAAAAAAAAAAAAAAGCAAGAGGAAAATAATTGGAGGAAAAAAAAAACCCAGATCCATGTGGCTTACAGCCAGCAAAAATGGTTTTGGTTCACTAATTAATAATTGGGCCAGAAGATAAGTTATTTATCATTTCTGACTACAGGAGCAGTAAAATACTGAGTGAAAGCAAACACAACTCTCACCGGAGCCATAAATCTACCACAAACCACTCCTGGTGTCCATACTGCAAATTACACTGCAAATACTCCATTAGCATCAAATGTTAAATGTGTTTGTGCTTGGTTTTATATGCTTTGTTTGGACATATTAATCCACTAACAAGGTGAATATGATTCCATTAAAAGTTGTAAATGATAACATACGAAGATAAGTGAGAGATTCACCGGATTACTGGCTTTTCCTCAACATCTGGACAGTGGGCCGGGATAGACATCTGTTTAAAATTGTGCCAGTCATTTCTATGAAAAACGGTATTTCAGACTTGCGCTGTCTGCCTCAGATTTGGAATGATTTCCTTTTCACTGTCTTTCACCCTCTCTCTTTGGAGGTGACAGCTTTTGAAGTGAGGGGATGAATCTTCAGCAGTAAAATGTTTTATTTTTTTTGGCAACTTCACATACTATAGATGTTTAAGTCTATGGATCAAAAACATACAAAAGTAAAACTTAGACCTGGTAATCGGGACTCATAAAGAGCCAAAAATTCAAAAATGCCTTTTGAGCATTATATCACTTTATAGATCCGCCGTCTCCATGGCTCTCCCACTTGTGTGAAGAGCTTGCTCGCTGTTAAACCCTGTGTTTTTCTTTCACACTGACCCATAAATGAAGTGCAAACAGAGTCGGGTAAACGATGCGTAGTCCACACACAGGTGAGAAGGACACTGCGAACCAGCCGTCCAAACAAAGAGGCCCCCTTCTGACAAGTCTTGCCTCTCCGCTTTGAAAAAAATCCGGTTATCAATCAATGGTTATTGAAGCAGCATCATCAAACCAGAATTGACAACATTTCAAATGATGAATGAACATTGTGAGCAACTATATTCCACCAACAAGCCGACAATGGACCTCATTCTGAAAAAAAGATATTGTTCCCATTCATATTCCGCTTTACATGCCATTATCTAAATGGGGTTAAGGCCGTAAAAATTGCCGTGTATGTAGATGTAGTCACTGTTGATGGTTAATCTCCTGATAGGGTAAAATACCAAAGGAGGATTCACGACACTAAGCACCACCTACGTCATATCTATTGTAGAATGTTGAATGAGTTCACTTTGCCACTGTCTGGCACTCCAAATGTAAGTTGGCCTTTTGGAGCGTGACTCAGGGCCAAAAACATTGCACGAGAGCAGAATAATTGTTCTCGATTTGCTTTTGTCACCTCAGTTTCTTGAGAAAAGTGTGTCTCGGAGGAGCCTTGAACACGGAGCATTTCATTCAACATTTGTGCAAGTAGTACACAGGAGGCAGTTAAGCATGAATTCAAGAACGACATGGAAGCGCAGTAAGACATAAGCAGGGGGTCAGGGTGTGTACCTCGGCCGAAGCTGTGACTGAGATTTTTAATGAGTGAGGATGGGGGTGGGGGGGGGGTCCATTGTGTCCGGATCCGCGGCGTCCTCGCTGGCTGCGGCCACAGCCACGCACAGGAGGCATTTGAGGCACAGCTGCTCCGAGAGCAGATGGAACCAGAACAGAAGAGGGTTAAAAGAAAGGGAATCATTCTGTTACGGGATTGAATTGACCAAACAAACAAAAAACGTGCCACTGTTGAAGAAAGGATGGGAGTGTGTGTGCGTGTGTGTGTGTTTGAGAGACAGAAACTGAGATTTACTAAATAATATTAGCAGCCAGTTCAGCCCCCCCTCTCCCGGTTCAGAGCTGCCAGGCTGGAGTTGGGGTGGGACATGCAAATGCAGGCCGTCTGTCTGCCTGCCCCTTCACAGGCAGCAGAGCAGCACGCTGCTCGTTGCGCACACACACACACACACACACACCCTCACTCATGCAGAGTAGGGCAGGTCTCACACATACACACGAAGCGGAGTCTTTCCTAGAGACACACACTCCTTCTATTCCTCTGTCCGGCTCTCCGCTCTCGCTCTCTCTCTCTCTCTCTCTGCTCTGCCCTCCTCCTGCACACCTTTGTGTTGTTTTCCTTGCCCCTCTTCCTCTCCCCCTCCCCTCTCCAGCCTCCCTAGTGCTCCCTCTCCTCCGCCCTGTGCGCTCAGAGTGCGCTCGGTGTGCGAGCTGAAGGCGCGCTGGGGCGAGATGCTGCCGATGCCACAGCTGTTCGGGCTCCATGTCACCTTCAGGGCCCAGTGAGGACGACAAGACCGCAGGTGTGCCTATAGGGGAACTTGAACGCCACACCCGCTGGGACCTACAGCTGCTGCTTTTTTAGCCCGCTTTCCAAGTCACCAGTTTTATTCTAAGAAGAAGAAAAAAAACAAGCACAATGAGGACCGAGCGGTGTCAACTGCTCGCGGGGTGCCTTCTCTTGGGAGCGCTGTTATCTCTGGTGGACGGCAAGGGAACTTTCTACGGAGGTCACGTCAACCCTTTCTATGGAAACAGATACAACCTGTTCAAAGCTGGACTCAACCCTCAGCACTCGCCCAACAAGCCAATGACTCGCCACAAGTAAGTTCCACCTTTGGGAAATGGTCACGGGAGCTCACGCACGTGTTATTTCCCAGCCCCAGCGCCGCAGGCTAAATGTCTAGGGTGCGTTCCAAATTTCTTGAGTACTCTTGAGCCGGACCCACCTCGCAGTGCATTTCCCCCTGAGAACCGCAAGTCACCGGTGGGTTGTAGAAGTATGGTTTTGGTTAGGCGATGGGCTGGGTAACAGATCCCTGAATTGACTCTGTGTTTCTCCCCAACTCACCATCAGCCCCTTTTCTGGGGTTCACACCTAAAACCATCTGTGGCTGGAGATAAACATTATACGGCAACAACGATTCTATGAAAACATACTTATATGATGGTCTTTAAGGTGCATAGAGAGAGAGAGAGAAGGGGGCCGGGGGGGTGCTGAGTTGATGACAAGGGCATTGAGCTCTCGCAGCTGCTGTGTGTTTGTGTGTGTGAGAGAAGAGGGCTGCTCAATTAGAGGTAAGACAACACACAGTCTGGGCACCCTCTGCCAGAAGGGAGTGGTGGAACTAAACTTCAGTCCAGACGTCTCAATTTTCATTGGGACTTAGCATGAACATTTTATTTTTTGGGTCTTTTTCTTCTTGACTTGGAGAAGTGTCTTCCTCTATTTCAAAATCAGTGATCTGCCATGTATGTAAATGCACTCGGATGTCGTTAGGGCGGTCAAACGTCACGAACAGAGAGAAATAGCAATCCTGCGCAATACCCCCAAAATGTGAAAGTCAAACAGCCCCCTGGAGAAATGCTGCCCCCCCCATCTCTTTTGCTCGGCTTCCCCCCCCCCAGAACTGTCCAGCTACCTGCTGCTCCACTCAAAGACTGCCACAGAAGACTGTTGATCGCCCAGCCCCTCCTGAGCTATTGCCATTTATTGTCACCTCTGGGAAAAGACCCTGCAGCATCTACATGCATTCCTGCATGCATTTCCTCAGCGCAGGTCTGTCCGACGTGAATAACTCAACACTCAGATATCCCGGATTGATCACGCGCATATAGAAACAAAATGAGTTTTAAGGCTGTTGAAGAAAAAAAAAAAAAAAAAAACAGTATTTCCATCCTGGTCAACAACACCCTTTTATTCTCATTAAATCGAGGGCGTGCTGGTGACATGGGGCAGTGGCAACTGTTGACTCTTTGTCACGGGAGGTTTATTTATATTCACCCAGGCCGATTTATGCCAGATATATTCGGCTGAATTCCAACCAAAGATTAAGCAGGTGACTGCAGATGGCCAGTAATTGCTCGTCTCAACACGTTCGTCTGAGAGTCCGGCTTCTTTTTAATACGAGCGCTGCCGAACCACCTAGGACACAAAAGGACCCCGGGGACAGTGTCAGACCACCGCCACAGATATATGAGCTCAGTTGTCGTCAGCCTGACTGGTCAGTGGAAAATGAGAGTTAAAAATAACACACGTGCTACGAGGTGTGTGTGTGTGTGTGTGTGTTTGCTCCACTGAGTGTGTGCATGTATGTATGAGTATGTGTACGCGTATTCTTTCTTCTTACTGAGCAAACTGTCACGTGGGTGACATATTATATATATATATCTCTCACAAAGAATGTTTCTTCACAGTTATCATCTGTGTTCTGGCAGTATAGCAAGTGATTTGATTTCAAAGTCCTTCCTTTCATTCTATCCCGCCACTTGTTCCTGCGAAATAATCTAGAGCCTCTGGTAACTGACTGCGATTTGAAATATTGTATCAAGTTCTTTTTTATATCGTGCACGGGTGGCTTAGAGACTTCGGAGAGGTGTGTTTACATTCGTTTTTGACATGACACCTTCCTTTCAACAGGTCTACCTGATGATCAATTTCTATATTTTAACAAAATTCACAAACAAACTGTTCAGAAGGACAGCAACAACCGTGTCCCATATCTCACAAACATCCCCCACAATAACAAAGGGCTAGGACACAAAATGCCCATCAAACAGGTGAAATTGATTTTAAGAGCCACATACCTGCCACTGGGAAATGGGTGTGGCATAAATCAATTAGGAACCCCGCAGATGTCACGTGTCTCGGCTGATCAGATTACAGACATAAATGAGCTTTTACTTTCCATGATGTATGGGACAGAGATCAGGGGAGAAAGGTCATTGAGTGAGTAGAGGTCTAAGGTCATGGGTCGCTGTTGTAAGTTTGTGTCGAGTGTCCAGTGGAGGACAAGAATGGAGCCAGTCCCCTGCCAAGGGTCACCGAGGCTGGGCAGTAAACTCTCCAGCCCCCTACCACCACCAAACATTTCTGTAACACTCTCCTTTTACTGACCTCTCTCATGACAATCTCCAAAGTGTTTGGGATGAGGATTTCATTCTTGTTTCTTCCACATGGCTTAGAAATGCTACCTTTATCTTCTCAGCGGTGCCTTCGTAATACGCACCGACCCCTAACACTATTTTGGTTTGTGTTTCTTAAATAAGGCACCACAACACTTTGCTGTCGGTGAACAAACGAACCCATTTGAAAATGTAATAAAAAAATAAACAAAGCGTCTTATCCTTACTCAAAGAAGATTATGTGCTTTAGGGAATGCCTGAGGATAAGTTATTGGTATGTTTTTTTTTCGCTACCGGTGTTTGAGCTTCTTACTGAGAAAAACTCAAAACAACACATAAAGGACAATGCAGTAAAGTCTAACAACAACAACAACTCATGAGAACTTTACCAAATCTGAAAAGAAAAACATAAATCTATGATGAACTGCTTTCCCTTAAATTGATTATTATGTTTTCATACCCACATGGCTTTATTGCCAAATATCGAGGATCACACACCAATTGCAAAAAGTGCAATGCCAGAAATTTGCTGCCTTTAAGCTATAGTAACGAGAGCTGGCTTGAGTATCACAGCTTTCCTTTAGCCCTAATCAATAGCCACAAAAGCAACGTCAATCAACTCTGCACCGTGGGGCCTTCAAGAGCTGCCAGTTGGCTAGAAATAGGACTCATTAAAAGCAAATATGGAAAGGGATGGCCCCTGGAGAGGAACAGTGGGCCCATAGGTTTGGTCCGCTCCGGTCATAAATCTATCAGAGGCAACAGCCGTGGCCTGAGTTCAAACAGTCTGAAAGCCTGCAGGTGAGAGTGGAGAGGAAGGTTAGCCCTCGAATGCCACAGTGTCACAACAAGTGAGTGGCAGGTTCCAGGGCCAGATATGTAAGAGGCATGATCATCCAACACATTTCATGAAAAGTATAATATAATAAAGGCAGGCCAAAGAAGGACCAGTGTGTTCAGACTATTTAAGCAGAGATTACGTGCAGTCTGTAGATTTTGCAGAAAAAAGGGTTTTTTTTTTGGTTTTTTTTTAAAGGCACGGAAAGGTGAAGTGGTTTGGACGCAGCAGAGGGTGGAGGTCTAGCAGCAATAATATTTGCTGAAAAACGCTCCACGTGAGAATCTGAGATGGGAATTCTGCTTTCCCCATGGGAGGCTGTAAAGCGATTTAGAAACTGAAACATTATACTGGATATATTTACAGTAGGACCAGACCAGCAGTCAAAAAATGACATGGTCGGGGGCCAAAAAAAAGACAATATTTTGGTGTGTGCGTGTGGGGGGGTTGGTAGGAGAGAGAAAAGCAAGAGAAGTGTGGCTTATCTGGCACAGCAAAAGAGGGCAAATACTTTTTTTATACTCATTATGGAGACAGAGAGTAAGTTCAGGTGAAGGTGGAAGGCACACAAGATGGTTTACTAACTAACTAACTTGAATGGGTGGGGTCAGTTGAGGTTGGGTGGTTATTTGTTCTAGATCATGGGTGTTTCCAAGGTATAGAACCTAGCTGCTTTTCACGCAATAGAGAAAAGACATCACAAATACGGCCGTTGAAGAATGATGTTGAAGAAGTGAACTTGCATTTAGGAGGTCCACAAGCGTATTCTGACGAGCTGTGCGGCGAAATCAAATCAAATATTAAAAATAGAATCCGTAATGGGACAGAGTCAAGCGGACGAGGGGAGTACATGCAAACTCCGCACGGAAAGATCCGCGCTCAAACCTTCGTGTTGTGAAGCATGAATGTTAACCACTAGCCTGTAGACTTTTCTTGTCGTGCTTTACAAGGTGTGTCGATGACTTCCTATTCCTCTGACCTTCATCATCATCACCCCACGTGTAGGCCACAAAAATCCTCCCAAAAGATGCTTCGGACTGCCCCCCAGGCTCGGTTCAAGTTGAAGGGCCCCTCCAGCGGACCCTTACCATGTTCAACCCCCTTTTGTCTCCTCTCTCACGTAAGACTACTTACACATCCCCGCTTCGCAATTCTGGCGATAAAGAATGTGCCAACCACATCCCGCGGAGCCGTTTGGCCTCTGTGCACACGAGCCCCACTGTGCCTGTGTAACATGTGCACGTGTGGAATTCGGTGTCAGTGTCCACGCAGGTAAAACACAATAGCGCTATCGCTCCAGCTGGAATCCAACATTCATCCTCTAAAGATGTGTTTTTACACAGCAGAGGAGGTGACCCGCTGTTGCCCGGGCCGACACTGCGGCGCAGGGGGGGGGATAGGATTTATCTCAGTACTCAGCTTTGATTCTCACCACGCCAGAAAGCCCTCTGTCTGTAAGACACCGAGGATAAAATATCCTCACAAGCCCAAATGACATTGACAGATCTGTGAAAACAGAGAGAGAGAGAGAGAGGGATAGAGGGAGGGGAGGTGGGGGCCCAAACAGAGACCTATGCCTGGGAAGTATTTTACCGTATATATATATTTTTTTCCCTCGTGTACATCTGGATTTCGGCACTTTTCTGCCATGGTGTGAAAGTCTGAAAGTCATCGGCGCCCCCAGATGTCCACCTGACAGAAAAATCAGTGAACACGGTCACTTCCCACAACAGCGAAGGGCCCCCGTGTGTAGTGTCAAAGGATCACACACTTAGTGTGTTGCGCCCACGAACGCACTCATGCCATGGTCTGCTCCCAATCATGTCACAAATCCCTGAATGGCGATAGGACCTTTTTTCTGAACTCATAACAACAAGCCGGGTTATTGTTCTCAAAAAAAAAAAAAAAAAAAACAATTATAAACAATTCTGAATTGAAGGCTTAAAGCACTTTCAAAAGTGCTGATGGATAAAAAATTGGGCACATTTTCTTAAAATTCTCTTAAATTCTCTTTCATAATCACCATGGGAAAGTCCTCACCTATATTTGTGCCAATCCTCTCACATGTTTAAAACGGGAGAGATGATGTCATTTATTTTGGCGTCAAAACCTCTGCGTATCCTGTGAGCCGCAGATGAGACCACGGGGAGTGATCAGTCTGACCCTGCAGGTGTGAGCGTGGTGAAAAAAAACAAACTGTTTTCCTGAGAAGAAAAATATGGCAGAAATGATGATGCAGCACTGTTTCCGTTATCAGATGACCACACCATAGACCACATGAAACATCCAAAATAAAAATAAAACATTTCTAGACAGATTTTTTATTTTTTTTACGGCTGCTGCAAACAGTAAATTGCCCGTGTGAGATTTAAGTGTTTTCAGAACTCCCATCGCACCACATCAATTGAGCTCTTAACCACCACTTCCTCAACAACCCATGACCTGGCAGCAGGTTGCCAGGCCCGTATGAAAGGAGCTCTGTCATTGGGAATCCTGCCCTTTTTTTTTTTCCTTCCACCGCAATTAGCATATGTCAACACGCGGCGAGTGGTGACATGCACGCAAACGCGGCCAGCGGTTTGCAGAGAGCAGCCGTGCGGCACACACACACACACATACACACACGAACACACTCACAGGCTGCGCTGGGTCTCAGCCCTCTGAACCTGTTCACTTGTCACGTTGGACCCTTCCTCAGCTCCCGTGTCCCTCCCCGCTCCACCAAACACTTCTATTTGTCCTCAGACAGCTGTGGAGTAACATTTAGTGCTGCATGTGTTGCTAAATGCTCCCTGCTGAATGTAAGAAATGCTTCACATGTGAGCCCAATGGGCCCAGATCATCGTTTCCTGTGTAGCGCGGGGTCCAGGGGAACATTTAGCAGTTGCTATAGCTGCACTGGCAGTGAGGCGAAAGGAGAGAGGAGGGTCCAGCTCCCGCCTGATGCAACAACAGTACAGAGTAGTTAGAGTGAAGTTATTACTGCGTTGGAGTCTTAAGTCTTTTTTTTCCCCCGGAATCATCACAAGTTTATAAAAAAAAAAGGCAAAAAGCAGCTGGAAGGCTCCTACCAAACTTCCTCTTTCATCCTTCTGATGCATGCAAGTGGTATGCTTTTGCTTCGCTCGTATAAATGAACCATTTGCAAGAAATGGCTCTCCTGTGAAAACCACCAGCTTCTCATATTTAAATCCATCTATCTATCCATCTGTTTAGCTAACATGTTGCTTGTATGAGCGTCTTTATGGTGACTTTGGCAAAAGCACGTTGGTCAGCAAAAACTGTTACCGTCAAACTTGATACGCAGCCAGATACTACTATAGTTATTTACAGCCATAAATAGGATTGGTGTTTGTATTTACACATACTAAAGTTGTGTACATTTAAATTTAACCTAAGCTCATCCCACTGTCCCCGCAGAAACCACTGTGCCTACGTGGTCCAGAGGAACATTACGTGCACCATGCAGGACGGAGTGACCACCTACGTGAAGGCTGAGTACACCACCAAGTGCATCTGGGGTCAGAAGTGTCCTGTTGTCGTGTAAGTTTTGCCTCCGGACACACAAAGTTCTGACAAGGTGCACACACCGTTTACAATTCTGTTGTGAAGGTTTGGTTGTTGTTTCGATGTTTACTTGGACTCACGTAAACTCTTTATCAATGCCTCCCCCTAGTGTTCACTCAATGAACTGCAGCACTCTGCGGCACACTGCTGCGGCTCTTGTGGAAAGAAATGGTGTCAGTGTTTGGAATATACACCAATATACACTTATACACAAACCAAAGCAACAAGGAACTAAAGAACTATCAGGAATAATATAAAATGAGATTTTGTAGGTGTGTGTCATGCGTGAGTGTTTGTGTGTGAGAGAACGATAGGATGAACTCAACAATGGAAATTCAGCTTATACAAGATAACACTGGAGTTTAGTGCTGACCCTGGTACAATCCTCGAGCGCCACATCATTTACACCACACTTTTTTTAATCTCTTAATCTCCTTCTAATCCACCTCTAATCCCAATCCCATAGAGAAAAAAATCATCCCATTATATCTGCTGGGCACTTCCTATTTTTTTATGTCCTCGGCCTTGGATCTGTACTCTTAAATACTCAAATACTCAAACACCCTGCACCCCTGAAAGTAAACAGTGGTTTACTTTACCGTTTCCTGCAGGTACAGGACGTTTTACAAGCCAAAGTACAAGGTGGGTTTTAAAACAGTGACGGAGCTGGAATGGAGGTGTTGCCCTGGTTACACTGGTGAACAGTGCTATGATGGACCGACATCATCGCCGGACGTCATGATCCCACCTATCAAAGGCGCTGGATTTCCCCACCGCCCGGGGATGAAAGGCTTCCCCCACGGCCCCAGACCTCCTGTAGACCAGAGGCCAGGAGGAGGCCAGCTGGAGCCGGGCAGACCTTTTCCCAGTGTGCCTGACCATAGACCAATTCCTACTGGACAGATTCCTGCTGGAGGCGGAAAACCAAACTATGGTAAGAACTTCAAAGGCTTCAAAGGCTCCAATAATTTTCTTTAAGGCCCGAAACTACTACCAATGTGCACTCATGCATGCCAACCCTCAGAGTTGCATTATGGCAGACTTTTTTTTAGAAAAATCCTCCCTTCTCAAATATTTTTTTCACAAATTTTTTTCAGGAAACAAATTTGGGATTTCCGGAGTGACCGGTGAACGCTTGGACCGCATGGAGGAGGACCTGCGTCGCCTCACCCAGGGTCTGGACACGCTCAATGGAGTGGTGGCTAGCCTGGAGGAGCGTTTGCGCACATCCCTCCGAGAGGATACCAACAAAATCTTGTTGTCTCTGCTGCCAAATGGTGCCCGGCTGCCTGAATCTACCGTGGGATTTGGGGTCATCCCAGACGGGACCCCTGATGGACTGGAAGGGGGCGAGAGCTTCACTGGATTTGGGGATTTAGCAGGGAGAGTGACAGAAGTGAGGGACGAGCTGCGAGCCAAGACTCACATCTTAGAGGAGATTCAGGTACTGTTCCACTACGGTTGTACAATAATGTGTGACGCCTCCAACCCCCTCCCATTAATAAATGTTTTTTTTTCTCACATGTGTGTGTCTTCAGGGAATGGTCCTCGGTCACGACGGCCAGCTGAAGGGACTGCTGGAGGGAGCTCGAGGCCGGCCCGTCCCAGGCCCCGGCACCATCGTTCACGTCGAGGAGATCCTGGACACCAAGCTGGCAGGCGTGCGGGCCGAGATCCTGGATGGCTTCGAGAGTCGCTTGACGGGTATGGAGGACCACTGCGACAAGAGGATTGGCGATGTGCAGAAGCAGTGCCACCTGGAGCACATGGACGGCCAGGAGCAAATGCAGCAGACCCTGGACGGGCGAGAGACCGGGCTCCGGGAGGAGTTGGGCTCCCTGCAGGCTCAGATCCAGGGCCTCACTCTGACCGAGAGCTGCTGTGGACAGGTAGGGCAGAGATGGGATTAGGATATAATCTGCAAGAAATAAATACATACACACCTAAATAATTTGATATTTTGTAGCATGCAAGTCAACAAAAATGTTTCTTTGCCATTCAAAGAGCACAAAGATCACTACAATTTCATGCGTGACTTTTTCTTTCTCAGGTTAACAGCATGTCCCAGCGTGTGCTGCTGCTGGAGGAGTCAGTGAAGGGTCTAACGGAGTCTCAGAGGCAGCTTCAGAATGCCCTCACTGACCAGAGCATCCACGTGGAGACGCTGATCGAGACCCGCCTGGTGGACATAGAGGGCCGGCTCAATACCACAGAGGGAGTAGGAGGCCCCGACGGAGCGGGAGGGCTCCCCGGTGGTCTGGACGGCTTCAAGACCCTGCTGGAGGACAAGCTGAAGACGCTGGAGGAGAGAGTGTTCGTGGCTGTGGAGGAGCTCAGTAACGCCACGGCCCCGGCGCTCCTGGAGGGCCAGGTGGTCCCAGCGCTGGAGACAGAGATCGAGTCGGTGAGACGGAGAGTGGAGGGGGACCTGGACGGCATTCAGAAACAGTTAATAGACCTGGAGCTCCTCTGCACCTCGTCCTGCTCGCCCTCCACGCCGCCAGCAGGTGCGATCAGTATCACCGAGGTGGAGGAGGAGTGCGAGGGGATGGAGAAGAAGATGACGGACCGCCTGGACACCCATTCCAAGCAGCTGGACCGCCTGAACCACACCCTGCAGAACCTCCTCTTCAGGATTGCCCAGGAGGACTCGGAGGGCATCGTCCAGGGCGAGATCACCCTGCTGAAGGTCAACATCAACTCCGTCAACCGCACTCTGAAGGGTCTCAAGGACTCCATCAGCTTCATCGCGGGCGAGGTGGGCCACGCCAACTCCACCTGGGAGCAGAGGGAGCACCAGCTCGTCAACCAGGTGCAAGGAATCACCAAGCTGGTGGGCCACCAGGCCTCCTTGCTGGGGGCCGGGGAGAGGCGGCTGGCCCAGCTGAAGGGGGAGCTGGTGTCTCTGAAGAGACGGCTGTCCGGGGAGCTGCAGGGCTGCAGGAGCACGGCCATAGAGGTGCAGAGGGAGGTGAAAGGCTTCGACAGCCGGGTGAGCCAGGTGGAGGGTCAGTGCGGCAGCCTGGGAGAGCTGGCCGAGCATCTGGAGAGGATCAGGGCGGAGCTCGAGAGACACTCGGACTCGTACCTGTCCCAGGTGAACGGCACCCTGGCCGTCCACTCGGAACAGCTGGCCGAGCTGAAGGGAGAGGTCAAAGACTGCGCGTCCAAGGAAGCAGCAAACCAAAAAGAAGACCAGTAGCATCTGAGCTACGGATTTTTTTTTTTTTTTTTACAAGGGAGGGACTTTAATGTGTGCCTCTCATTAGGCTCAACTGACTTGCCCTGATTCTCTCTTTCAAATCCCATCTGCGCAGATACAAATGAACTGAACCGGTGAAAGCCATTTCCCATAAGCTCCCCAGCTCAGTGCCTCCAGATGCCCTGGGAATTTAGTTTAGTGAGGTGAGGAGAAGCAGACGCAGAATACAAAGACACATATGGTTCTATAGCTGGACAGTATTTTTCCTTCAGATCTTATTCTATTGGGCATTTGTTTTTATTTTTCTCAGATCATGATTGCTTTGTTGTCATATTTTACCTTTTTTTTAACTTATATGAAGCCACTTCATTGTTATCGTGTTAAACTGTTTGTAGTAGAGAAATAATAATAAAACAAAGTCAATGATATGGGACTATTACGCTGCTATGGGTCTCTACTGACCGGCACACTCGACAACCTCTGTGTGGACTCTTGTCTGGTCAGAATACTGTAAATCAAGTTGGTGCTATTTACATTTTTATAAAGTCCTGTTTTTAAACATGCTTAAAACTGGTGTATGCATTGCTGTTCTAATGGATTTGTTGGTTTTCTTGCCGCATTGCTTCAAGTTTCAGAGAAGTTCCGTAATTGACCATCGGGGGACAGTGAGAACACATTACATGGCATGGTAAATAGAAAAGAAATAAAATAAAATAAAAAAGAACCCAAGGGCTGTGCTAAGGATCATCCTGTTTTTCGTCACAGCAAAGTAAGCCTTATTTTGAAATTTCACATGGGTTGTCAATTTAATACACATTTAATCATACCTAAAAGTATGAGTCACGAGTATGTTTGTTGCAGTTTTCTTCTAAAGTGAATGCAGAGCTTATAATGGAGATATTTAGCATTACTGTTGAATCGAACACATACACAGTTAAAAGGAATGAACAGTTATAAGGTCAACACCAATATGAGACCATACCAGTCATAAATCAATGAATAAAACAATAAAAGCAAGAATAAGAATAAAGAATAAATACTTCAAAATACCCATATATATATATATATATATATATATGAGGTCTTTCTTGAAAAATTGACTTTTTGGCAAAGGTAAGCTCCTCGAATGTCCTGAATAACGGTGTCTGAAGATGAGTTTGTGTGTCAGATCTCATTCTCCAAATATCAATATCACAGGTTGAGCAAACAACGTTTGAATTATGACTGAGCCTGTAGTCTGACTGCTACTCTCACGGAATAACTGCAGCTAGTTTGAGACAGCAACATCTCCCACTGATTAACGGGCTGTCAGCCTGTAATGGGGAACAGAAATGTAATCATGTAATATATACCTCGCAGCAATCTGAGGTGGGACAGAGTAAGCATTTTTTTTGTTTGGAGGAATCCAGCTTTGTTCAAAACCCCTGACTTCGCTAAACTGATACAAAAAGGAAACGGTGTGCCTTTGATAAGAATGTAATTGACCCGGCACAAGTACAGCGTCAACTCACACAAATTGGCAAAAAGTCTCCCGGCTCACAAGACCTGTGGCCACATGAAGCGGTCGCATGATCGGCCGGGTCATGAGGTCAAGAGGAGGAGGACATTGAAGTGTTTGTAGAGTCAGAGGTGAGGCGAGACTCAACCGTTATGAATGACGCCGAGCGAGGAAGGGCTTGAAAAATGAGTTGACCCCGCACCACCGGAGTGCAGATCAGCAGCTTTCCTGTACAGCATCAGCACATAGTTTTACAAACATCTCTCGGGCAACCAGAACAGAGGAGGCCATGTACATCATGAAGCATAATGAAAACCAGAGGCGACGCATATAACAAAAAAAAACACACACACAGTCACACTGGAAGGGGAATTGCTGAGCGGATAGAAAAGGGCGGAGGTCATGGGCAAAAGCAAATAAGGATAATGCTTTATGGGGACTGAGGGGCGAGGAGGGAATAATGATCGGGAGCAGTTTATAAATAGCACGGTAAGAGGACGTCAGAGAGTGGAATGAGATGCGACAATGAGATGAGCACGGTTGTGACACTAAGTGGAGGACGGAGGCAGGCTGAGAAGAGGAGCCCAGTTCACTGGAGAGGAACACTCCAGCTGATGGATGAGGATTTGAGAAAAAAAAAAGCTGGGCCAGCGAAGGATGTGTGCCCACACAGAGAGAGGCACAGGCGCCTCTCAGCGGCATCCTTCCCTGAAGCAGGCCGGGGTCGCAACGGGAGCGCGTCTGCTCAGATACGTGCGAGTCCACAGCACAGAGTCTATGTAAGTGTAAACCTCCCGGGCCAGACATCAGCTGGGCGCTCTGAAGAGGCACCATACAAGGGACTGTCCTTTTCATGACCTGGAGGAGACAGGAGTTGCAGTGGACATACGCAAATAGCATTAAACAAGGCAAGGCTGTAGTGCTGGGCAATGCTACAACCTCACGCACGCGCGTGCGCACACACACCCCATCCCACAAGGCACTGTTGTTCTCCATGACTCAAACATCTGATTTAACAAGAAATGAGTGCATGGGTCTTTGAATGCATGATGTCAGCACATAAAGCATTTCCTCCTGAATTCACACAAAGCGTTAAAAAAAAAAAAGCTAAAGGGCATGGATCATCAGTTGCTGAGCTTGTGTTATGATAGGATACCCACACACACACACAGGCACGCATAGGCGCACACACGCGCAAGCAGAGCACATCCGCACAAAAAGGCAGGCACACGCAGGAAGTGTGGCAGAAGAGTTGGACATCGTTCTGCACCAGTGAAAGACACAAATAGTTATCAGCCCTTTCCATTTCCATTTTACAGACACACCAAGCAGCACACAAAGGCAAAGGCGCCACAGATGACATCAAAGCCATGGAGTGGCACAGGACTCAAGAGGGTGCGGTGCGTGCGGATGAATGAATAACGGATGTGTGTGTATGTGTGAGTGCACTGCCTGGTGTGCGTTGTATACAAATGCCAAGACAACTCTTGAGATCCAGAGAGCAGCCCCCCTGTGTGTGTGTGTCTGACAGCTCAGTGACATTGGCGCAAGCTTATCAAAGCCTTGTGTTTCCCAGACTCCATTAAGATGTGGCTACTTCAGCCAGGCTCTGTGCCTCTGCCAAGCCTCTCTGTCTCTCCTTCACACACACACGCACACAAACGACAGACACACACTAACACGCACACACTGCATCTGCTAGACAGCGGGGGCCTTTTTCACTGAGGATAAATAGAGATGTTTTTGCACATTTATAAATACAATCCATCATATTAATTACGGTTTCCTTGTTTGTTGGTTTTCCAGTGGGGGAAAAAAAACATGTGGTTAACGGTGCACTTTGGAATATGTTTAAACCCCCTCATGTAGATATCCCATCCCTGCCACCCATCATTTTCCGTTTTCCGAGAGCACAATTAAATGATCACATGTCACTTCTTTTCACGAGCAGAGATGAGCAGAAAATGTGCTAAATGCCACAGGGTTCACAGCCGCTCAGATTCAATGAATCTTGCGTGATCACTGGTCTCATTCTGTTCTTTTTTTTTTGGTCTATAAGAGACAAGCAGGACAGTTCCAACAAGCATCATCTTTGTCTAAGGATGACACACACACACACACACACACACACACACAAACAAGGAAACACAGTCAGTTAGAAGGGTGGAGAGTGGAACTATTAAAAGGAGAGTACAAATGGAGAAATCTGTTCTGGAGATGCAGCTGTGGATCACGAGAGCCTCAGCCCTGGTGTCTGGTGAGACAAACGCTCAGACAATAACCTTCTGTTTGGGGGAGACTGCTTAAGAAGGGATGTGATGTGCGGCCTGTATCCCTGCTCCCAGAGCACAACCCTGCCTGGACTCGCACAGGAACTCCAAACCAAGGAAACGCTGTTAGCATTCCTCGTATATTTACTTTTGGAGGACTCGAACCACGTACGTCATAAGTGAGAGAAATATTGGATTTTTTTTTTGAAGAGCATCCCCTCGGAAACGCTCGGCAAGCCTTCTCCCAATCCCGCCGTAAGTTCCCTCTGGCGGTCCAGGGAGGCCAAACAGCAGTTGAAATCATATTATAATACTTCAGCTGGCAGCTGATGCTTTGTGGCCACTTTGAAGTCTGCATTGTTGAAGTAATGAGGTGTAAATTGAATGTTTGCGTACGGGACAATGTATGTGTGTGTGTTTGATTGCCCGTATCTACACTCGCAGTGCAGAGGTTGTAGTATAACCACATTATTTTTCGGAACGTTTAAAATAGAGCCACTGACCACACTGTGAGGAAATGCCAGAGCATAAGCAGTAGTGCCAGGAAAGACTGTGTAAGGACATGGGCTGCAAAACACGTGTGCACACGCACGCACGCACGCGCACACACACACACACACACACACATGTTTACGAGTTTTATTGGTGTACTTTGACGATAACAATGATGGTATAAAAGAAAATCTCCATCATACAAATTTCAATAATCAAAAGATAATATGCCAATACACACAAACAGATCCACGTAAGGCTGACATCAAGTTTTGACAAGTGGCTTCAAATGGCTTCAATTCAGGGAGAATTCCTCTCCTTACAATCAGAGAAGATAGATTTTAAATTTAGCAATCTGCAATCCTTTTTTCAATTGTTTTCAGTAGTTCGCTTCCATAGAAAAACAAAACAAAACGTGTATTTTGGAGAAGATTGTGTCGCTGGTTTGGGTGCCTTCGTAAGCATATGGTGTTTTTTGGCTGACACGTCGGTATCCTGCAGAAATTTCCTCTGACCTACACCTCACCCCCGACGGCTGTCACCATCAAAGAGACATCACACGCAGGAACAAGGGCATGGAACTGAATCTGAAGAGTGACGCCTATGTCTGCCATGATATGCCTCTCGTACTGCATCAGCATATTAAGTACAGCGAGGCCTCCGGAGAGTGTGAGAGGAATCTAAAATGTATGGGATGAGGATACTTTTAATAAAAAAAGAGGCTGTGCTGGAAGCAGTGATGTAAAAACATTGATGTTCACTGTGTAAGCTTCACGAGCACTTAAAATGGCACCAGATACCCCCCCCCCCCCCCACCCCCCAGCCAACCCCCTCCAAAACTTGTTCTTTATGCTAGCATCTGTAGTGATTTTAAGACCTTATAGAATTTCTAAAATACTACACACAACAATATTTACAATGATCATTATGTTGATATGCAATTCTTTTCAATTTAAATATCTTTGCTTATAAAAAAAAAAAAACAACAAAAAAAAAAAACGCAACTTGAGTGGAAAACAAAAAAAACACTGCAATAAATTAAGAAGCTTTAAGGCTGCCAGTCTTGTCAGATCTCCAAATAATGGTCACTTCATTTAAACTGGCACATAATGGATGAGAGCCGGTGAGACTACGGTACTTTTGTGAGCAGCAGGCGTGGTCTCGGTCTGGACTGAGACCACATACAATGTGACAAAACTAGCCAGCATACTCGTGTCACCAAAATGATAAGTCATCCAGTGGACGAAGCCGTCCAGCACTCTTGGGAAAAAAACAAAACAAAAATAAAAAACATATTTTTGAATATGGTGTGATGAAGCTAATCTTTCTACAATGCCGAGAACAGAGCCCAATATTGACTCTGAGAATTTCTACTTCAACCAGAGGGCTTCTTCTTAAGTCCCCCTGGGTCTGAATCTTCACCGGAATACTCAAACTAAAACCATTTGGCTTTTGCTATATGTCCATCTAGCTTTTAATTTAAAGCAATGCCAAAAAAAAAAAAAAAAAAAAAAAGGTAATATACAATGTATCATGTAAATGTCAAAACATGAAACATAACCTGTAAGTCCTTTGCGAACCAAGTCACTTTTAAATCATATTTGTATCAGTGCTGGAAAACAAAATAATAATAATAATAAAACACATCCTCAAAATCTAGATGGGAGGACAGTTCAAAACTCAGGAAAGTTTTGCCATTTCACTCAAACACACGTGGAAAAGAAAACGTAACACAAAACGCTGCTGCCGTCGTTGAGCTCCACTGGACCCCTCCCGAGTGACGAGAGGTAAACGCGTGCTTCTGCTTCCGGCTATGAACCAGAGACGCACGCACGCATAACTTTAGCTTTACCGGGCAGGATGCAAACAAATCAGGATTTACATGCACCGAGGCGTGTGAAACGCAGCACATCGCCTAATTGTCCTTTGCAATCAAATAAACGAGCTGTGACAGCTGCAAGGATTTTTTTTCTTTGCCCGTTGATACGTGTCTTCATGAAGTCATAATATAGGTTCCAGAAGGCAAGTAGAAAGAGCATCCTTCAGAGAGGAGCTCTGGAGGGTCAGCACCATTGGTTATCAATTAGAATAAAGGAGGTGCCCAGTGGAGGACAGTGACCGCTAGCTTTTTTTCTGATTAGGTGTCTTGCTCTTCCTGTGGTTATCACAACAAAATGGCCTCCTCCAACCCGTCTGTTCAGCAGATTAATACACACCAGGCAAAGGGTCACGTTCCATTTCTTCAAAACGAGCTCGTCCTGTAGTTTTCCGGGGAGGAATTGTGCGCCTGAACGAAATGGAACGGTTCCCACGTTTACACAGACCGGAACCTCACAATCCCACACAAATACACACAACTACGAGTTTCAGTGCATCTAACACTGTCAGACAGTATGTCACCTACTAAATCGTCACATCAATCGCAAGAAAAATAAAAACGGAACAATTCCAGAAAATAATCAATAAAAGATCAAATAAATAAAAAAAAAAAGAGGTCCAGCCTCTTTGCTTCTTCTTTTTTTTTTTCTCATTTTGGGAACACAATAGTTTCTCAACCATCCACATTTCCCCCAAAAGATAATTCTTAAGAAATGCATACAAGGCGATTTGTGTGAAATGAAGTAGCTGTATGACTAGAGGGCAGCCGGTGAGGAAAGAGGGTGTGTATGTATGTGTTTGGTTATTATAGTTTTTTTTTTTTCCTTTCTTTTTAAATAACTATGTTTACAGTATTGGGATATTTTGCTCAAAATCAACACTGTCAAACACACAAAACAGGAAGGGGGATTGTGGGGAACTGCTTCATACTACCAGAGTGCGGTTGGGCTGCATGCAATCCAAAAAAAATTCAAAAATAACTGCCGAGACCAATTACCTTCGTTCATTTACACACAACTCCCTCCGCAAAACAGGCCAACAGGAATAACCAGTGGTGTATCACCTGATTCCACAGATCAGCACGGAGCCCTGCTTTTTTTTAAATGTTTCCTCCTTATCCAAGTCGAGATAAAGTGTCAGTTCAAAAAACAAACAAACAAACAAAAACACAATAAAGGCAGCCAAAGACACGTCGTTGAAAAGATTTCACAGCGCCGGCGGCGAAGGAGGGCTGGCCAATGTCAGGACAAACGCCAGACGATCCGCAAAATAACAAAGCCAGGCAAGCGGAAAGACGACAAAGCCAACGCTTCTGTAAACACCAGTGACAGCGACAGCAATCAAGTATTTTTTTTTTTTTTTTTTTTTACGTCCAACTCTCTCTTCTGTAAATAAAGAAGGCGAGTAAACATTGAGCTTATGGGATCTAGAATGAACAAAAAACGGCCAAACAGCCTCGTTCCTCCGGCCTGGACTGACGCACCGCACCCAGAGCCAGGTGCGCGTCACAGTTTCAGCGGGCTGAAGTCCTCGGCTCCGACAACAGAATGCATGCAGGCCATTTGCATAGCTCCCCCTCACTTTGATACGCACGCGCGGGTCGAATGAGGGTTTGCTTACGCACAGGTGTGCTGAATGCGAGGGTTTGCATACACAGCCACTCGCTCGCGCCCTGTAGTCCAGTAAGGTGTTTGCTTGCACCCCTGCTATTGCATCTGCATGGTGAGGAAGTCAGGTCTACGGTCTGCTGTCTGCTCTCACAGCTTATTGCTAACAGGATGAGCATTGCTTTCCTCCGCCCGGCCCGCGGTTAGGCCGCCGGAGCACACCGCTGCAACTATGCAAACACAAAACGTCACAACGTCTTCAAACGGCATGTTCACTCGACAAAGTATCCTTGCCAAGGGATGATTGAGGTTTCACTATTCTGCAACTTAGGATATAAACTATTTTACACACGCTCACTCCCCCATATAGTAGCTTTTCTCTCGCTCTCTTCACTTGTCGATTTGGCATGCCTTCCGCAGAGCCAGCTGCAGGAATCCACGTGGTCAACCTTGGCTATGTGGTGGTGGTGTGAGCGCGTCAGTGTTTTCAGTATTTTTATCCACAAGTTTCCTGCATGTGGGTGTGAAGATGAGAAGTGCGAAAGCAAAAGATGAATCAAAGCCTCGGGGACCACGTCGGGACACGCAAGTCGAGCTGTCGTGCATGTGTCACGTGTGCATGCACTTGAATGTGCGCGAGTATCGTGGCCTATTTTCATAAACAAGCACAACGGCGTAGGGCTGGACCCATTTTTGACTAAATCAGAAAATTAATCAGTGATTGAATGAATGAGTGGATGCTGAAGGCCAAAATGGTGCAAAAGGCATGTGGAGAGAGAAGACTTGATAAGCCCAGATGAGAGGAGTGATGACTGTAGCACAAACAAGTGCAGCATTTTATCCCTAGTTTCTTATATGATGTATCCAACATACTTATTTAAGTCTTCTTTTTTTCCTTTTTTTTTTTTTTGCATAACTAACAAAACAAATAAAGCAAATTATCAATCAACTAAAAAGTCCAAAGCAGTACTGCAACTGGTGATATATGGCTGATGTCCCAGAGGACTTTGATTCCCTGGTGGTCTGCAGTCCAGCTGTACCTACATCAGTAGTCAGCTATGGGTGCCAGGTTTCTGCTCAAGCTGACTGTGATGTTGGTGTAGAGAGGCTTCCTGGACACTAGGGGCGAGTAGTTTAAGTTGTTGAGACCATCCACTTTCTGTCTCTCCTTGGAGTGGCGTAGCAGGCTATATCTGTGGGAAAAGAGCGAATGAGAGAAGCGAAGAGATGTGGGATTTACCCAGTGTCATGCAAAACAAGTTTAGCATTCCACGGGGAAAACTTACACTGACTAACGACAGAGAAATAATTAACAATGAAAACATTCAGATATAATGGGACGTGTAGGAAGTGACACGGGTGGATTTTCACGTGGCAGATTCTTCAGCAAATCACCGTGACCCCTCTCAATGTGACCGCGCAGGAATAATCATTGAAAATGTTAAAGATTGACCAAAGCGCAAATGTATGACCGGAGAAATGATTTGTGCTTTTATAAATAAGTGTCTACTACTTCGGAATGAGAAAGGGATTTATTCCTCTCGGCCATAAATTTGAATTTGAGCCGAGAACAGAGGGAGAAATGATCGGAATTCAGCCCTTAACCATACAAGCAAATCACATGCAAGGTCTTTAAAAGAGCTGAAATTCTCTCAAAGTTACTGCTCGGGCTTTTCATGTGACTTGGGCTTACATCACATGATACTGAGCCTCATTCCAATGATCAGCCCCTGCTTTTAACCTAAGGGTGTGTGTGTGTGTGTGTGTTTTTGTGCGTGAATGAGCTATGCATGCACACTGACCTTCCCAGGAACTGGGCTTCCCCACGATGGTGATGTGGAATTGACATGTAGCGTCCCTGCTCTCCGTGTGGTCTACTGACTGTGAAATTGGCAAACTGCACCCTACACAAACATATTTAATTGCCATTAATCCACAACGTACACAGTGGGAGCCACATTTCTTTATCTTTACACAGAGCACAATACGTGTCCCTCTGAAAGCCAGGCTCTTATGCCGCAGACTATCAGTAATGTGAACATGACAAACAACCAAAAGGGGAAACAGTCTCCCAGTTTCCTCACACAAAGGGATCATTATATAAAGACACCTTAGGTATACACAAGTATGATTTGATGATGTATATTTATGAGAGCCCGTGTGTGTAAAGCTGCCTCTGGCCTGCAAAGCTGGAGGTATGGACAGATAGCTGTGTGGCAAAGTGTAGTAAAAAAAAAAACTATTAGGAAAGCCGTCCTTACCTATTCCAGAGATCATCATCCTCTCCTCCCCATCCCCAGAACGCATTAGGAAAACCATTAATCTTCTTGAACTGCTTCACTGTCAGACCACTGACACCGCCGAAGAACTCATTATATGGAAGCCTTGGAGGGACAATTGCATACGTTACATTGATATCAAAGCAAAGAACACGCTCACCGCGCACGGTGACGGGATCGGCACTCACATGTAGGAGTACTTGTCGAGCTTGACCGCAAAGTGCCGGGGCATGTCTGTGCAGCCGTAGTAATTCCTGTCATTCTCCATGAGGTGGTCCACGTCGTGGAAGACCAGACAGTCCCAGTCATGGTCCTTCATGGCCTCCTTGTAGCCCACGTTGAACAACATGGCTCGGTTGAATGGCTCCATGCCCCCCTTGAGAAAATAAATAAATAAAAAATGAATATACTGTACATGTTTAAGTAATTCCGAAAGTCACTGCACAGCACAGCCGCCACCCAAGAAAAAGACTCACTTCCTGCATGTGTAAGTAAAAATACAAATTAAAGTCCACTCATCCCCCGCAAAGGACTCCTAATACACGCGTGCGTACCTGCTCGATGACATAGAAGGCAAACTGGAGTCTTTGTTTCTGCAGCACTGGCACCAGGTGTCTCAGGAGGATTGGTAAGTGTTCGTGTCGATTTCTGAACGGGACTAGGATGGCCACCTTGAGACGCAAAATGGAGAAAGAAAAAAAAGAGAAAAAAAACAACAAAACTAAGATAAGCCTGTAAATGTATGTGTGTGTGCATTACAGTGTAAATAACAGAACGGGCTTAAGTAAACTGTACTACGCGCACAAAGTGCTCCTGAGCGTCATTGCCTGACAGCAGCAAAGCAATTACTACTTCCAACAAATTTCACCATTAAATCATAGTGGCACAGAGCCACACCATGTCTATATAAGGAGTTCATTATTCTCCACACACTGTAAATTCGACCGACATACATTCATTTTCCCCTCTTCGGTCATTTTAAAAAAAATGGGAATGTCAGCTTGAGCAACGTCATCATCAGGGTAACCATGTAAGCAGGCCGGTGGGTCAAATCATATACTGTATCTATGACACATGCCGTAAATGAGACAAGAGGCTTTAGTCAGACATGCAGTCGGTCCATGTGCACTTACTCTCTGGACTCTGACCCCTCTCTCTGAACTTCCAGCATTAAACATTAATTATTGGTCTAAATACTTAAATAAAAACAAACAAAATACTTCACCATTTCATTAAAGAAAGATTTATTGCAGGGGTGTTGTTCTCGATCATTTATGTAGTATTTGTTTTTTTGCATGGGGCAATAAAGTGGTAACTTAGTATATAATAATGTATGTTTGGGGTAAATTCATCTCATACACACTGAACAAGTCCCAGAACAATGTTAGGAGGAATAACACTATTTATCTGAAATGATTCGAATTGGTGGTGTATATTGTGGAGATTGCTGTTCAACATGTTGCTTCATAATCCTTCACAGGTACTCGGTGGATTTTGATGACTGACATATTAAAAAATCATACAACAACCCCGCACATGTCCTGCATGGAAGCATCTGGCATTCCTTAGATTTCGCAACTCATCCATCTGTGTGTTTGGCAGTGATGTTTTTTTTTTTTTTTTTTAAACATGGCTACATTTATCACCACTCACCTTCCAGCGAGGTAAACAGTCTTTGGGCTTCCAGAAGCCACCTGTGGCCATGCCAGGCTCTCGCTCGAGCAAGGATCTCTCAACATCCTCCAGAGACAGCTCACTCATGTTCACCACCAACCTGCCCTCTGTGCGTGCGCGAGAGAGCGAGCGTGTTGCGATTAAAGGGTGGTGGTGGGGGGCAAAAAGAGAAGCGAAAGATTGAGGGGAACAAGATGAAGAAAAGGTCGATAAAAAAATTCAAAGAGGTATGCAGAAGGGGGTGGGGAGAGAATAAAAACACTTGTCAACGTCTGGAACTGTTGCGCAATCTGGGGCATAAACTGCTGGGCAAAGCTATTTCGTTCCATTACAACACATTTGCATGCATCATCAATCAAAGCTGATATGAGACCCAAGCTTGGAATCTGCTCATTATCAGAACAAATATGTTCCGAGGCTCAATGAAAATTCACTTAAAGGCACATTTTACAATGCCAAAGAAAACCAGAAGAACCACAGTGATTAAATATCAAACGAGGAGACTGAGGAGGCCATGTCTGCAATCACTCCCTCATTACCTAGTCCCTGTTCAATATATAGTGATTTGTATACAGAGGACTATATAGTGAGCTCATTGGCCGAATGAGAAAACAACACCTTGGGACACAAAATGACACGATTGCCGCGTAATTAAAATGTAGCACATTAAAGTCTGTTGCGCAGTTAAATGAGTACATGCATTGATTTGTGTGATAAATACACAGGCTCAGCATTATTTTCCAACTCGATTAAATACTATCAAACTATTTTTTTGTCTTCTACGTGCAAGTTTCCAACTTTTCTGTTAGCAGCTGCCTTTATTTGGTTCCATCTGAAGCCATTTTATTTTTCTGCACTGAAACTTGTATTCCTATTTTATCGGGCTCATTGGGCTTTGATTAGCTGATTTGGGCCGTAATAAGGAGCTAACTAAAATAATTAAACAAAGTATCTGTTTATATATTTATAGGTGTGTTCAAAGATGAAGAAGTACGCTCTTCTCTGATCTGTCACAGACCGCGAGCGCAATGCATTGTGGTCTCTATTGCTCTGTTAGTGACAAGCAGTTATAGGTTAGATTTCAAGATGCATTGTGAGATATCTTGATGCCAAATATATATATATCATTATTTTTAAACATTAGCACACCCCCACAGAAATGGCACGTGTGTGAGTGATTTCGGACCCCGACTGTGAGACAGACAGTGCCTTACGTACATTACAGAATCATGAGCCAGGATTGAAAAAAACAACACATTTTTTATTCAATATCAGCAGTGTACTTACTCATGGAGGGCAGTCTGTCAGGACAAACCTCCGAAGGGAGGTAGGTGAAGTCCACGGGGAGGTAGGTGGGGGGAGGAGCATCGCTCTCGCTCAAGTTGAAGTCATAGGAATAATCTGCAATCATCAGCATGTAAGGGTAAGTGACATTACCAAAAGCAGCTCACTCATTCTTTCACCAGCACGAGTCAAGCAGTGGGCTGTAATGCGTTTTCTACTTTTAACCCAGGTTAGAATCTCCGCTCAACCTTGGCCGTATTCATCGATATGTTCTTACCGGTGCCGTTGACGCTGTAGGCCCCTCTCACCACCTGCTCCAGAACCTGTGCCCCAATGTTCTTCACATTCTCGCGGATCTGGATCCCTCGGGCTTGGACCATGAACACATACTCGTTCACTGTGGACAAAGGGGAGAGAGAAAAGTCCATTTAGTGTTGTGCCCACCTTAAAAGAGCAACGTTCGACCGAACAGGCCAAAATGTAAGTGCTAAGTAAATGAATGCTAACAGGAGTTTCTCTGCATCTTCACGGTTCCCAAACTCGGGAGCAATATTTCCCTGCTGCCATTTCCCCCTCCTTTTTGAGCAGCAACACAGCACAATGTCCATGCTCAAGGAAGCTGCAATTGGATTCACACCCGTGTGCACCCACTCTTCCACCTGATCTGGCCCAAACTGATTATCTGTCTCGGTGCGGGGGATTTCCCAGTCACACAGTCAGGATCTTTCACTGCAAAGATGCAAACTATTGGAATGTTAATCTGTGGCGATGTGGGAGGTGGGAGGAGAGAGACTTAACTCAAAGTTTGTGAGATCGGAGAAAGTGACTTGTTCCCAAACTGGAACTGATTGGTTGGATCCTTTCTTCTTTGCATGGTAACTGATGTGTTGTATGATTTTAATCGGTACCATTTCAGCTATTTGCGCTGGCACGTTTAGTAACAGATGGACGTTTGTGATGCATTTATCTGGTCAACAGTAAAAACGAAAGGTGACAAAAAGGTTGAGTTTGAAACCGCAGTGGTTTCAGGCGGTGTGTTTTAGAATCTGTCCACAACTTTGCACTAAATCTTAATAGGAATCGCATATTAATACGCCGTGACCATATCAGGAAGTAAAACAAAGAAGCTTAGTACCAGTTCTGCTCAGTGTGGGCTGACCTAAATAAGACTACAACTTAGTCAAACAGGATATATGCAGTGGCGCACAGAAATGGAAAGCACTCTAACTGACCCGAATCCCCTTGCACACTCCACTATGAGAAGTGTTGATGTGGAACGTCGCTGATTTACTGGAAAGGTGACTCACGTGGGTTTCAGATGTCAAACAGCAAAACCGAGAGCCCGTTTGGCCATACCCCAATGTCAGGAATAACTTCCAGTCATTGGCTACTGCTCGATGCAGCCAAATAGCGGATTTCTGCTTAGGTCAGTCTATAACCTAGTGCACAATCTCCGGCCATTCATGCAATCAGAATTTTTCTCAAAGCTACACACGAAAATGAGAATGAGTGCAGATGGGCCTCTTCCTATGTGCCGTTATGAGCGCACGTAGAATAACGCTGAGCTAAAAATCCACAGGATGTGATTTGTCATTAGTAATTGTATTACAGTTTCCATCACATTCATCTTGCTTCATACAAACTGCCTGGCTTGCAGGACCAGAGACTTATGGCCTGGCGGCGACTGAAATCAATGTTCTCAATTTACCTCTGCAACGCGCAAATATTACTGTGCAGCTGGAGCACACCTACAAAAGGATAATAACAATAAAAAAGAAGATGAAGAAGAACGCGGGGTAGGTCCCGTTCACTCGCACTGCCAGACGCAGACGCGGATGGACACACGCCTGCACGGACGCACACGTGCACACGCTCATTCATGGTTGCCTGTCTGATGCATCATATGATGGGAAAATGCTGGGAGGCTTCTGGAGTGTGATCCAGTCCCGTAGGCTGCAACATATTTTTTACATGTGGGAATCTCCCAATGCCTGCCAGCAGACACAAAATGGAGTAGATGTAGTGGAATCCTGGGCCCATATGCTCTGAAAATGCGGGCATAGCGCCACGCTGGATCGCAATATGCCGAGAAGCTTCTCCGAAGGGGGTCACACTGGCTACAAAACTCATACTTCTTCAAGCTCAGACATGGGGGCGAATATTAACACTCCATCTACTGTATGCAAAACCAACACCAGGCACAACAGTTCCTCCCCCCATCAAACAAGCACTCTGAGGACCGGAGCGATGGCATTCATGGCAACAAACTGTGACAAATGCAATTAGACACGAGAGAAGTGGAGATGAGAGGAGTGGAGATCCAGCAGGCCGCCGTTGGAGGTGGACACATAAGGGACACGCACACATGAAGACAGAACCGCCTGATGGATCGCTGGCAGAGGGACATTGCACTTACAGACAAGCACGTGGCATCCAAGTACATGATATACCCCCCCCCGACACGAGAGAAGTGGAGATGAGAGGAGTGGAGATCCAGCAGGCCGCCGTTGGAGGTGGACACATAAGGGACACGCACACATGAAGACAGAACCGTCTGATGGATCGCTGGCAGAGGGACATTGCACTTACAGACAAGCACGTGGCATCCAAGTACATGATATACCCCCCCCCAAAAAAAGGGTTTCTCATCCCCATTACAAACCCCCACTGCAACCTATGAAGCATGCCGGGAGACCTTGAACGACCTTCGCCTCTATAGCTCTCCCAGAACACGCTGTCTACATGCCAAGTCCAACCCACCTCTCTCCCTCCCTCTCCGTTTGTCCACATCAACTCCATCTTTGTACTGTCCTTCCTTATACCCCGCCCCCTTCATCCCCCCTGTGCTGCCGTCTCTGTGTAATATGGTTTGTATAAATAACTGTCAAGTCCGCTTGTTCCTATTGTTTAAGTAAGTCATCTGATTTGCAGGCTTAAGGGAGCAGTTCCGGGCAAAGATCCTCAAACGTACAGCACCATAACGGAGGTTAATCAAAACAAAAAAGAGGAAAAAGACAAGAAAATAAATAAATAATAATATTATAAAAAAAAAAGGAAACACACAAACAGCCAACCGTGTTTTGCCTCTGAACGGCAATTAACTCCACATTGATAGCTCAGCAGTGGGAGGTGATCGGCCCTCTTCTGCTTGCTTCCTGATAAGAGCTGAAAGGCATTTTTTTTTCCCGCCCAGCAGAAATGGCTGCCGCAATCACACAGGCACAGCTACACACATACACCCAAACCTACACGCGCGCACACGCACGCACAGCGACACATGCGCACGCCACGTACAGTATATAGCATCATTGCTCTCAGGGCTTAAAGCTGCCACTGTCAGAAAGGGTCCATTTCCTAACACCACATCTCACCGACACCCGCACAGTAGAGGAAGTAGAGCAGTGTGAGAAAACCTATCAATCATCGGTGAAGGCTGGATGTTTATTGGGTGAGTTTAAAAGCGGAATTAATGACACCATCCGTTTTGTAGTGCTTTAAATTAGCCATGCAGGCGATTCATCAGAACATTAGCACTAAATCCCTCACAATTAACTACAGCAACCACTGCAATTTGAGTGTATTGATCTGCTCAGAATGTTTCGGATTGGCAGGAGATGTTGATGAACATCATAGATTTCTGATTGAATGTAGGCTGACCTTTTGTCAAACACATAAAATGTGTGCTATTTAAAGAAATTGAATATTACGGATTAGGATTGAGGCACATATTACCTCCGGTGACCCCCTGTGAGTGATGCTGAGAAACCCTGAGGCTATGGTGCATCGATGCTCTCAATCTCACAGACACTGAGGTGTACACACACACACAAACACACACACACACACACACAGGCGCGCCCACACGCTCAAAAACACCAGCCTCCTGGTCGATACCCCAACACGTACACACCCACCTAAATATTAAATCAATTCCTCCTATAGCACTTCATGCACTGCAAGTTTTATCATTATGTGCAAACAATTCCCCCCATATAATGTCTGTAATCTAGGCATTTCATCATCATCATGAAATAGAGCTTCCATGTATAAATATTAAAAAAGCTCGACCTTTCCCTTGTCGTAAAACAAAAATCTGGAGCAGTTGATAAGAATCCATTTCCGTTTTTGTTTTGGTCACATTGAGATAATTCATGTCTACACACCTTCAGTTAACAGGAAGAGAGG
This sequence comes from Colistium nudipinnis, assembly GCA_016785305.1. NCBI lineage: Eukaryota > Metazoa > Chordata > Actinopteri > Pleuronectiformes > Rhombosoleidae > Colistium > Colistium nudipinnis. The sequence continues at coordinate 708,294 of JAFBJU010001583.1, forward strand.
GTTCAATATATATATATCTATATATAGTACCTGTTAAATTGATCTAATCTTGCAATCTCACATGAAAAATAGTATCTGCTGTCCAAGGTGAAATTTATCACTTCCCATATTATCACTTATCTGTGTTCCCTCCTACACACTGTCTCTTATCTTTGTTTTTATTTATCTTTCACCCTCCCTTTTTTTATAGCTTGTCATTCCAACACGCCCCCCCCCCCCCCCCCCACCCCCCCGCCCCCCCCCGCCCCCACTAACCCCCATCCATTCCTGTTGTCATGGGTAACATAGGGTTATGTAAGCAGCAATTCCTAATGCTTTCCCGAGGGACCATTCTGTGCACACTTTGAGAGACACATACAGTGCATACAAAGGCATAAACTCGGCGTGTCCACCTTTGGTTCAAAAACTGTTGTGCAATTTCACGTGAAGCAGCAAAGATGTCACAAAGCACATCTATTGGCACACTCAAATCACTAACGAATGCTCCACAGTTACACTGATGCAGATGGAAAACAAATACCAGTTATTACGTTTTCTGTCAGACCTGTGGTCTTCTGAAGAGCAAGTTAAACAATAAAATAAATCAATCAAAAAATGTTTCAGCTTATCCATTCACAAAATTGAGACACAGACACACATGTCCCGTTAAGCAAATAGGAAAACAACTATCACCAGAGAGGCGTTTCTGTTATTTATCCTCCTCTGTAATATAGAATTGACCAAAATTAAGCACATTTAATGGACACATAGCTACCAATAAAAATTAGTAAATAACATCCAGGGTTGCATCATTCAATTATTTCATAAAGAAAAGGGGAGAACAGTATTCAGGTTTACATGTTTTAACATTTGCTTGGTAAAAGGTGGGAGTGAAATAATCAAGGAGTGAAGGGGGGAGAGATGCTGAGATGTTTCCACTCGTAGAGAATAACAGGGTCAGCTGACAAACCACAACCTGTGTTTCCAAAGAAACCTTAAAAAAGTCAACACTTAAAGAAGGACAGACGGAGAGGTGTGGTGTTTGGGAGGTTGGGTGGGGATGGGGGTGGGCTACAGCCTCCACAGAACAATACTGGCAAGGCACAGGAAGGAAGGAAGGAAGGAAGGAAAGGATGTTGGAAACAGGGAGAAGAGGTAGGATGCAGTGACGTACTAAGAGAACTTTAAGTCATAACAGCCAGGCCCTAACCCAAAATTAACTGAGAGAGTAAAAATGACACATTTCTCTGTGAATCTGAATGAAATCTGTGAAACAAACAAACCTACATAAACTTGAGCAGTTACTGCTGACACTGAAGGAGAATATTGCAGTGCTGTACTAGTCACATTACACCAAGTCATAAGTAGATCATGAGGCTTCTTTCAAACCCACAGCTGAACTGGACACACAGGCGCGTGCGGGCTTGCACGCACATACACACGTGGTAAAGCGCGCAGGCGCGCGTGCGCACAAACACACACAGAGACAGAGCCCCTTTCACACCACACCCAAACTGCCAGAAAATAACTGTGTGTGGAACTACAATTACAGGAAATCCATCACAACTGCATTAACCAGAATCGTCATCACACAACCCCGGAATGTGACACAAAGACGCTGGCGGATGTACGCGATATCGAGCAAGTGAAAGAAAAAAGAAAAAGAAGCAGAACAGACAAGATTCTGGGAGCAGATGTCCCTTTGACTCCTAATTTACAGCAACAGAAGTGATGTTGGCACTCATAAGAGTCCCTGGCCTCCTGCCCGCTTCCTGAGAACATCCAAACCCTGTTTATTCCCGTCCTCCTTTCTAAATTCCTATGGCCAGTTTCTTTCATTCATTCATTCATCTGTCTGAATCCATCTCTGAAATGGGTTAAAAAGAAAAAAACATGGGAAGAACAAAAAAACTACATTCTGAATTATCTGTGCGTCCCTGAACTGCTGCGCATCACCAATTTTTTGTCGCCCCATCCAGGTGCATACTTTATGGAAGAGATAAGAGTCAAAATTTCCTGCAGTTTAAAAAAAAAAGAAAAAAGAAAAGAAAAAACTACACGTAACCAGTCAGCACGACCTTGACCTGAAGTGTACAGTCAAGACAATGCTGGAGTGTTTTCACTCTCCCTCCTTGAAGGTCCTTGATTGTCCCAGCTAAAACCCAGACTTCACTTAATTAAAGGTCTATAAATAATCTTCTCAGTATACTGTTAGTATACCAACTCCAGCTCCTTACAGACATTTCCATCTTTCTTAACCTATTGACCTTTTTTTTTTTTTTGCCATGGTTAATCAATGAGACCAATCGATTAATTAACCCCCAGACATGCCGTCTTCGGGAAAAAAAAAAGCTGCACTTGTTACAGTTTAGAATGTTTCCACTGACCCTTAACTACCAGAAGAAAAAAAGGGCTATACAAGATGCGTACCATTATGTGCAGTGTGATAATTACCTACTGTACATATAATGGAAAATGTGGGAGACAGGAAACACAAAAAAACATCCCCAAATAGCATATCACACTCAGATACCGCAGCCTATACAAAACAATGCCAGCAAGGACAGCATGAGATCTAGTTTGAGTTCATTTTTGGTCTTGCACTTCTCACTCTGTCCCTCCATCTGTTCAAAATGTGTGTGTCTGTGTGTATTTCAGAGCGTATATATTTGCCTGTTGGCGTGCCTGTGACCCTCCCTTGAATCACGTTATCTGCCAAGCCACTATATGGCAGAAAGACACAGCAATCTGACTCTGCGTGATGAATTACAGAAATGACATGGTGGTGCCAGGACCCCTTGTTTTCAATCTGCTACAAGCAAATACTGGAAAACCGAGCTAAGAGAGGGAAGTGAGTAGGAGAGGGCAAGATTGTGTATACACTATGCGCACGGGTGTGTGTGTGTGTGTGAGAGTTAGAGAGAGATTCATCCTGCAGCATGACAATGACCAGCCAGAGACACAAACACATATCTTTAGGCAAAAGAAGAACCAGCAGTCCTGCGACAGATGGCGTGGCACCACCATCAAGTCCTGACCTCAGCACCATGGAGTTAGTCTGGGATCAGATAAAAAAGACAGATCACACTAAATCGATACAACGTTGGCAAGGTCTCCAGGTATTTGTCTGGTGTTTACTGTTTTGCTTCTCTCTCTCTCTCAACGCCCAGAATAATGTACCAATAGCAGTTCTAAGAAAGAAAAGAAAGACTAATAACCAACTGTATACTACCTGCTCTCCAACTTGACAAGGGCAGCAACTGGCCCACCCAGATAGTGACTAATCTCGGGAGTGGCTTCTGTCACAACTGTCAGACAGAACTGGCTCCGTCACTCTTCCAAATGATGCCCCATCGGTTTTATCTCGGTCTTGAGGTGTTCCCCAAGGTTCAGTACTCGGTCAGCTTGGAAATTGTTTGGCTCACTCCAGTTGCTACCAGTTGAGGAGATAACTCAGATTATTGTTTCCGTAAGAGATTCAGAAGAATATATACGCATTTAATGATGTGCGCCGCGACTTTCGTAATTCAGTTTTTGTGTGTCTTAGTCCTCTTCTATTGCATGGAAGATGAGTGTTTGGGTCAATTCTGTGGATACCAAAACTAGAACAATTATTTTTGAAACGATTGCTCAGTTTGTTTCAGTTATATTATTAGTATTACTTATATTGAAAGCACTTTAAGATGTCTGCTCTTGGAAGAAGCTGTAGAAGTGAAACTTAGTGGCAAGTTATAGCTTTCACAACATCTGCTTTCAAAGCGTTTAGAGTGTTTGTGCTAAATCACTGCACACTTGCATATGTAGAATAGCGTCTACAACCTTGTCCAGTTAATAGCCCCAAATGCTTTGTAACAGCTATTGCACATTCCCGTCACAATCACAGGGGCTTACAGTAAGTGAGACAGTTGGTTGGTCATCGGTCCAGTAAGTAGTGATTGATTCCTGCAGTGGCTCCGCCATTCCCTTCTGCCAGCTCATTCCAGAATACTTTTAGATTTGGCAGCTGTCCAGAACATTCTTGTGTGATTGAACTTGGTCGGGGCACGGGGTGCACGAAGGTAATACAGGTACACACATACACACATAATGCACCATACTGGCTCTGCCTATTTTCACCTGCTCACTCGATTTCCCAAGCCCCACCCCCAGCAGAAAGATGAGGTCTCCTCACAGCTGGAGTTTACTCCCGTTGACTGAACAAATAGGCCAGAGCAAGCTGCTTGTTTACCCCGCTGCCACCGGTGCTACACAGTTAAACAACATGTAGAAAAACATATACAGCTTACTATGGATTTCTTTGTCTATGGCATAATCTTACTCACAAGTCAAATATAAACAATTGAGGTCTAATGAGTTACCGAATTCTTGTCGTATGGGAAAATAGTTCTAATAATATAATAATATAAAATAGTAATGGGAAAAAAAGTTAATGGTATAATTTGACACAGGTTTCCAAAAATGGATATATATACATTTGCATATTTGCTACAGATTTCTTCCAATATCAATCCAGGTCATGAGGTAATGGCACCAATAAAAACATTATTTATTTATCTCAGTGTGGTATGCTCTCAGATTTGAAGATCTAAAAGATCTGATTTGCACTCTCTGCATTTACACGATCACCATACAATGGCTGGAAAAACAGCCCCAGCTATGCTTTGGCAACCAACTCAGCTGCTCTGCTGAGGTTTTGTTAGAGGAGCCCTCCTAATGAAGCTTGCTGCTCTGGCCAAACTAAATAGTTGATCTGGATACCAAATAACAGGGCAGGTGTGTGATGTACGGTAGCATCATGATGTTCAGAAAGTCAGTTAGGATGTGTTTAACCTATACAGGTCATTCAAGTATGTAGTGATAACTGTATAGAGTTGAAGAATCGTCTCCTGAAGGTATAGACTCTATAGGAATAAAAAGGGAAAAAAAACACGTGGACAGAGAGTAGACACAAATCCTGTTGATGCGGTGCTATATCTGGTCATTACCTTTTTCCAGTTTATGTTTGGGGTGTATAAAGATAAATTAAAAAACACGACAAAGACAAATTTCATTCAGAAGAAGGGGCAAGAACACCAAACTATATTAAAAATGATATTCATCTTCAAGAAAGACTTGGAAAAACTCTATTTTACATAAAGCACAGGTTTGTTTTTTAGTACTGATTTTGGGAAAGCCACAAGGTATTGACAGAAATGATGGATGATCAGTTATTTTCTTATGGGTAGTTTGCATGACAAATAGGTTGTCTATTGGAAAGCCTCTTCAAATGAATATGTGTTTCCATGCATTTTATTATAGAAATAACAACTCATTGTAAGAAAAGCGTGCATCTTTATGTAAAACAACAGGCTGTCTGTACCTAGAACCATACCTTGTGTAGAATTTAAGTTTAGATACACGGCGGGCAGACTTTAAAACAGGCACAATCACCACAAGCACGATCTGTGCACATTAGCAGTACTCTACCATTATCCACACTGTAATGTTGCCTCTTGTGTTGTGTCCCCGGCCCCGACACACTGGTTATAGTTTGACTGCCCTCAAACACACGACCAAAGTAACCACGGCAACAGTTTCCCGAACAAAAGGAGGCCCAGACCAGGTCAACAAAGACTGGGATTCTCCTGATGGATGATTAGGTTACATAAATGAGGAGTGTCTCAACACACGTCCCTCAGTCCGCCTCTGAAATGACTCACAGCTTCCCACCTTTACACCGGTGCTGCAGTCAGCTCCACCATCTGTCTGTGGTCAAATATCGAGGCTATGGTGTTGGGCGGGGGTCATTTTACAGTCAACAGATTGAGGTATAAAGGTAAGGTTGCTATGTGTTTGGGGATCGCCTCTGGACCACCTATTGTTGCAATGTCTTTCAACGAGTAGAGCAAACAGACTTTAATTAAGGTATTTATATCAGGAATAAGAGTTTAAAATCAAGTACAATATAGGCTATGATTAGTGCATCTATACAGTGAATACACTGTACATTTTACATAATTCTATTTTTGCAAGAGATTGACCTAGGATATATAAAAAAATATACAGTAACACATCAATTCTCCACTTGTGGGCTGGGAAACAGATGATTAGCAATGGCAAGGTGTTAAAAAACATATTTCTGCTCTTATTGGTATTTATAATGATTTATGTTTTTTTCCAAATTTACATAAAGGAGTGGCTACCTCTTTAGTAAAGGGACACGAACCCACACCCAAGACCTTTTGGGTGGGTTTTTGACCTGTGCAAATAACTGTTTGGGTATATTAGCATATCAATTATATACCACTTAATCCAAGAATGTACCATAAGGTACTGCAGTGGCGCAAATGTATATGAAGAGGAGACTCAAATATTGTCAGATTTGTTTATAGCAAAGTCAAGTATGTGCATGGAATGTTATCAATTGTTTTAGAGATCAGACAAATCTCGTTTCATGCTACTGGCTAAAGGAATTAAGAAGAGCCACAAACATACACAGAGCTGATATACAAGCAATAGCTGGGAGTTAGTGTCTCTTGTATGCTGCAATAAAAGAAGAATACATATGTAGGTTTCTCTTTTCCGACTCAAAATAGTTTCCTCGTCCACATCCTTTTCAGGGATATATTGTGTGTGTGTGTGTGTGTGTGAGAAAGATAGAGAATAGTTGGTCGGTGAAGGTACGCTAGCACACGGTGAATGAAAGGCTTTAAAGGGATTTCTCATGCCTGTGACTGACTAGCAAGGTGCAATAAACTCCCACTCCGTTGATGTTTAACCAAATTCCTTTGTTACTGGAGTGTTCAGTCACATATCCTTGGACTGTGCACTCACATTAACAATACAGAGAAGGAACAGACTGCTGCAGCGGGGCAGATTTACACAAGAGTAAAAGGTCTAGAAGGAAGGAGAAATAACTATTTTGAGTTGTTTATTTAAATAATGCGTCAAGTATTGTTCTGGCCTGTCAGAGGTCTTTGAAGTTATTTATACAAGATGTCATGACCCGTTTAAATTGTACAGATGGCTCAGACCAAGAGACAGCCCATGGCCCAAAACAACCGCAATGACTGTCGCTTATGGGACTTGTTGTCACCCAGATCATCATGGAAACAAGGATGGCATGTTTCTGTGGTTGCCGTGACAATAAAACAAAAAAAAAGGTAAGTCCTGGATGGGAACAAGCCCTTAGGGAACCATGGCAACTGCAGTGAAAATGTCAAATGCCGGACCATAAGTGCTTCAGCCCAGGGAATTTCAGTGATTGAACTGCTCGGCATCCAGCTTTCTACATGTCCTTTCAAATCTGATTCCAAACATTTAATATTATGAAATCAGAATAGTTGGCTGGTTAATGTGGCTGACGAACTTTGCACAAGTTAAATAGAGTGAAGCTTGCAAAATGTATTGCCATGGAGCATGCTTGTTTATTTACAATGGAATCTATCTGAGGCACCAAGTTAATATTTTACCCTGGCCATCCCTGGCCTTCTGGAAATTAGCCTTAGGAGGCTGGCTGGGTGGACCTGAGTGGATGGATCAATTGAGCAGTGGAAGGTGGGGTGGGGATAACACTACAGTGTGTCTTGAGAACCAAAGATGGATGGCTTTAAGATTGCCAGAGAAGCACCGCTCCATTAATAGCAGCGTCAGCACAGAGGAAGCAACCCCCCCCCCCAAAAAAACAGGATTCGCCTTATACATCAAGCACTTTCCGTGGAGCCCATCTCTACTCATAGGCACAGGCACATACAGAATATACAAACGCACTCACTCATCTCTACCGTCCACAAAACCCAGACACAGCTATTCCCACAGAGATTCGCCGACTTCACATGACTTAGATGAAATGTTGATAGCAAATGTTAAGAACAAAAAGCTAATAATAATGTAACCCCATTAAGATGGCAGGATAAAAGGTCGGTATCCAAGTGGGGCTGCCACAGACACATGGTCATCTATAGGACAAGGCTAGTTAAATGTGGCTTTTTAATAAATTTAATAGTCAGTTTGGCCGTTTCCAAGCACCTCCCTACTCGAATGCCTCTCTACTCTCGGGACCAGTTTTTACTCAAATTAAGATTCAAATGTTCCTGGGGCAAGGCAGTCACACATTTCGACACTGGGTAGGTTGGTTGCAGCAGGAAGTGGCTCTGCAAACTGACGCGGTGATGGATGCACAATCATATATTCAAATAGTGTGTTGAGAGGAAATGAATAAAGTGCACTGAGGAAAAAAACAGCTTTCACTGAAACACCCAAGACAACAAGCTGCATTTCCAGGACTGAGGCACACATTGCTATTAGGGCCTAAAGTTTCTCTGAATTCGTAGAAACAAGTGCAGGCCACGCACAATTGCAGCCTGGAGCTGATGATATGTTTAACACATGCCACCTGCAGGTCTACAATTATTCCTGGTCTGTAAATGCTGCAGGTGTGCTTAGAACCAAAGACATTGGCTATAATTAGCTTCCGAGACATGCATTTACGAGCAGTCTCCACCACGGTTCTGCAAAAATGATAATGTTGATGATAATCAAGGTTTCAATTCACTGAAGAGTAACTGTCCGGTCACTTCAAAGTCAAATGTCTTATTACTAAGCGTAGAAAACAAAATGCATGCCGCTAAAAAGTCCCTATCCAATCTATGGAAATGAGGAAGGATTGTAAAGCAGTCCAGGTAGCACAAGGTATTTCACAACCAAAGTTGCTTTAAATCCCTTATGGATATTGACAGTCCCTCCTTGTTGTGTGTTTGTGCATTACCTCACTCTGTGGAGCAACTGGAAAAACACTGTCTCGCCTGTGCCACACCTCGATACCTATGAGGTAAATGCCAAGATTTATAGCGTATGAGACATATATATATATATATAGGTAAAGCCTACATCCGCACACACGCATACTCTTCATTCAATAGCAGGACCCTTTGCTCCAGAGATAAAGGAAAGAACCTGGCATCTTGTCCTCCTCGCTCTCTACCCGGATGTAGGTGTGTATGCAGGTGTGCGTGTGTGCGTGTGTGTGTGTGTGTGTGTGTGTGCGCGCGTATTTGCATCTGTGTTCTAACCTATAAATAGGGCCTGTGTCTTCCCCTACCTCTCGCTCCAGTGGGATCCTCTCATGTTTTAATTAAATAAACTGCTGCAATCAGGCCCAGCTGTGCCCTGCATCCCCAGCCTGCATCAGTCAGCATCAATGCTCAGGGGCAACGTAGAGGCTGGAGTGTCAGTGCGTATGAGTACATACGAGAGGAAGGAATGGAGGCAGACGCGGAGGGGGGGAACTACGCAGTGAAAATGGGGCACTCTGCACTGGAGCCACCTGGGTATCACGGGAAGCCCTGCTCAGGTGTTCTGGGTAGGTTCCCCGATGTGCAAACCAGCAGAAAGAAGAGGAGCTTGGCTCATCTCTTTCATCCGTACCTCTCCATTTCCCTGTCCTCTTCCCCTTGCCCTTTCCATTTGTTTATTCTTTATTCCTAATTACTCTGCAAAATCTTTATAGTGTCCCCCTTCTATATAACCCCTTTCAGAAATGTGCTCACTTTTGGCTAATAGGGCACATGACCAAACAACCATATGGTGTGATGTATTCTTCACACTAATACTTTTGTTGTTGAACGCTCATTTAGAGCTCTTATTTTCTGGGATAGACAGGCTTTGCATGGTTCACGGTGCAGAGAAGGCCTTATTTAGCTTAAACTATTCGTAAAGCTGCCTAGTTGACTGAAACAGGTAATTATCTTTTTTGATCAGGCCTTGTTCCTCAGAGGCCTTCTTCAATGGCCCACTTTTGTTTGAATGGTGATAATCCAGGCAGACTATGAGGGGCAGTTTACTCTTGCTTGTGCGCGCTGTCACATCCTCTTATCGGTGTGGAAGTTCTCGTGGCAAACTGTAAAACTACGCAACTACTGCCTGGAAATGACAACTTCCCAAATCCAACTGTACACAGTATGAATTGACACCTGAGCTTTCATTCTCACGCGGGTTACATGTACGAGATTACATATTCATTATTTGGACATATGGCCTCGTTTAATATTGCCATCAATCTTAACCAAAAGTGACTTACAGGAAGTGTCATTAGAAAACATTTATAGTGATATTGTTGACAAAAGTAATGGTAGCAAATGCTTGGAGTCAATACAACACAGGTTTCGGAAGTTTTAAATATCCACAAAAGCAGCATATTCTGTTTGATTTTTCCTCTAACTTCTTCGTTATCCTGGAACAATATTCTTTGAGGAAAGAGTCCACAGTACAGAAACATTTGAGGAGACTCGGGCATCACAAAGACACTTTCGGTAATGTATTTAGTCGGGGATGGTTAAATCGAATGCTAATGCTATGTTGTGGTTTAAAATGATTTTGTTAACTGGTCCCATTTGCTTCTATTTGTCCATCTGACAAGCTGCAGGCTCGCTGGTGCTATTCTGACCACTGAAACCTCAGCTAATGTCTATCCATCAATAGCCATGCTGCAGAGTAAATCAAAGCACTATGTCCAAAAAATGGGAACCGTTTCTTTTAAGCACCACTTCCAGCCCTCTTCTGGCTTCCTGTCTTGGGCCTGCAGCAAAAACTCACACCATGCAGCCTAAGTGTAAACGACTAAACTGTAGCTTTTAGTAACAGCAGCAGAAGGCGCATTAGCTCCTGGTTACCATCTATAATTAATGGACTGGTCCTGCTGGTGCTTGTTCCGTTTCTGAACTAACCCCCAATAATCCACGTGGCCATTTCAGACCGACAATAGTCAACACCCAGGAGGATGAACAGTGCAGCACTCAGCCATTAACAAGACACCATCAATACTCGAGAAAGAGGGGATGAAGAATTGTTATTTTCTGCCCGGTTCCTCGACTATTTTTTTTTTTTCCCCATTTAAAGGAACCTTTGTTTTCCATTACTTGGACTTACACTGGCTATTCCTGTCAGTAATGTGCCCTCTATATGAGAATTGATTCTATTATTGATTAAGTTGTCCACAGCAAGTAAAACGCGTGAATGAATCAATACCCATTTTGATGAGTAAGAAGGACAAGCTCGCTTCTTAATGTTTTAGAAAGAATACACTTGCGTGACATAGACGCCATATCACTCGGACCTCACTGTACCAACCATGACAGGATGTTGTTTTCAGCGTTAAAACCTCAGAATGATTGCAAATGTATTTGACGTACAACCTGACTGTGATCTATCTGTGTGTTTGTCTTAGATCTAATCTGTACCCTCATGAAAAAGTGTTTCCATAAAAGGAACAAATGAATGTAAAAAAAAAAGTTTCAAGGAAGCTCAACACGCATGCTTGTTTAGCCTGCACAACGGGACATCTAACAAAGGAGGATTAAGCAGTACACGGGTAAAGGTCAGAGTAGCCACACTTGTGCACCCTTGCGAACTTTCCTGTTAAGTTGCCCAAAAAATTAAAGTGTGTGGACAACTATGCAATTGCTAAACTTCACGTTAGTTTTGAATCAACCAAGTGGAAAGTTGGCGTGGATTTTGTTGGCACGGAGTCAAGGACGGGATTGGGTGAAAGTCCCAGTTTTTAGTGCTATAGTGCTGCGAGTGCCATGCATCGATCTCACGATTATACCACAACAAAGTGACTGATGTTAGGCCATGAGACAGGAGATCAAGAGCAAAACAGCAACCAGTATTGACCCTATGACATCCAGGCTGTTGGGGTGAGTGGTCAGAGGTACAGGGGCCTCAGAGAAAGGATTGGTGAGAGTAGACTGAGGTGTCCACCCACGCACGCGCGCGCACACACACACACACGCACGCACACACACACACACACACACAAAGAGTGACAGGAGAAAGAGAAGGGAGGGGATGATGAGGCACATAAATTAATTATTGATAGGAAAGATTCAGGACATGATATCAGTCAAATACATGTGACTTACAGGCCCAGAATGGTGTAATCATGTGTCACCGCCATTCTCAGAATTCACCATAAACATCACTCACTGCTCGTGAATGCATGAGTCATAACGCGACCTTTGACAGGCCAAAGTAACGAAATCCTCAGTGTGGCACACACATGTGGGTGCCTGTAATCAACCCGAAATCGAAGCCATAAAATAAATAGGGAAATCGTTTCCCGCGGGCCCCTCGCTCGTTACTACGAGCATATACAGTCGTCGCTGTGAAGGCCTGCTAACATTGGCGTGGCTACAGTCGCCATGATGCTCGTTAACGTCCCTATTATTAGCATGGTCAGGTACATGGATGTTATGTGAGTGGGGTGCCTGCATCCAGCTCGGTCTCCTCCTCGACAGGGAGGCGGATCGGGGCTCGGCGGAGGCGCATGGCCCAGCCGACACCGCCGCTCTGTCACACATGATCTAACAAACCCATTCAAACAGCGAAGCTCACATTTTTAAAAGAATAAAAATAATTCGACCTGACTTACCAATCCCGGGGGCGGAGTAGATGAAGTACAATGCGGAGGTGGACAGCGAGAAGAGGAATAGAAGCCCGAGGAATGACCTTCTCCGGAACCGCAAGTGTGTCGGCATCATACAGGCAGCAGGAGCACACGCGTTTGCGAATTATGAGACGACGATCGGCCGGCGGCGGCGGGGATGTGTGCAGATGTCGGGGGCAGCGATCTGCGGACGGTGCGGACGGTTTGGGTCGGGCTGCGGCAACAGCGAGGAGCCAGGCGACGAGGAAGTCGGTTTTATTTCTGCGACAGGTCGTTGGGCGCAGGGCGGAGAGCGGCTCCCGTGCTCAATGGAGACCTCCAGGATCCATGTCTGAGGGGGTGGTTTCGGTTTGGAGGGTTTGGAAGCGGCTGGCGGTGACAGCGCGGTTCAGCCTGGCCTGCTGCTGCGTTCAGGGACAGACCATCTCCCGGCTCTCACTCTCTCTTTCTCTCTCTCTCACACACACACACCCACGCGCGCACACACACACGCGTGCGCGCGAACACACATCGGCAGAAAAAACGCGCTGGTTTCACTGATGGATGCTCGGCCGCTCCGGCGCTTCGCCCGTCTGCCCGTCCGTCCGTCCGTCTCCTAGCTCTATGAATGGAACAGCCCCTCCGCAAAATGAGCAACACCTCAAAGTGGGCGTTCACACTGTGTTCGTCCAAAAGAAGAAAAAAAAAACCTTCACGCTCACAACAGCGTAACCTGGCGACCGAAGACCCGTAGCATCAATTTCGTTGTCACCGTGTTATCACAAATAAGCAAAACATCACATAAAAATAAACAAAAGAGGATATATAAGCGCGTTTGGAGCTAGAAGGTTTGCCTGCTGCTGTGCAGAAGAAAAAAACTCAATGCAAGCATAAACGGGATGACGGTGGATTAGTTGTTATGGATGACCAACATCTCAGAACTAATTATGGTGACATCACAGAATGACTTTAAGTTTATGACTTTTTAGTGCCATATACAACTCATTTACCATACCAAATGATTTATTGCGCCAATAATTAAAAGATTACTATGTACGTCCAACTGATAACTATCAAACCACAATGCTCACTTATGCTGTAGGCTAAATAGGCTATTTTACACTTGATTTACAAACGATGCAATTGTCAACGTGCTTCCAATAAATACATTAATTACAAGGTGGCAGTTATGTTGGTACTGCAGGTACTTTGCAGTAAGTGCCGGCTCAGCTAGTACTACAGTATCCATGAAACAACACGCGGACGACCGACTCGGCACCGCAGAGACTGCTGGGAAATAGAGTTCAAGAATAATTGTGCACATCGACATCTTATTCGAATTATCTATGGCAATATTCCATCCACTGTGACTTAAACACACACGTTTTCCCACACTAGCTACATTACACTGTGTCTATTCGTCGCCACTCCTTATTGTTGCCCACATACCGAAAAGACTACAACTCCCTACCACCGTTTCACCAGGAAACTACGCGGCAGTATCAACACAGACATGGAGACGTCGACATGAAACTCGTTATGTCGTTATGTGTTCTTTTAACACAAAACGCGGTGTTTTTAGGGGTTTAATTGGACAGTTTTGAGAATGGGAGACATCGGTCCTAAAGCTCTATTGTTGTCCATCTTGCTGTTACTCGTGTGTCCGTGTGTGTTACTGCGGGCTGAGAGGGACAACTCGTTGGACCTGCCCGAGAGACATGACGACAGAAATGTGAAACAAGTTACTGCCGAAAACCTGCAACAAGAAGCCCAGCACGAAAACGAAGATGGAGTCGACTCGCATGTCCCGCCGAAGGACGGACAGTCTGTCAGGTCTGAGACGACACACATACACACACTCTGCTCTGTACCTTTAGCCAGTTGGCATCACGTGGGTTTCTTATGCGCTACAGTCCAATTATCGACCTTCTTAGTAACAGCTGACCGTAGATTTAGGTTTTAATTAATTAAACTCGTAAACCAAACACCAAAGCTCAGCAGCATTACATATGAGGAGACGATTTAAGGACAGCGATGGAAACGGCAACACTATGAACAAACAAGTTAGATACACTCCCCGAACACACTCTTCTTCGGTTCTTTAATTTGGATCACTCAAGTTGAGTCAGGGGCTCCTCCCCATCATGAATGAAATGCAAATATAAAGTGGTCGTTCCAACAACAATGTTTACACATTGTACCTTGATAAATACATCAATAAAAAGTGATGTAAATGTTGTCATTGCTGATATAAAGGGATTTTATTTCTCTTGATGAATTGATTGTATGCCTGACAACATTATGCCTTGTTCCTGACTGTCGCCACGCAGCAAGTCCAATGACACTGGAAACTACAGCAATGAGACCTCTCCTACCACACCTGCCGTCAAGCCGACGACCCAGATGCCCCCAAGCCCCAAACCCATCCTGCCCGTGCAGACAGGGGTCAAGGCCCAAGAAGAGGAGCAGTCCAATGGGTTGACAATATTCTTCAGCCTGCTGGTTATTGGTAGGCCTCTCTGTTAATGCATTGTTGAATATCTCTCCGTCTCGGTTAGTAAGGCCCCTGAAACCACAATTAACGGGTAACTGTCCAGCCCGATGAAGTGTGGAGGATTCAGGAAGAAGGAAGTAGACAAAGAAGAGGATGTGGTTACACAGCCATATGCCTGAGGTCATGAAAAGCTTCCTTAGACACACAAAGTGTCCATTATGTATTTTAGATCCCTGCAGGTGGAGTCAAGTAGTCACTGCTGTGAGGGTTTGGACAAAGGAAATGGCATAAATAATGCATAGGGTTACCATTTAAAACCCATTCACATTGTTAACCCATTCACATTGTTAACACATAAACAAGTTATTTTGCTCCAAACTAAATATTTTACCAAGATCAAATTGTTTGGCAGAACATTCAAGCAATCCCATTAAAGCAATACCAGCACAGTTTGATCTGAGATGGTTTGTGGTCATTAATGGGAAATTGCCTCAGTTTACCACAAAGAAAAAAACACAGTCTAAAACACCACTTCCGGCAAACCATATTAACATGATGTTGCACAAAACCATCTTACTTTGAATTACTGGACTCTGCTGGCCTCAGTCTTTCATTCACATTGTCATCATAACTATGCTAATATGCACATAACCCAATTTGGCACATGAATATACATGGTTGTCCATGGTCAACACAAGCTCATTTTGTTTTGTATTCCTCTTTTAAGGTACAGCTCCTGAGCTACAATCTTTATGTTCAGCAAGTATATTGGAATGTTATTGGGAATTTAAGTGAGTTGCAACCAATCCAATAAACTAAAAGCAAATGTAGAGGATTAACAAATCAGCCAACATTAAATCAGGTGACTTGTTTTAATGTTATGGCTGATCTGCGTTTTTTTTTACTTTGTCAAGCCATGAAGCTGTGGAAAATATTTGAAAGGACAAAATAAGCTTTAAATAACATTACTAATGCTTCAGAATGAACTCGATCAAAACAGGCCACGGATATGATGTGAGGACTATTTTTGGGCTGATCTGAGTTTGTGTGACATGGTGGTCCAAACATGGCTGCATCTGTCCTAAATATTCACTCAGTTGTTGTTTTTGCTCTCTCCTGAATCTCCCCAGGTATCTGCATCATATTGGTGCACTTGCTTATCAAGTTCAAACTGCATTTTCTTCCAGAGAGTGTGGCTGTGGTGTCTCTAGGTGAGTTCTCATAACAAGTGTCCCTGTGCAGGCAGACTGGAAGGATGCAGAATGTGGCTGTATTTAAATATTTATTTTATGTTGAATTGCTTTGGGAGTTTGCCAGAATACTACACGTTTGCTTTTTCAAAGCTTGTTTAAACAATGAAGTCGATGCCAGAGGTTTCTAAAGATTTACATCTCAAATCCGGCCCCCTTCATTGTGTCCATTCTGAATCTGTGTGAATCCAGCATAGAGTTAATAATCTAGACCCTTGTAAGGTGGCAGTGCAAAAATAGTTTTCATCGAAATTATATTCATCTTTTAAGATGTGCATAGGACAATCAAATAGTATTATTGATTGCTTCGTTATGATATTCCAAATACATTTTCCAGAGATACTGTTTGCCTGTTTTATGACCTTGCTTTAGGTCAACTCCCCTTCCTCCATTGCTTCCCTCTTCACTTGTTTGCGCGGTTTCATTCCCTCAAACTTAGTGACACACATCTGTCTTGACCCTGAAGGTCTTTTCCTCTTGCCTGCCCTGCATGCTTCATATGAGGTCGCGCTCCTTTCTCTCTTTGGAGCAGGGGACTCTGCTGTAGAGAGATAACACTCTGCTTACAAATCAGGATGGACTACTTTCCCTTCCCCATCTCTTCCTCTTTCTCCTTCAGTCATTGTCATTATCTTCCTCTGCACTAGTTCATTCCATCGCCAGTAGATCTGAGTTGTACAAAGGGCTTTGATGTCGGCACTTTCCCCATCTCATCTCTTCTCATTTTCCCCTGCCCTTTACCCATCTTGGTGTTTGCCTTGACCTTTTGATACATGTTCTGCTGGGCTGTGTAGCAAGAGTGCTGAAGGCACAAGGGGACTTCCTCAAAAACAAAACTAAGGCTGGACCCCTTTACATGTTATTTATTCCTGAACTTTAGTCGACTTGGACTTTTTTAGAAATCCATTTCTTTTGGCTAATACAGTAGGACTTGGAACCCCTGTGTTGTGCTTTTATTCAAATGTTTATAAGATGTATTAAAACCTTTTTTTTTCATGTCTTGCCCTTTACAGGGATCATAATGGGTGGCTTCATCAAGATCATCGAGTTCCAAGATCTAGCCAATTGGAAGGTATAGTCTTTGACTGTCTTGACTTTTATCCACTATGCACTGGACACACTTTGTGTTCACAGTTAAGACACCATTTGCAATGAATGATGCTTCGGTTCGATTCATTCATTTGGAATGGAGCAACACAAATGCAATTCTCCCCAGAAACATTAACAGCGGACACACCTACATATAGCCCTTCTTGGAGACTGCCGTCAATAACAGAAGGCATTTCGTTTTGAGATCTAAAGATGAATATCATACCAGAGTCCTATGTGCTACATTTTAAAACGTCCTCAAAAAGGCTATAACGAAAAATTAAGGAAGTAGACGAAACATTGAAGTCAAACTACTAAGAAAAAAAGTGATCATGCAGCACAACATTAATACATCATAGGCCATTAATAGGCATTAAAATGGTAAGGTTACCGTGTGAATCAGTAGACCACACTCCAATAGAGCAGCTTGTCACTTCCTGAAGAGGAAGGATTTAAGGAAGAAATGGCGCTGAAAGAAACGTGAAACGAGAGAGGCTGTGGTTTAAGATACAAAGGCATCATAAATGATAAATGCAGCAGTCCCCTTTTTTACGTATTGAAAATGGGTAGGTCCAGTAGAAAAGGAAAAGGCAACCATGTCAAGCAGAGGCTCCAGTGTCATCAGCTATTTAACACAACAGCAAACAAAAAGTTTTATAAGGGTCGGGGAAAAGAGGTGGTTGTCTCGCCGCCAAAAGTTGTTTCAATGATACCATATGACTATTTGAAACGTACATCTGGAAGTCGTTCTATTTGGCTGGATCTCTCAAATATTATCGGCTCAATTAGCCATCAACATAAACGATGTTTAGCACACACATGGGTGTCGAATGTGAACTGTGTTTAAGGTATCAGGGAGTAAAAAACACTTCATGTTGGAGTTATTTTAGACCGATTAGGAAGTAATTGTTGGAAAAAACACAAATGGTACCCATAACATTATGGCCGACACAATGACAGTGTGTCAGTGAGCCAACCTGCACAATGCCACGACGGCTTAAATTTCTGTACTCACGCCTGTACTAAATGTATTGTGTGAAAGAGTCCAACGTTAAAATGAACTGCATTTTGTGTAGCGCGTGTCTAGCCTTAATACCCGGTGCACTGCAGTGCATTGCAGTGCATTACAGTACAGATAACATTTATACAGTGCTTGTTCTAAACGTGTTGTACACACACACACACTGATGTGCTGGTAAATTGAAAACATGCTTTTCCCAGTTGCATATGATGCAAATTTCCCCGGCAAATTCCACAGTGGCCATCCACCCATCCAACCCCACCCAGTAAACAAATATCATCCCTATGCTGCACTTTTTCATCTCTCTATCTGCGCCCCTCATTCATTTCCTGGCCGCTGTTTACCTTACAAATCTAATCTCTTTATCTCCCCTCCAGCACCTACCCACTGTGACACACACACTATCCCTGTCCTTTGAGCCCCCCCCCCTTTTTTTCTCCTGGAGCTGGGCCTTTAATTAACATTCCTTTTTTCCCTAATAGTGAGTGGGAGAACAAATGAACATGGGAGGTTGAATGAGAGATATGTAGAGTGAAGGGGGAGGGGAGGGCAACGGGACAGGTTGGGTCAGTTTTTCTTGCACACAGGGGCCCATTGTTTTTTAGCCTGGGGGCCCCAGTGTGTTGCTGAGTCATCTGTGCTATTAACCAGAGCCCCTTTTCCCTGTGTGCCCCCATCCTGTGAATCTTTAGACTGATTTCTCTGCTTTTTGTGGGTTGACTTGCACACCTGTCCATATATACCAGAGGCAGTTATCTCTGCCCAGCTTCATAAAAGATGTCCGGTTAGAGTGTAATTGGGTTAACACTGGGATATTCAGTAGCTTCTTTGCAGGAGTATGGATATGACAAGTGGTTTTTAGGCTGGTGGAGACCCGGGCCGTGATGAAAATCTATTTTTTCTGACCTAATTGTATTTGCGAGAGCCCCAAAGGCTGCCAATGGCAAATTGGTCATTCTATCAGCATCACTATTTTTCCCCAATTGAAACTCTTTCAAAATTGCGACACACATTTATGAAAATCCGTCTGGCTGGTGTTGTAGTAGTGTGAGGACCATAGTAGAAAAAAAAAATGCTTTGTTGGCCACAATTGGCACCTCCAGTCGGGTTCTTAGGTCAGGGGTGTGCCCGACAAAGCATTTGTTTTTTCGTCTGAGATGGTGGCGCTCGTACGCAGGGAGTGGCGCCGCATATGGTGTGTGTAACCTTTAAGGCTTGTGTCATCTCCTCTCACCAGCATGTTTCTAAAGCTGGCCTACTTGGCTAATCTAGAAAGCCTCCAGGACCGCCGTACAATCGGCCAAGTGTGTGCACCCCCCAAGGCAGTGGCATCCTGTCATCACCAATCTGCTTTCTACTCTTTTAATTTATTTTTTCCTACCGGCCCCTCTGTTTTCAGTCCATCAGCATGTGAAGCCAAGCTTCCTTCACTTCACGTGCTTTCCTAGTACTGGTAACTGGTTCTCCTTTTTTTTTCCCCCTCTCATCTGCCCATCTCTCCCCTGTGCTCTGACACAGATTGAAGAAGAAATAGCATATAACGCTGTCTCTTAGGCAAAGCACATAGAGATATGCATAGGTGAACATATCGGCTCATAATTTCGTTTTCTCTCTGTTCCAGCATTGTAACAGGCACTGTATAATCTGCAATCATCATTTCTCCTCAGTGACTGCAGTGGTTTGTTTTAAGCCCCAAAGGGCAGCACATACTTTTAATAGATCTCTCCCACGCCGCTGAGAGAGAGAGACACACACACACACACATACAAGGAGAGCAGTTTTAATTGTGGTTTCAGGGCCCTTTTTCCCATGTGGTGATGTCACAGCATGTCAAAGCTCAGCCTCCGGGGGGCCCGTACTCTGAATGAAGGTCTCTCCATCATTCCCGCTCATATTATTCTGTTATCACTCAACCCTCTTTTTAACTGGGCTCTCTTCATCTTTGGCATTCATCTTTTCTCATTGACTTCAAGTCCCCCCCCCCCCCCCCCCCCCCGCCCCCAGAGTATGCCCATCTTCTGCTCTCTAGATTCATCTATTTCATCTTTCCTTCTTCCACAACACGTTTTAGTTCGGTGCTCTGTCTATCCGTATCGGTGTCCCTGAAATCTAATTACGCCTCATAAACCCACAACTACCCTCCTGGTTTGCAGGAGGTCACTGTAGTGAATTCTAAACCACAAAATGTGCTTAATCAGTTAAGAGGTTAATTGATAGCGATTTTAACTCCTAACTGCTTTCCTGCTCAAATTGGACTCTTGTGGACAAATGGTCACAAGATTTAGCTTCTTAAGCTCTGCTTGTTTCAATTTTAGTCTTGACGTGTTTATGCAAAGTCTGTGAGTTCTTATACTGTATGTGGGCGTGAAACGAATGCGAGCATGCAGGTGTAGCTGTAGATGTCAGAATTTAGTGCGTGTCTGAGATACACCCTCTTCTGTCTCAAAGGTAAACATTCATTCCTGACCTTTCACCTCAACCTCTAAAACGACATTTGCTGCAGCGAAAAGGTCAAGAATGAGCATAATCTCTAAAACATTTCTTGCCTAAAATTGAAATGTATCATGAGACAAGTAAGCAGGAGCCTAGCCTTTTTACTCCAGCATATATCTTCCACAGGGTATCCTCTGCGTTTGGCCCATTTTAAGAGCTTGTTTCTGGATTATTATTGTTGGTTGGTATCATTGAATTTTATCATTGTGGCCAAAGCAGACTTGACCTGCAAAAGTCAGTGTGGTTTTTCATCTCACAAGGTGCTTTGAAAAAGAATAAGATGATATTTTCTTATTTGCCATTAAGTTTGTCCTCAGCTTTGAAAAATTGCCTAGATATAAGGGAATTTCTTAAAATCCAGAACATGATGTCAAATGGAAATGTAATATTTAAGGAAACCTACGTCACGTCGGATGCATTGTGGCTTTAAGGCTCTATCAACTGTCAAATCTTGCTCCCATAATACACTGAGAGTTTGTTTTGTAAATATTGGACATGCTCTCTTTTGGACACAACTGCAACGTCCAACATGGTTTGGAAATAGTTCTTCCGTATTAACATTTACGAATGGATACTGTACATTGGCTTTTACTTTGGTAAAACAGATTAAGAATAGAACGCACACACATGGACTTCAATTTAGACTTACTGTAACCTTAACCCAATTTCCTCTTGCCTAACGCCTATCTTAATTTTAACTTGCATCGTTCTGTGCCCAATCCCCAAAACCCAATTTTCATACTGGGGATTTCCTTTGGTCCTCATAAGGAAGCCAAATCTCCCTTATATGCGAATACACACTCCCTTATCATTCACAGACACAGTGGCTGCCAGAATGGAGCACATGAGCACATGACGTCTACGTCTGATTTGGGAGGCCGGTTCATTTAGCTGAGAAGCAACAATGAATTCATTATTTGACTGAAATAATCTGAGAGCTAATGTCTCTGGGATACTGTGTGTGTTGTGTGTGCGCGAGTGTGTGCGTGTGCGAGGGAGGGAGGGACCGAGCGGTACTAAAATCATATATATGTAGGTATTCACATCCTATTTACTGCAAGTGTAAGAGAGACCAAAGTTAAATGCACACATGAGTTGGCTGGCAGTCAGTCAGTCACCCCTCATGTGCAATGTGTGTGGGTGTGTGTTTGTCTGTGTGTACGCACATGCGTCATCATTAAGTCAATGTCCAAATTTGTTTTGCCAGATTAGAGCCGTTACTAACCGCCCAGGCACGGCCTCCCTCTTGGCCCTTTCCCTCTTCCATGACTAAGTATTAAGTTAGCCGATGATCACTGACCTAACTCTCATCTGTCGAGCACATAAGATTTGCTAAGGACTACATATTAACCAACTGCACATGTTCTATTATTCGGATACACACGCATCATTTGGCGGTACATAACGCTGCTGATTAGCAATGGCATTTGTGTTTGGATTAGACACCATCATAGGCTCTAAGATGACAACGTCTGACCCAGTGTGTAACATAAAGGCAAATGGTTATATTAAAAAAAGGTTTCCCTTTTGCTGTACTTCTACTGTAGGCTACATTTCATCCTTTTTAAAACGTTATGATTTGTAGTGTATTGAATCAAAATGTATATTTCTCATTCTTGTACAATTCTACAATTTGTTCTTCTGTGTGCTGCCTAAAGCCAAGGTTATTTGTGTGTCCCCGGGGCATTGCCACTTCTCCAATTTAATGGGGATGTGTGTAACTTTGTCCTTCTCTTTAAGGAAGAAGAAATGTTCCGCCCCAACATGTTCTTCCTTTTGCTGCTGCCACCCATCATCTTTGAATCTGGATACTCTTTACACAAGGTACAGTATCCACATATGTAGGACAAGAATGACTGGGGAAAAAAAAATATATACTGTGTATGTATATATATATATATATATATATATATATATATATAAAGTGGGAACCAGGGACCCCAAATGTGCTTATCTCACGCAATGAATTACGAGTTCAGTTTAATTTCTTGTAATTAGGATACAACAAAAAAGTAACTATTCCGTTACAGTACCAAAAAATAGACCAAATCAGACTACCTGTGTATTTAGTAAAAAAAAAAAAAACAGGCCTCACTGAGCAGGATTAGATTGTAAAATAAAACCGGCTATACTGCTATGCTGCAGACATACCCGCAGTGCCCACACATTTCAACACTGTACGACACAACACCACAGCAAACCGACACGTGACACCCCGGTGTCATCGATTCAACCGAAAACCTATTGCGGTATAGTGATGTACTTGAATTTATTTGCATATTTGGTATTGAGGTAATCTAAAAGTACTCTCGTTCCATGACTTTAATATTGTGATACTTGGTTTACGTTACTGATTATATTGTTTAACAGGTAACCAGTAACTGTACTGGATATTTTTTTTAAGTAACCCTGCCTACATGTACATTGTGTCCTACTGCCACACTTTATAACTTCAAATGTCATGACATTAAGCTTGTGAATAATTGAGATGTTTTTTTTCCATGTACATTTAGGGCAACTTCTTCCAGAACATTGGCTCCATTTGCCTCTTTGCCGTGATTGGCACTGCGATCTCAGCCTTCATAGTCGGAGGAGGGATCTATTTCCTGGGACAGGTGAGGATTTCTACCAAAAACTCAGTTATTTATTGTTATTTAAGTTTTTCTCCAAATAATATATATATTTCTTTGTCTTGATACGGTTTTCCTCAGGCGGATGTAATCTATAAGATGTCAATGACAGATAGGTAAGTGTTTTTCCACTCTCACTCACTCCATAACATTGGATCTCTCTAAATCCATCTATGTCCAACTTTCATGCTACACAACTTCCAAAAATCTTTCTGTTCTAAATAACTGAAAAAGAAATTGGATAGATGTATTCCACAGTAGCATGATTCACAAATGCCTTCAGTCTACTATGAAGTTTGAAAAAACTTGGAATTTAGTTATGTAATTGGAGGGCATCTTCAGATATTACATATAAAGGAGTGTTTACACAGCCATTAAGAGCAACCTGAAATAGTTGTCGTACAAATGTGCGATTCCCTCTTGTCACACATTCGGCCTGGGGGTTTGTGTGTGTGTATTGTGCGTCATATCCTCCACCAATAAAAATATTTTCCATTATTTGGCTGTGTAGCAGAAACTACTCACTAGATTTTAATAACATGTCTGTGGAATTCAGGTCACGGGCCAACAAAGTACTGATTAGATTTTGCTTGGGAAAGTACTTACTCTAAACTTACTTTTTTCTTTCCTGAATTGTTGTAGTCCCAGCACATCCTGCACCGTTTTCCCCCATTTCTGCCCACACATTTTTAACCACTTTTCCAAATTTTCCTCGGGTTACTTAATCCGGCAAGCAAATGTCTCATATCCTGGGTGGATAATCCTTAAAAAGACTTTTTCTTAGATGTATTACATTTATGTAGATGTGGTCTATTCTATATCTATAATTGTGTGTTTTTTTTTTACTTCATACACATAAAAGTCTATTTTAAAAATGATTGTAAATTCCTTCACTCATTCTCTCTCCCCCCCCCCCCCCCCCCCCCCCCCCCGCTTTGCTGTAGCTTTGCTTTCGGCTCGCTGATCTCAGCCGTGGACCCTGTCGCTACCATCGCCATCTTTAATGCCCTCAACGTGGACCCCGTCCTCAACATGCTGGTGTTTGGTGAAAGCATCCTCAATGATGCCGTCTCCATTGTCCTCACCAAGTAAGAGCCTACTACTTGTTTGCTTTGTTTTTATATGTATTTATCCTTGTTTTTGCCCTCTGCTGCTATGAAGGCCCTTTTCCTTTAGTGTAGAACTTCCATGTGCAGTAAAACTCACACATACTCAGTTGACACTCAGTCAGTGAACCTTTAACCCCTAATCTACTTTTTGCTGTGCAGTCACAGACAGGAACTAAGGTGTGTCCTGTCTCCTTGGAAATGCTGTTTATGTCAAAGGCATTGTTTTCAAATGCTGAGGCTGTGCATACGTTTTCAGCAAGGTCTAAAAAGTGAACAACCTAATGAATATAGAAAATTGCGATTTTTTTTTTGTTTGTTATCGAGAGGCATTTATAGCATCTGTGACAGATCACAGAAATCTGCTTCTCGGTCACCAAACGTCATTTTTAACATTTATTTGCATATCTGTCACCGTGCTTACTGTACACAGTCTGTCTTGAGGAGCACTAATGTTTATCAATACCGTGCTGTATCTCCATACTTGCGGTTCAGCACACTAGCGCGGAAACAAAGTCTTGACAGACGAGTTTGATGGATTCGGACATTTTGGCAGGCGCACCTTGTTGTACGCGTTGTTTTCATTTTATCTGCTGTGCCTGTAACCACACTGTAGATGTTATTTCTCTCCCACTCACTATCAGCCAAATGTGCAAAGTGATCTCAAGTGTCCGCATGCCCCCATAGAGTAAATGAATACATAAATAATAGAAAGACTTAACAATCCTGGCAATTTGCTCGTTGACGGTGCCACACAGACAGGATTTTTTGGAACGCCACTCTCCAGTTTGGCCCGTGCTTTCTTCTCTGCTTTCCCTTGGGAACCTGTAAATAAGTATTAAAATCGGACAAATAATTATTATCTGGTAGGTTTTCTCTATACTTTTCAATTATAAAAAGAATTTCAATTGGACAATAAGCAAAATAAATTATGACTGCGAATATTACACTTAGAACTATAAAAAAAATATATATATTCTAGATACAAACATGACGATACACCCCTTTCATGCAGGTTAAGCCTTAAAAGCAATCAGTCTAGTGTCTGTCTGTGCCTCTGTGTCCTCGGAACTAAGCGATGGAGTGTTTCTGCCCTCTAGGGTCAGATAGAGGAATCACAACAATGAATGTGGGGTCACTTAACATTTTTCTTTTCTTATTCTCTTGTCTCGCAGCACGGCCGAGGGTTTCTTTTCCCAATCCGCCAACTCCACGGTAACGGGCTGGCAGATTTTTATGCAAGCATTGAGTTATTTTCTCCAAATGTTTTTTGGATCTGCTGCCCTCGGAACCCTCACTGGACTCATCTCGGCACTTGTATCCAGAAATTCAATTTGTGTGTGTGCGTGCGTTTGTTTGTTTTTGATTTGGCTGTCCACATTTTCAAGTATTTATTATGTGGTATTGTTTAATTTCCCTGACAACAATGATGCCAGTTTCTAAAACACTTTGACCTAAGGAAGACTCCTTCCCTGGAGTTTGGTATGATGATAATATTTGCGTACCTGCCCTATGGCCTAGCAGAGGGCATCAAACTGTCAGGTGGGTGCACGCGCTCAAGGGCTCAGACTTTGCTTAATGCCATCGAAGACTTTTGCCTGCTCGTCTTCTTTTTTTTTTTTTTTTTGTTGTTGTACTATTCATTTCATATTCATGTCTCTGTTTTCTCTCTTACCCACAGGGATCATGTCTATCCTGTTTGCGGGAATTGCGATGTCTCATTACACCCATCACAACTTGTCTCCCGTCACCCAGATCCTCATGCAGCAGACCCTGCGCACAGTCGCCTTCATGTGTGGTGAGCGAATCAGCTCCTTCTCTTCTAATCTCCATTTTGTTTCATACATACTCAATGCATGTTTTCCTTTCTTTTTCTCCCTCCAGAGACGTGTGTGTTTGCCTTCCTTGGGCTGTCCATATTTAGCTTCCCACATAAATTTGAAATATCCTTCGTCATCTGGTGCATCGTAAGTGCATTTACATGTATTTATATCTTTACTTATCTGAATGGTGCTTCGGGTTGCCCCATGGACTGCCAGTGTCACAGCCTTTCCCTCTGTAGGTGCTGGTTCTTCTCGGCCGAGCGGTGAACATCTTCCCCCTGTCGTTCCTGCTGAACTTTTTCAGAGACCACAAGATTACACCCAAAATGATGTTCATCATGTGGTTTAGTGGTGAGTTGAGATAATCTTCGACTAGAGTGTCAATTGTGTGGCCCGATTCAGCGTCTTCGTCATTTTAGGCGCTACACAGCAAAAAGGAAATGGAGCCAACTGTACATGTTATTAAATGACCCTTTCAAGATTAATTTAACGAAAGAAAGACCCGTCATTCAATTTATATTAAATTTAGTCAATTTTGCAGATTTTCATATGACAGTTCGGATAAAAAAAATATTCTCTGAAACTTACCTCATCTGGGGATCTGGGGAAAAGGTGTGTAACAGACCAATTATAACGCATAAACAATACAACAAATTAAAACAACAGGTTAGCCAGTTGGAAAACATAGGCATAATGAAAATAATTTTTCTATTCAGCCTGTATATTGTATGTGAAATGTACCCCTGTCTTTTTCCTCACCTGCTAGGTTTGAGAGGAGCCATCCCCTATGCGCTGAGCCTCCATCTTGGCCTGGAGCCCATTGAGAAGCGGCAGCTCATCGGCACCACCACCATCATCATCGTGCTCTTCACCATCCTCTTCATGGGGGGCGGGACCATGCCGCTCATTCGCATCATGGACATTGAGGAAAGCCAGACACGGCGAAAGAGCAAGAAAGACATCAATCTCAGCAAGACAGAGAAAATGGTAATGGCTGAAGCGCTTGGATTTCTCACACACTGGCCATCAGACACTTACGACTCTCTTCAGGGCGGAAAAACATAAAAGGGTTGATTGTGGTTTGTGTGAAGGACACTGAATCAGTGGCAATCAAACCACTCTCATCACAGATAGACACATTTAGAAACACAAGCTCTGTTCAAGACTAACAACCAGCACAAATCCAGTTTCACACACACACCTGAATAGAATGAAGCCCATTGTGCATATTATTTCTCTTGACTTCGTGGGCTCTAGCTCGAGGTGTTGGCTCTTTCTTTTGAACGAGTGTATGGCCTATCACTGTGATTACTGGCAGCTCGTGATGAATTCCATGCACGCGTTGTGTGTACAGGCTTTGCATGCTTGACGTCTTCCAATCCAAAGCTGAGTGTTGCATCTGGGTGCACCAGAAACTAGATCTCCCATACCTCCATTTGTTTCTTTTCTTCTCCTTCTCCCGCAATAATGTCCTGTCATTTGGGACTTCTCCTTGCCCACGCCCTCCTCTCCCCCATGTCCTTCGCCTCTTGTCTCACTGATAGGCCTGTCTCCTCTCATTCCTTGTTATCTATTTATGTGAATCCCTCCCACTCTCTTCTTCTCTTTTTGTCTCTCCAGGGTAATACTATTGAGTCGGAGCACCTATCAGAACTGACAGAGGAGGAGTACGAGGCTCAGATCTACCACAGGCAGGATCTGAAGGGCTTTATGTGGCTCGATGCCAAGTACCTTAATCCCTTCTTCACCCGCAGACTAACCCAGGAGGTGAGAGAGGGAGAAAGTCCTCTAAGACACAACGGAGGTCACATGATATTGCTCCTAGCCCTTAGTGCCAAAATAGTAATTAAAAATTAACCAACAGGCCGTTGTAGATGGGGTGGGGGGGGGATGCGGTGGAACTGGCGGAGGCCAGGGAGGGGGTTGCTGGGCTGAAATTATGTGTTCGGGCAGATGCAATGTGTATTTGGAGACAATTCTGTTGGGAAGCAAAAGATATTCGAGGAGGGAAAGGAGAATTTCTAAAATATGTATCCCTGACCTCCTCACACACCATGCATATTGATGGGTGAATCCACCCCTCTGGTCTTGAAGCAAAACACTTTTGCTTCACTGCTTTTCAAACATCTGTAACAAGTGTCGCAATCAGATCTAATTCCACAGCACTTCATGCAAATCAAATCAACTAAGGCTGCACTCATTTACATACAATACACGTGGACGCACTATGCGGCAATTAAGTGGATTCACATTTCTGCCTAAATGACTGATCATCAACAAATCCCTTCCCACAGAACCAACAGAAACGGGGTTATTCACTCTCAGATGTGTTGTAGTTTCATGTCCATATTGCTGCATGGATGTGCGTTCTTGCTTTTGTACTGACGTGCGAAATTGTTTTGTGTGTGCGACATTTACCTGGCAGGACCTGCTACATGGCCGGATCCAGATGAAGACCCTGACTAACAAGTGGTATGAAGAAGTCCGCCAGGGACCCTCAGGCTCTGAGAATGACGAGGATGAAGCCGAACTTTTGTGAACCAGCCAAATGCTTTCAATTCATAATGGAAACAAAGAATGGACTGTGTGTGTGTGTGTGTGCGCGCGTGTGCGTTCGTGTGCATGTGGACACGCACTCAGTCACCTGCTGCCAAGTTTATAAGACAAAAGAGTGTTTCACTCTGTGCCCACTGGGGATTTTGTGGGCTGGAATGTGTCAAATCTAAGTCTAGTCAAACTGGATTGGAAAACTGTAACAATGGATGAAGCAAAACAAATTGAAATGTAATGTTCAACAATATAAATGCCATATTTTTATTCAAGAAACTGACCCGAAGAAGTGCGTGCTCCTGTTCGTTGATCTGATGGATGGCGGGCAGGAAGTTTTATTGATCTTGATCCGAAGGCCAGGAAGCTGTCAAGAACATTTGTCAGTGTAAAGCAATATTAGAGCTCCTTTTTTTTGACATTTTCTCTTCACTTCTGCGTCACTTGTTTTGCCACTCTGTTGGAAGTTGGGCCACAGACTCACTTTTGAAGTTAGATTTGTGTAAACACACCGGTTGCGGCTTTGAATAGCTAGTGCAGATTAATATAAGCATTCAGCACCTAGCTCGCAGGAGAATAATTATAAGGAATAATTGTGCACATTGGAAATTGCTTTAATTCACAATTAGGGTCTCATTGCGGGTTCTCTAAATGGACCTTTCTCTTGACTTTTTTCATTTTCTGCTGAGGTTTGCACAGCTACAACGTGCAGGGTAAATTAAGTCTGTACAGTAGCACTTGAAATGTTGCTTCTGTGAATTTCACCATGTATGTCTAATGAGAATAGGCACCAATGAATGTGAATCTGGGTAACTGGGAATCTTGTGAAAGTAAATGATTTTTTTTCTTCTATTTATTAAAAAAGATATTTATGTGCCGTTAGTGGGATAGAAGCTTTTGTACACGCTCTATGAGCACTGCAGAGAGTTACGGTAAAAACATGTCTAATAAATCATATTGACATCTCGTATGCGGCAGCAGGTGATTCAATTTCGGAAATAAGCAAATCCTTATTTTCAACCAGCAGGTGGAGTCTAAATCCACAGTATGGCCTATGGAAACTGGATAGTGCCAAGGTGAAAGCACAGCATGCCGCGTGGCTCTCCACGCTCACGTCACATTCCTCACACCGCTGCTTCTTGCGTCCCAACCCCATGCGTCTCATTTTAAGTTTCTTTTTTTTTTCCAAACTCGCAGTTTCGCTTGCTTACCACGTCACCGGTGTGCGCACGACTAAAGATGCCTGTTAAAATGGAGTTTGGCTGTTAAGAAAAAGGAAACAAAGCCATTGAACGTTGAATGGAGATGTTGTTGAAGAGTACCTCCTTGCCTCCTACACAACACCTGAAGTATACAGGTAATGACGGCGTCGAAATGGGACTGAAATGCCTCTCAAAAAAAAAAATCTATAAAGGCTGAAAGCCCTTCTTCAAGTACTTCAATGGATTATAAGTAAAAACAAATAAGGGCCAGCCTTAAAACAGAACACCAATATTTGTGTTCTGTTTTAAGTATATATATATATATATAGTTTCCATAGGAACTGAGTTCAGGTCAGCGCTACGTCTCCAGAGGCATACCGACAACTGCCTTGTCATCCACTTGTCAACACGAGAGAGAGAGAGAAAAAAACAAAAGCTTATATTAATAGAGAAAATTACCCACCGGATGTTCTTCAAGTTTAAATCAATGTCACCGTCTTGGGAACTAACTAAAAGCCACAGCAAAACATGTGTTCATGAATTGTTAATAAAAATCATAACTCCTCCTTATGGAAACTGTATTCCTTAAAATCCCTCAACTCAATTGACATTCAAATCATCCCGTATATTTTTACAAACCTGATCCAAGATTTGCATGTCAACACGCTTAAAAAGTGCATACATTTGATTTATTTTAAACTAACTAAACTAACGTACACAACATTTTTTTTACATGTTCAAAAGAGAAACATCGTCACACGTCTTAAACTTTTTTGATGATTTAAATTGAAACAGTCTTGTCTTGTCCTGAACTACACGCTTAAGCTTTGCTCAAAGCCTGCCGCACAAGGTCAGATGGAGTCTAAAGACATTTAAGGACAAGAGGGAAACATGAAATGTAACCGTATTTTTTAGAAGGAAAGTAGGTATTCAGGAAAGACATCTATTGGGGATAAATTGGGGATCGTTTTGAGGTGTGTGAGGATGTTTTTTTTCTGTTGAACATTTAAGAAAAATGTTGTGTAAGATGTTACTTTAAATTAAATCAATGCATGCACTTTTTAGTGTGTTACTACTGACATAAGCTTCACCTTTGCTTGGAATATTGGTGTTCTGTTTTTGGCTGTCTCTCCTTTGTTTATACTTATAATCCATTGAAGTACTTGAAGAAGAAGTTTTAGACTTTATAGACACTACCAGCTCATTCAAATTGAGTCTTTCATGAATGCCCTATTCAACATTTTGTGACAGACAGCTGCGGTGACCATCAATAAGCTATTACCAAAAATACCAGGGACCCTGCCTTGATAAAAATAAAAATAAATATTTTAAATTAATAAATGGGCTAATTTATTTACAGCTTTTTAATTTCTGTACCGCAGTGAGCCTCGTCTTATTTTTTGGGGGGAGGAATAACTTATTGATCACAAAGCAAAGCACAAACTTCACAAACCTCTCCCTTTTTAGTTTCATGATATGTCTTGGGATCCCGAGAATTTGATCCCTGGGTAAGTAAAGCAGTTCTCAGATATTCGAGTGGCCTAATGGTACAGACGGTACAGCGCCCTGAGGGCTTCGTTGTGACTTACTTGAAAAAGAACACGTAATGTAGTGATTGACGGCATCAAGGCGAACACATATGGCACACATTTACTGCTTCCTGTTATTGTACTGCAAGGGCCATTGATTATATTGAATTATGCTAAATTAATTCCCATTTCAATCCCTCAAATATGCATGAAATGTTGTCAGAAAAGACATATTCAGCCCTCAGGCAACAGAGAGTCCCAGAGAGGAATTCTGGGAAAACAAACCCACCTTTCATCAACTGTACTGCAAGTAAAAATGATCGAAAATATGATATGAATAGTACTGAGGATGAACAGATAGTTAAAATGCAACTACATGCTGCAATACAGCAAAACGTCAGCGTTAAGAGGACAAGCTGCGTTTCATGTGACTTGACTTTGAGGTGACAAATTTGCTGTGTCAGCCTGCCTACTTTTCCAATACATCCCACAGCCTGTGTGTATACGGTGACCATGTTTGCACACGTCTTCATGCATGCATACGGAAGAGCATCACCACTTGATCATGTGATGCACACCAGACAGAGGGCTGCACGGGGTGGATGTGTGCAGGCTGAATCAATCCACTCAGCAGAAAGAGACGTTAAGTCATTGGTGCCAGTGACAGCAATCAATAATGCACAGTGCAGATGTATGGTGAGCGTTTTATTTGTTATTGGATGATTACATTAAGAGGCTTATGTTGGCTTAGCACAACGACTTTTTAATAAACGAAAATCACTCAAACTATCCATAACTTGGTATGGTATCTTCATTTTGTGCAATGAACTCCTTTTAAGTATGCTATATGGGTGGTGTCCCTCTGCAAGAAAAATGCACGGGTGTAGATTTAGATGTTGACAATATGGATGTATCCCTAGAAAAGGTCAATGCCAAATTATTCACCCCTCTAAAGCAAAATTGCCATTGCCAATTCCCTCTGTGAGAGATATATGCTTCCACAATGAGGTTT
Organism: Colistium nudipinnis; assembly: GCA_016785305.1. Lineage (NCBI taxonomy): Eukaryota > Metazoa > Chordata > Actinopteri > Pleuronectiformes > Rhombosoleidae > Colistium > Colistium nudipinnis. The sequence goes on from JAFBJU010001583.1 coordinate 740,872, forward strand.
TTGAATACAAAATGTTGGTTATTGCTATTATTATATAAGGGGTACTTACCCAGCTGCAGATGGACTCCGGTAGAGCAGCAAGAAGCAGATTTATAGTTTACAGTTTAAGCTCATCTGTAAAGTGGCCAATAACCAAAGCGAATTGAGTCATCACATACTTAAATAAGAAGAGCTGAAGTGAACTCAGCAAATATGAATGTTCCCGAATCAACTTTAAAGATGTATCTTATTTGAAATGTGCAGCAGAAATATTGACGGTTTAAGGCTTTCTCCCCTTTTTCCAGGGGGATCAAAAGGAAAGGTCTTACTGCATATGGCCTTGAGCCACAGTGTGCACAATAGTCACATACAATTGAAAATGTCATGGTCCTTTAATTCAAGCAGCAGCCATCCCTCCAAAATATCCATCAATTTCTGTCAATAGCACCATCCCTTCGAGTGGTTAAGTGCAATTTGTGCAAGCCGAAAGTTTCCTTGGTTTGAGAGTTAAAAATCAAATCTGGTTGTGATTGGATTTTTATTTTATTTTATTTTTATTTTTTTTTGGCTGAAATGTTATTTCTAACATTTTGTAACCACAGTATTCATTAGGAATGAGCCACATTACATACAATCCTGAGAATGCACAACACTTATTGTTCAATTGTGTACATTTTAAAATGAATATTATTTATCTTTCAACTTTTTTCCTTTAAACTTAAGGCTTTTCACTTTGCGCTCCTCACCAGCTCAAATTCCTCTGGACACTGTAGATTTGTCAAATTAAAGCAATTCTGATTCTGAGAATCAAGCATTTCAACTTTTCGGCAAAATTGTCTGACAAAATAAAACAATTATAGGAAGGCAGCAAAATCAAGGCTGACAACATCCTGGACAAAACCACAGAAATACATTTATCTTCAGGGGCCACCTTCCAACAACAGCTTGATGGATGGAGGAGAAAGTTGAAAAATTAAGAGAAAGAGGAAATCCAATAAAAAACTGTAGAAAATACTGGTTACGTGTGGTCAAAAGGGTAAAAAAAAAAAGTGATGTGATGATGTCACAGAGCTCAACACTGATGCACATCAGGCATGGATAAATCTGATCTCTAATCAGTAGCTCATGCATTGTAATGCAAGTAAACGAGAGACAAGAAGGGTATAGAGGTGATTGGAAGATGCTTACACTCTTCTAACAATAAAGCACGACTGGATAAAGGATTCCTAATATACATCCACATATCTGTCACAATGGATGCGTCAGCAATTGTATGGTTCACAAACATAACAAGGACAAATCTCAGCCCTAAGTGTTGAGGGTTCGGTGGTTGTGGGTCCACTGTAAATCGACTAAGACAGCAAAAATATGAATCACTTCTCCGTTTTGAAATCAAGCCCCCCTGGAATCTGCTGCCGCCACTGTAATTCCCTTCTTGTATCCCATTGATTGGGAAGCAATTTCATCCATAATTGCATTTATGCATATCTGTGACCTGAGGTCAGTGGCCTCTGTTTGTGACTATGGTGCAAAAACTGACATGCTTACATGTTAATGAAGCAGCCCACTCTTTAGCCACTCCCCGTGTTTGGTTGAGCACAGGTTTGCGATCACGCAAACACACATTCATGTTACACAGTACATGGTAAACTTTGATTACCCCTGAGATAGTGTTGCACAGTGTCAGCCTTCATTTCCACGGCACACCACAACTGGAATGTGAACAAATGACCAGAGCTCTGCTTTCCTCAAAATATTCTATCGCAGGCATGCAGAGAGGGGAAGTTACCTTGGAATTTTCATACACAACAAATGCCATCGCCGCCCCAACACAAAGACAAAGTGAGATTGTGTGCATGACAGCAGAGCGATTTGAGTCAGGAGAAGGTCCTCCAAGCGCTTCAGTGTCAAATACCCTCACGGTCATGTTTGGAACTGACATTATTGTGATGGAGCTGTTCTTTTCCAAAACAATGAACCAAGACGCCTCAGCAGCTGTTGTGTTCTTTTACCGTCAAGTGGCATCCAGCCCAGTCCACAATTGTAATAAATCATCCAGCTGATAAATAAAATAAAAAAAGCAATAGGTATTCAAAGCTGAATCGAGGTCATAGCCTCTCTTGTTTTGCCAGATGCTTTGGGAAAGGACGTATGGAAATGGGAAACTTTTGAGAACTAGAAAGTTACCGTGGCAACGCAAAAACCCAGCAACAAACAAACTTGTTCGTGCTATTGCCTGCTTCTTTGGTAGCGTGCTGTTTACCTGCTGTAGGGTAGACATACATGATCTCTATACGTTTTCAGTCCAATTTGCCCTTTTCCTAAAATCGAAGATTGAAAAATGGTCAAACATCTGGGACTAAGCTTCGTGTTAGATTTTGTTCTATGCTTTTTTTCTATTCTAATACATACAAATACATGCAGGTCAGGAAACTCGGGCCGGAAATCTGTTTAGCCACAGAGCCAAGGCCTTCATACATATTTCCATATGCATTTGTGGTTTAACTCTGGAGGGGAAACCTTACAGATGTGCACTTGTGTAAACAACAACAACCATTTCTGCACTTGTTTTCTGTTCAGCTCATTTATGGCCTCGATACCTTCAGGCAAGGGATGTGGGTTGTATAAAGGAATTTTCAACCCAGTGACATGAGTTCACAAAGTATGCATTGGCCTCGTTTAACGTGTAGAGAGCATTAACCCAACATATGTTTTATCCCTGTGGGAAAGATTTACTGATGAACTACAACTACGATCTTTTGCTCAATGAGCTGTGCAGTTAAATAAGAAATACTGTCACATCCCTTTTCATAGTCTGAGGGTTTTTTTTCAAGGGACTGCCTCACTGCCTCACAATCTTGCAATCTGCAATTATCCCATATCTGTAGCTCTGGAACATAATGTTTAATATACCAATTTTCCCTGGGTGCAGGGCAACAATGCATTTATGAAGGCTCGTTAGATTTAGATGTTTCATTAAAAGATGAAATGGAGCGGTGACAAAAGGCTGGAATGAGTCCTTTTTTGGTCATTCTGTGTTAAAAAGGTAAAAGTAAGGGAAAATCATTAGATGGCCCATTCAAACATTTCACTCATTTTCCAGCTGGATCAATTCGAATCTGCTACCCCACAAACAAACGTTTGAAGAGCAGAAAATGAAATACAATACAGCATCCATGACAATTACCGCTCCTGCTGCTGTCTTCTGTTGTTCTGCCGGTCAATGTAAAATAACAACTCAATGGTATGTGCGATATGTACTAAAGCAAAGGAAGTGTTAAGATGTCCTGTTGAGTCAACATGTGATAATCTGTGATTAAACTGAACAATGGTTATTGCCATTGAGGCGAGGAGAACTTTTAACCGTTGACAGGCAGAAATGCCACATACAAACAATATTATGTATTATTTTGTTTTGAAACCATTTGCATACAATATGCAGTTACGCTGTCTTGCCTTTTCACATTTCTGGTCAAACACATTCACGTTCAGACAATTAAACACAAAAACACACAATGTTCATAAACATCCAAAATGAAAAAGGGTCGCTTATAAGGAGGGTTATAGTTCTGCACTGAAGTCAGATTATCCGGCAAGGATTAATGAAACTTCTGGCTTCAATTCGGAACGGGTTGCTTACTGTCTCCGCTCTGGATCGATGAAAAGAGAAGAGAGGAGGACTTTGAAGGGCGGTGGGGATTGCAGTTGAGTGTCATTTATTTGACAGGGACGTGCCCTTGAACATAAACACCCCTTGCATCGCTCCCACAAAACCACCACAAACGGCGACAGAGGAATCGTAATTGACCATGAATGCAGGGTGCTGGCGGCTGACTCAAGTACCCTGAGGCATGCTGTGACTCCCAATGAGCAAAATCACAGGTGAGGACAAAGTCTCGGCACAAGGAAAAGCACCTGTTGGCCGTGTGAGGTCACGCGACATCACAAGGTCCGGTTAATGATTGTCACTCAGATCAATGGTGAACTTCTATCGATTATATATATATATATTTTTTGGGCATGAGACGAATCAGACGCGTGCGTGATATATGCCACACAAGTCGAACAGAGAAAATCAACGGTCTGCTGGAAATTCCTGTGGCCAGCCACGCAGTCTATTCTAGACAGTCGTATGTGTGGAACATAAATATAGGACCAAAAAGAGCTCTGTATCACAGTTCTGAGAAGTCCATCAATTCCTTCAAAAAAGAAAAATTGCAGAAGGAGTGTCCTGCTCAGCGTTGTTCATTGTACAATATATTTTATTTCTATATTAAAATATGGAAAGTATTTCTGGGAATTATCTTCAGACGAAAGTCTTATAGATGTAGATACTTGGAACCCAGGCGACACAGACAAGCAGCAGAACGGCACAATGAAAGCAAATTGATCAATTGAAATGTAGCATTGCATCGGTGAGGAGGCGGGTAATTTCGACCCACCATGTCGATTTAAAAAAAAAAAGGAAAAAATTGTTACAGGAAAAAGTGGAAGGCAGCTAAGGAGGTCACGGGATCTGACCATTTTAATGAGGCAAGTTACATTATGCAGCAGCTCTTCTTAAGTAGCAGTATTCATTAGTGTCAATGATAAGTGGCTTTCTGAGGCCTTGGCCACCTTTAGCAACCAGCCTAATTCAGCCTGTCCGTGTGAGCACTGATGGCGGGGGCCTCTGCCATCCCTCGGACCCCGTGAAACATCTGCTCCCCCCCAGCTGTTGTGTACTCTCGCACACAGCTGCTGGTCTGCAGGTGTGAGCCTTACAAATGCAGGTGTGAGCATAGATTGTGTTTTGATCGTTTAATCTTTTTTATTTTGCATATGTTTTTGTTAGCCCCAAGGCAGAATCCTAACTCAAATTAACAGGCAGGAAACAAGCATGGGGGAGGGAAGCGGGGCACAAGTACACAATGTAAAAGTATGGAGGAAGAGAGAGAGAGAGAGATAAAGTGAGAGAGGAAGAGAGAGAGGAAGAGAGAGAAAGTGAGAGAGGGAGAGAGAGAGAGGGAGAGAGAGAGAGAGAGGAAGAGAGAGAGAAAGTGAGAGAGGGAGAGAGAGAGAGGGAGAGAGAGGAAGAGAGAGAGACGGGAGAGAGAGAGAGACGGGAAGAGGGAGAGAGAGAAAGAGAGAGAGAAAGAGAGAGAGGGAGAGAGGGGAGAGAGCGAGGAAGAGAGAACGAGAGAACAAGAGAACGAGAGAACGAGAGAGACAGAAAGAGAGAGAGAGAGAATGAGAGAGACAGAAAGAGAGAGAGGAAGAGAGAGATAACGTGGGAGAGGGGGAGAGAGAGAGAGAGAGGAAGAGAGAGAGAAAGAGAGAGAAGGAGAGAGAGAGATGGAGAGAGGGAGAGAGAGAGGAAGAGAGAGAGAATATAAGTATAATATAGTAGCATTATACTTATACTATATAGTATATATGTAGTATAAGGCCACATTTCTACAATTAATCAATGACACAAAAAGTAAGAGGATCTTTTATATTATTATGAATAGCTCAAACTAAAATTTAAATGTTGTGTAACTGTGGCAGGACCATTCAGACTCAGGAGGCCCACCTAAGCGAACGAGTAAATGAATGGGGGAATTCTCAATCCAACTCTCTTTCTCCCTTTATCTCTGTGCAGGTCTCTCCTGAGGGACATATCTGGCTCCTGGCTAATTAGTCCACCACGTTCCCAGCTGCCTGTTGAGGCAGTCAAAAAATACAAAGGGAGAGAATGAAGCGCCAGGTTGTCCCCGAGCAGCCAGATAAATACCGCTGTTAAGCTCCGCAAAGCTGCGGATAACTGCTCGCATGTGGAAGCGCATTTTTCCACTGCATATATTTGATTGCCCGCGGCAGATACGGGGCGGAACACAACCGGTTTTATCCAGGCGACAGGAAGTGGAAGCTGCCGACAGTCGAAGCACTCAACGGTTTCGCTGCCGCAACCGATCCCCAACCTAACGTGTCCCAGGTGGCTCGAACATGGGACGTCCCTGCTTCCTGACCAATCACCAAAAGCGATGACAACTGTTTTTTTTTAAAGTTTTCATTCTTCTCTACAGAACCTGAGACCTCTAGTCACCCCTTGATGATGCACCCTGCGCACCACTAAGCGTTTCAACTTGCTTCAAATTCTCACGAGACCATAACTCACAATGGTCACAGTGCGTGTCTGCTATATATGGCCTGTGTGGATCCCTGACTCCTCCCCTTTACTTATCACCTTGTTTTGCATGCCCACAGGGCTGCCTGCCAAAAAACGGCGCTGACGCTCCCCTTACTGCCATGTTCTATACAAGTCATAAGTACAGAGCACATGAAGGCCACACATGTGACCCCCCCCCCCCCGCCCCCCCGGCCCACACACATGAAGGCCACACATGTGCCCCCCCCCCCCTCGCCCCCTCGACACACACACACACACACACACACACACACACGTCACTGAAGGGCTTTCCACATGACGTGCAAGACAGATATAGTCCTTCTTTAAATGAGCCGTGAACAGCGTGCACACCAGAGGTTTTTGAAGCTACAGTGGCGCAGCTGACAATTCCGTTCACATGTCATTCTCTTATTCTTCAGCTAATTGTTGGTCGGAATTTAAGAGGGACCATGCGCTTGTGCGAGAAGACCCAAGCAGTACGGGATCAACAGTGAAAGGGTAAGGCGTCAAATGAATCTCCCGCACCCGGCTTGTCAGTGCACACCCACATAGTGCGGACTCTCCTGACGTGCGTGTGCCCGTGCGCGTGTGTGTGTGTGTGTGTGTGTGTGTGTGTGTGAGAGTAGGAAGGCTGATTAGAGTTGCTTGGACGTGTCCTCTAGTCTAGATGTCACAGTATCCTGAGGGAGAAGGTGTCACACAGGAGGATATCAGGCGGAACAGGGGCTGCTCTGCTCTGTGATTGCTCTCTCCCCTCGTCGGCCTCACCGTCCCCCCCCCCCCCCCCCCCCCCTTTTCCTTTCCCGTATTCATTCATTCACAACAAATAGCATCCCACCATGGACTCAGAGAGAATTTTCCCATATCCCATTCATACTCGGAAATTGCCTCGAGTTCGGGGAGTAGCAGTACATGGTACATTTTTGGATCAGCCATGTCACGTGATCAACTTAAGAACTGGTCAATAATTCAACAGCCAATAAGAAACAACATTGCCACCAGATATTCCAGCACAAAATTGAAATAAGTTGATACATTTGTACCATTATATACATGTGTGTGTGTGTGTGTGTGTGCGTGTATATTTATATAGTAAATCATATGCACAGGTTTCAGCCAGACATTGTACCCAATTTGCATGTTTCACATCAGTCTGTGGCCTCGATCTACCGTAGGATAACAACACGGGGGGGCTATTTTAAGAGAACAAGCCTCATCTCGTTATCACTTCTGTCATGTGACCCCCCACATCCCCCCCATTCCTTTTTCCCTGTTGGTGTTTTCATTATGTAACTCTCTTGACAGGGATGTGAACTACAGTGACACAAATACAACAAGTGCACACACAAATACATGGTCACACGCAAACACAGTGAAACCCACACACAAATTGCCGCACAAAAAATAGCCTAGAGTCTGTCTTTCTTCATGGAATAATAACTCAAGAGGTTTTCTAAATGCCCTCAGCGTTGCCACATTTAAACAAACACTGTCCGTAAAGCTCCTTTATTTATGTTTTTTTTTTTTTGCCTGAATCAACTTGTTATCTAATTCCCCTGATCTTCTAAACACAGGCAGAATTATTGTATACAGGATTCTGGATTTTACAGGAAGCCAACACAGGTCTCAGGGCATGTCCTGGTTAAAGGTGTAGTCATTTTAAAATAATTGTAGGGTTAGGGTTAGATAAGTAAGTAGTAGTAGTAGTTAAGTAGATTCGATTTTCCTTTTTCTGTTGGTGCTTTGGGTCAAATACTTTAGTTTCTAATTTGAGAACCAAATGGCTGACAGGATATTCAGGCCTGTAGGTATTTCTAGTGTGGGGAGTGGAGAAAGGCAGCCATATGTCCAATGTGAAAAGTATTTAAAACATTTCCAAAGATTTTCAAAATAAATAGGCAATTTGCTTGAGGGCTTACAAGAAGTGACTGATGAAAGTGACAAGTGAAGGTCTCCAGTGTAACAGGGTTCTGTTTGAGCTCAGCGTGCTGACCGGCTCGCCGCAAGACGTGATCAATCTCCAACTACTAATAATATGTCGAGTATATTTTGATGGCTGCAACCAAAGCACCTCTTCTGCTCTCATAAGCGCTCTCAGATCAATATTCCATACTGACAAAGGTTATCGGAGTACATCACTGGCGCATCACAGCGATCGGGCCTATTTCTATCAAATTCATGTCCGTGACACGCATCAAGCCTGTATCCCATTTACACGCTAAAACACAGATTAACTCTATCCCCAGTTGAAGCACGCACGCAAAATGCACGCACGCACACACATACACACACTGGAGCACAAGCCCACTGATACGAGGCAACACCAGCTCTGTCGCAGGAGGCAAGTGACTGCCACAGGTGACGACGCGCTGATTAGTTTCCCAGCCTCCATCAGTTGTCTACAGCATGGCTGGTATAATGACATTAAAGACCACCACATCCTTGGAGTGGCTCGGATACCCAGCCCTCATTGTGTCTGTCACTTCACTCAGTCATTAACGTAGAAAATGCATGTAATATATATAATCATATACAACTGTGCACATGCACACACATATTGTCTCACTTTGCTACAGTATACAACTAAATGGAATAGATTCAAGATTCAAGCATTTATTCAAATGTACGTTGCACATTGAAATTCTTAGAATGCTGCCCACTCTCAACGCCAGAATAGTAATAAAAAAAAAAAAAAAAAAAAAAAATGAAATAACAATAAACAATAAATAAATACTGTTCGAAAAGAAAAATACAAAATAAAAAAATAGCAGTGCAAACACCAGCACCAACACCAGAATACAGCCTTGGTCTGTGGCTGATTGGATTTCGATAAAAAATGTGCAATAATATTTGAATCATTATTTTTTAGTCTTTAAGCACAATCTAGTCATGTATTCAGCAGCGAGTGCAGCCTGTCCTCTAAGCAACACCTGTCTGACCACTTTCACTGGGAGACGCATGCATAAAACATGTATATTGAGCGTAAATGTGTTTTTAGAAAAACATATTTATAGGTTTTGTGAATGATAAAGCCACTGAAATATGTTTATTCACACTCATGCATCACCCGTCTGACACATATATGGTGGCAAGATTTATTCTAATTCTCAAATACATTGCAAAGACTGCGACAATGTCGCTCTACCTTTTTCTTTACTCCCGATGATAAATCTGCAGCTCATTACACACTGTGAAGTTAATAGCCTTAGGTCCGGGATTATATAAAAAACATATTTAATTAAACCTTCCAGAAATGAAACCTTACCACCACTTTCAATTACCACCAACCCCTCAACCAGCTGTCATTCAGTTTGTGCATCACCCATCTGCTCCATTCACACCTCTAACCGTTCTCAAATAAACTATACCGTACGCAGCTAGAGAAGATTATATGAGAGTAGATTACAATATTGCATAATAAAGCAAAGCTCGGATATATGTGTTAATGAAACGAAAGCCAATGTTTCTCGAATGTGTAATGACATAGTATGTATGAAAAAAAAACAGAAATAAAGGAAAGTTATGAATGAATGCTGGCATGTAGGAAATATTGCCAAAGCTCATTCATTTTTTTCCATTCGCCACACAAACGTTTTGAGCACTGCCTACAAAGGTACATTTCTTGAAGCAGTTATTCATATTCAAGCCTGCAATTCTATTATCCAAAGAAGAACCCATTCATTTGCAGCGTACTGTAAATATGCCACACTGCATAGAAACATGCAATATCAAAATTATTAGAATTTGTTTAAGACAAATTATACGTGGGCCTGTTCATGCCAAAAGCCTTTCTCTTGCCAGTTCGTAGTTAAAAAAATTATGTAACATGGCCACATTTGCTCACAAGAATCGGAAACCCCATAAACTCCGTCACTTGGATTACACGGGTCATTACTGATGTCAATTTATACAATATGACAAACAGCATTCCTTGTGTCAGTGTGACGGACAAATACTATAAACAAAGTGACAGCAAATCATTAAGAGTTAATATGTCTGCTGACTGTTCTTCTCGTCGACAGCTGATTGAATGGTGTTAAGTCCTGCGCGCTATAGCACAGCTGCTCCACAGTCCCTTGACATAAACAGGTTAGCGCCATTATGAAGGAAATTCCGTTTTTCGACTTCTTAACATGGCTAGTCCAAAATATGGACTTGAAGCTGACACCTGTAAATATCACATTTTTTTCTCCATTGTTTCCAGTTAGATCGTGCCTGAACACTCAATCAGCGGTGGGATTGACTTCAGTGGGATTTGTAGTCCATTTAGTATTTCTATAAGACATGTTTTATTACATTTTAGAGAAAATATGTATGTTCTTCTGAAAATACAGTCCAAGTGGGTTCCAATCAATAAGTCAATAGGAAATGTAATCTTTTTAGATTTGTTTGAGCAATGTGAACAGAGTTAGATGACTGAATTGGGAAGTGCCATGGCTGCAACTTGTTAAACCTAACTTAAGGCCACCAATATAAAAAGAGTCTTTGTCGGGATAATCACAGCCATGGCCTTAAAGCCATACCCCAGAGAAAGTCTATTTTAGAATAATTCTTGTGACAACAACAACAGTAAAACTTCTGAAAATGCAGTATTTGGAGAAACGGATGACAAAAGTGAAATATATGGTTGTGTGTCAAATATGTAGCCAAAAACAAAAGACCAGAGACACGAACAACTGGACTGGGAGCGTTATCACACCCTCAGCTGAGCGACGGGTGATTCAGCGACATCATCGCCCCAGAGCCAGAGACAAAAAGAGAGCTTGTTATTCCCCCATCAAAAGATTTGCTGTACTGTCAAACCATTCAGCGTAATCCATTTAAGGAGGAAACCGAGGGTGAAAAAATGTACCTCCCCTTCAACATGTCCAATTTAAAGCAAATACAAATTAATAAGTGGGTTTTAAGAAGAACTAGCTCCCTGAGAATTGTTTGTGAATTAAGCCCAATGTGATCTGACAATACAGAAGAAATTCCACATCCAGCAGAAACTTGAAGCCAGTGCGAATAAGCTGTGCGGTGCAAAGCAGTATACGGGCTGAGTCTCTGGAGGGGAGGTCAGACTGTGACCTTTCCGTCGAGACCGAGAAGGCCGAGACTTTAAGGAACACAGTCATCACACTTCTCACTGCCATGACCTGTTGCCTCCTGACTAACCACTGCACTGATTTGTTCTTTTATCCTTTTCTGCTCCTTCCACGCACACACACGCACACGTGCGCACACCATTTTACTCACGTACGTGGTTCAGACAAATACTATGGTTCGACCTACTTTGAGTGGGGAAACAGAAGAGTTGCCACATGAGAGAGAGATGACACAGTTCACCGACTCTACCAACCTACTCACTTAATGCTATAAGTGTATTAACAAAAATAGGTTTAAGTATGGTGAAGAAGGGGAAAACAAAACTACTACTACTACTACTCGGGGTTTGGGTGGGATAAAGTGTGGCCACCTAAGGATGATGCAGCAACTCCTATCCATTATGCACTGCTAACAAATGTATGATGTTTAATTTGAAAAATTCACAGTAAAAACTGTTGAAATGAACGAAAAAAAACCTTGATAGAGCAGTGGGACTCTGTGGACCATAAATTGCTCGCCTTCAGTCTACATAACTCTCACTTTATTGGATTATGTGCAACAGCGAGGACATAGACGAAGCTTGTTTTTGGGGACTATTTCATCCCCTGAATATATGAGACAAAATTCCATTTCCTGTTGTCACAGCTTTTATTTGTGTTTTCTTTTGTCATGCCGCTGGGATTGATCTATTGTTTGGTATTCCACGCCTGTATGTCAACTTAAAAATAAAATAAAAAAAGGTAAAGGGGAGAATAACCACAGCGGCTCTGAAACGGAATTTTAGCACTCCTGATACACTTCCACGATACAGCAGTGAATATAAGGAAAAGCACTATGCTTCATGGCACACGTCAACAGAGACCGTGTCAATGTCTGCGAAACAAAACCCAACAAAAGGTTGTGAATTCTTTCAAGCCAGTGGTCTGGGGATAAGATAACACAATAGACAGGATTCTGCCTCAGTAAAAAAATTTAAAAAAATGGCGTGCAGAATCGTTTGTGTTCAGTCATCAGGCTGTCACCTGGTTTCAACGAGGGAAAAGTGGATACGGCAAAGAGTCACTGCTCTGGCAGGTAGCCCTACAAAAGCCTGAATAGAATCATGCGCACGGACTAGAAATAAGGAGAGTGCCTGTTACTCTACAGAGATCCCATTTTTACCCAGGAGAGGAAAGAAAAACAAAGGGCTGGGCTAAAAGAAAGAGACGCAAAAAAACAAAAACAGCCCAAGAATTGTTTCTTGAATATACAGCAGTAGTTACTCTTTGTGACGTGAGACACAAGAGGGCCAACGTGTCTCCGTCTGCGGTGTCTCCGTGGCCCTGTAGATTTCCCAGCGCAGCAAAAGTCTCCTTTCCTTGCCTTTTTATGACATAACACGTTTCATGCCTGCCTGCGCCTTTCCAAGACGGCGTCGGGATTTGAAGGAAGGTGAAAGCGGCATTGCCTCTGCGTTTTTGTTTTTATGACAGCCAAGGGAAGTATCTACATTTTTGTATTGTTAGTGCTGTGAAAGAATAGCAGGCGGTCACGGTTAAATGTGAGTAGGTGTTGTGGGTAAAGGATTCCGGGAAGATTTGATACAACACTAAATATTACGTGAATAAAGAGGATTCACCATGTGCTGGATGCCGAGCAGAAAAACTGGAAAATCCCGAATTCCAGAGAAACATAAGGGAGCAGAGACAAGAAATACGCAAAGAGAAACCATCATCGAGAAGGTAATCACGAAACCTGGAACCCATGAGGCAGAAATGAAATTGAAATCATGAAGTGGGTAAAATATGCATCAACCAGCCACCGATTGAATCTCGGTTTATATACACTAGCACGTCAATACTTGTTATACCCAACATTTGAAAGTCCGTTTTTAGGACATAATATACAACAACAAAAAACACACACTTTCAGCTTTTCATTCTCCTTGCATAGTCACAATTTACAAAAAAAAAAAAAAAGGGCCCAGTGAAGGGGAATCACTGGGCATCCAATACGCTGTCTCACAGTGCACTACAGGCCCGGGTTCCTTTTATCCTAAGAGAAAGAATAACTAATCCAATTAGCCCCTTTTGACTCGTACCGCTGCTTTGATATCTCCATACTCATCAGAGAACAAGTGAGCAGAGCAGAGGTAAGGAGCCTCCAGGCTGTATAGGGCCTGCAGTATGCTTTCATAAATACAAGAAAAAAAAAAAAGAAAAGATATACGGTAAGAACCAATAAGCATCATGGCGATCGCCAATAAATGTGGAAGAGGACACACTTTCCAAGAAAACCAACTATTATTGTGTCAAGGGTTGATGGCCAACGTGCAGATTTAGGCAAAACACACACATACCATAAATACCATGTATTTGTATGTGTTTGTGTATCAGACTGTCTGTAGTGTGTGTACAATAATAGAGTGAGGAAAAACTGAATTTCCCCATTGAGGGACTAATAAAAGTGTTCTTTCTTTCTTTTGCTCTCTCACCCCACACACACACGAATGTGAGAAAAAGACATCAGTGAAGGAGAGCTAAATGAAAATTATGAGATAAAGAATACCCATTTGTGTATAATCTACATGGGAAATAACTGGATTTAATTTGTCCTAGTATCTATCTACAAACGCAAACTTTGCTGCTACAAACGGAAATACAGATTAGATGGAAATATAAAGAATGATTTATCTGGTTACTTTATTTGTTCATTTATAATTTAATTTATTTTATGAATTAGATTTTTGTCGTCATTCTCTTTATCCCCTTAGAACAGACAGTTTGAGATTTTAAAATAAGCCTGAAAGAGAAAAGAATGAATATTTAAAAATGACCCCTCATTTATTAAGCTGATCTTTCTCAAGTGTCTCATCTGGGAAGAAAGTAAACAACTTAAGATAAAGTCCCAAACTTGCAAAATAAACAGCAGCATCTTTTTGGCGTCTTTAGGGAGGAGATTGATGCATGCCGTTATATATGGATACATATAATATATAAGTTCAGAAGTCTTGTTAATTGTCAAGGGTTAGAGAGAGAGAGAGAGATGTTAAAGAGATACAATGAGCACGATAGAGAACAGTGACGGCAGCACACACTGATTCGGTGTTGAAAAGGAAGACTTTTCAGTCAATCTGTATCATGGCACTCGGAGAACTAATGAAAAAGAGGGAAGAGGAAAGACACATCCCGAGCTAGTATGGAAGGTCATTCATCTGGAAAATGAAGTCATCTTTTGGAGGAATCTATTATGCTTGCCTTCTTGTTATCAGTATAGCGTACGTAGTGATGCATAGTGTTATGACACCAGAGGCATGATACAAAATATACCCCATAATAACAGTATCAGTACTTCCTACGGAGATAATTGTTATCATAAAGGCCATATTTCCGGTGAGTTTCAACAATGTGCGCGCCAACAGTTTTCGCTTTAACGGCGAATATAAGATGACACGCATGGCTGCTCATTCAAGTGCATCCAAGGCTTGACGACAAAGCTAACGATTTTTTTTTTTTTTATATATTTCACATATAAAGCCAAAATTCTGAGAAAAGCCCACGGCCAACCCGAAGCATATGACTTCCAGTTTTAGCATCAGACACAAACTGTAACACTATTACATTGAAGTGGCTTTTTATTGGTTTGACTGCACATGAAACTAAATGTCCCAAGTGTATTCACCCAAACTATATATTTGTAATACTCATCAAATTCACAAACACGACACACAGTGACGAGCTCAGACCAGTGGAGTCCACTTTAGGCTGGAATGGAGTCCATTGAATTTCCCACTTACTACGCCCCATTTACCACCAAAATGTTATGGTCCATAATATGTGATCTATAGGCATCACATAGATGCCCCGCCCTTCCTGGGAGAAGACCAGGCTCTCCTTGCTTTCCCGACAAAGCTCCACCACCTGCAGTGAAAAGTACCATCATGGCATAGACCCACCGCAGGTGCACTACAAGTCCAACTCACTGCATCCCACTGTTCAGAGCCACCGAGGGCAGGGCTCACACTTTAAGGCAGTTTGACTCATTTCCTCTAAAAAGTTGTCACTAAATCCTGCCTCAAACCTCATAGTAATTCCTACAAAAACTTCCCGTTGGACATTTCTGATGTGTGTTGGAAATAGGAAGACAGAACGAGAGTTTGACAGAAACCACAGACTCATCTGAAAAAAACACCCTTCAATGATAAGTGGTACGATCCACGATCTTTCACCACGTGCTCCGTTTCGTTCACATCAACAGCAGATACTGACAGAGTTGATTCGTTTGCGGTGGATAACGCTGGTGACAAAAACAATGGACCCCTGGCTCTGAAATTCTATGGAAGTGTTGTTAGTGCAAGACCATTTGGGAAAAGATCGCAAAAGTTGGAGGCCACCAAACCTAATCCAGACCGCAGGGAACCAGGAGGGACACTAACAGGTAAACAGTAAGGAAGAAGGACGAATTGCTCCAGCAAAAGATCAGAGAAGGGAGAGAAAGGAGAGACAGGAAGAAAACGTTACGGCCACTTCAAAAGGAGATCAATAAATACTGGGAAAGGTCGGCTTATTGAGCAGCAGAAGCATGAAGCCCGAAAAAAACAAGAGAAGGTAAGACAAAGCGGGCGAAAAGGAGAGGGTGGGTTGGGCGCAGAGAGAGAATTACCAGGGCGACAAATCACCCGGGCAACAAGAGTCAACCAGCTGAGTGAACATTAATTGAATATGTGGCAGCGCGGTAGATTTGTGAGCCTCTGATTAGAGCAGGCTCTGAAATATAGCAACTTTATATTACATATTGTTATATTAACATATTGATTTAATGAATGTAGGCATTTGGCCCGATTCAGGCGGGCAGCGTGGGCACGGGGGGGGTCCCGAGCGACGAAACCTGGTCATCATCAATACAACACAAGACAGGGTCAAATGAAAACCGATAAGGACGATATGAGAAAATGAAAGTTGGGCAGCTGCAAGACCATCATTCATAACCGCCTAGCGCGCCTTCCGCCCCTGACACGCAAACACACCGCAGGGCACAAGATGTGAGTCTCTTCATGTCCTCACATTTTACCCTGGTGTTTTGTAAAAGGTTCAATATGCACAGAAGTTATTCGTAAAAGCCCAGTGAGATATAATATAATATATTAGATAGAAAATATAAACAGGACACCTCCGCAGTGGCTGGCCAACCTCTACATCAAACATCTGTCCACACTTGGCATTCAACAGTAACACAAACTGCAACGACACAATCAAGTGACGTACAGCACCGACACATAAGCCATCAGTAGTTTCTAAATGTAAAAAATGAAGCAAAGAAAAGCAGAAGCAGAATGATGGACATAGCGCAGCTCCAACGTGTGGCAGAGGAGAGTGCCTTCAGAAAACACAGCTGATATGCTTCACGTGTTCAAACACAAAATGGCTCTCAGGCATGCATGGTTGATAGGATTTATGTGTGAAGAGATATCACGCACTTCTATATATCTATATATCTATATATATAGATATATAGAGAGAGAGATATATGTGTGTGTATAATGGGCCTTTATAGGAGACAAAAAAAAACAAGCAGTTAAAAAATAGAGTTGCTCTACAGTATGTGTGATGCAGGGTCATATATATATATATATATATGTGTGTGCTTTTATGGATGGATGGAATATATATATATATACAGTATATATATATATATATATATCTGTGTGTGTGCTTTTATGGATGGAATGCCAGTGAGTGTATCCAATGCTTCAGGGGGATTTTACTAAAATGCTTCACCTCCATGAACTCCAAGTGCTTGGCAAAAAAAAATAAAAAATCACATTTTTTACTCATTTAAATAAACATTTTCACACTCCACTCCACTGATTCCACTCTTGGACTGTTACCCGCCCGCCCCTCTGTCCCTTTCTCAACCCCTTTCTTTCCCGTAGTGGATCGCAAATCCTGATATTAGCCTCGGCAGCTGCACGGTTCTAGGGATGAAAAACGTCAACCTGTCAGTCAAAACCACCGCTTCCGGTCCAGGCGAAAAAAGCTGGACAAAACTACATTTCCATTCAATGCTGCGCAAGCACCCTTGACTGTCAAGTACCGGATTGATTGGTAAATTTCCACAGACACTCGCGGTACACACACACCACATGATCCAACCGCAGAGGCACTCAAGAGGACCAGACAAACAAACACAAAGGAGTGATTGGAGCTCCACCCACAGAAACATTATTGTTTCTTTCATAACATGAGCGTCTCTATGTATCTACTCATCACCACGGTCAGTTCCCATTGGCTCTGTCTCTACAGGAAAGTCAAATGCCAGGCGGAAATGCCAGAATGTGGCTCATACTCATACAGGCTGACGTTATGATGTAAAAAAAAACAACTCAAATATACCCAAAAATGTATTGATGCTATCATGTCCTTTCAGATGAAATATTGTACTGGATTGGATCAACGGGGGATTTGTGAATGCTACCAGACCGTTGAGATGTGAGGAGTACAATTCAATGTATCCGTCTGCCCACCTGTTACTCTCTGCCGCAGGTCTTTGGATCTGCTTCTCTACCTGTTGCCTGCTGTTCCCATTTTTGTGCGCATTGTCAGGATACAGTGCCGGAGCCTTTCGCGCTCAGACCTGAGCGCGTTGTGCTTCCGAATCCCCGATGAGCTCTGACAGTTGCTGCTGTCTGCTGGATGAATGCCAGGGATGTTGGAGTGAATCACAACTTAGTGCAGCTACTCGTGCTGTAGGCAGGTTCTAAAAAAAGAAAATGTGAAACCAGAAAGGCAGTTCACTGTGCACAGGCGCGCTCACACAGCATAATTACTGCAACATTAGAAACAATACAATAAAGGCTGCCACGTAACGGAAATGCCAAGCATCAACATAATGAACCCCCGGAAAATGATGCTCCCACGATGCTCTTAACCTGGTGAGTGATCGACACAAACTGCATTTAGTAAAAAAAAAATCTATGTATAAAAACTTATAAAGAGGTTCTCAGCCTAATAATACAAGTGTTTCTTGGTAAATTGAAATGCAAAATGGAACGTGACGACAAGTGAATTTTAACAACAAATTCAAACACAATCACTCACACAGGGTTAACATATGACGCCTCACGCTCGTTGACCTGCGTGAGGCCAGCCAAAGGCTTTTTTTAGTGTCATCTTGCCCCCTGTTTTTCCACTGATGACGCATTTCGTGGCTTGGTGCATTTGGAGCTGATGGTTGATCTAATTGGCTGAGCCTTCCACTAAACTTCCTCTTGGTAGCAGCTCTGGCATTCAAGTTACTTGCTAGACAGGACAATTTACGCATAACTCTTATTTGAGGCGGGGATAAGGCGTGAACACAAACACATGCACTGTCACTAAAATGTGTCACATTGGAAATTTTGCCTTGAAGAGTTGTCCTAGTCCTTTGGTCTGTGTGTCCAAATGTGCAAAATGATCACTTCACACTGAATTCTCTTCACTTTAATGGTGTCTTTTATGTGGTCACACTGGGCCACAAGACGGCGGATATGGCCATGGGGGGAATTATACAAAGAAATGAAACAGAAGCCTTGTTAAGTCACAAAGCCCTTCTTCACAGGAGTCCTTTCTGGCTGTGTCTGCTTGAAGTTAGACGTTGAATTGAATAGGGGAGTACGTTGCGCAACTCGTCTCGTCAGTATTTCCGATCAGGAGATGTTTTTCGACCACTTAGCTTTTATTTTGGTAGGTAAAATAACTGAAAAGCAATAAAGGAATCATGGGATAAAATGACCTCCTAAAAATAGCTCCACAGACAGCCAGTTTCTAAAAATAGAACTTTAATGATATAAAAGGTACAGCTATCGTTAAAAACAATGCATTTCATCCACTTCTTGCCAATGCCACTCTACTTTGGATTACACCGGCCCTTAAACTGGCTCTTACTTTGGCGTATTAACATATTTAATATAATAAAAGTATCGACTTTGCCGTGGAATTGGCAGATAACCAATGTTTAAGAACCCACACTTTAGGTTTTGGGCAGGAAAAAAACTGCACCCATTAGAGATCAAATAAGTGTCTGATGTTGATGATGCTAAGGTGTCATCCCATTAGTAGCTACACCTGGTGCTGAGTGGCCAAGCACCAGGTGGGTTTTCGGTTACTGCCGATTGGGGTAAACATATCTCTGTATCTTGCCAGAAACTGAGCAGATGGCACCGTTGGACATCACACAAAAATGAACCAAAAAAAGGCAGTACGGATAGGGAACGGAACAGATTTGACGGATTGTGTAAGTTTTTAAAAAAATGCCTCTCCTAGGTGTATAACATTAGTAACCCGGTTGATTTTTTATTTTTTTTTACCCTGTAGGACTCAAAGAAATCTAGGAATGTGCCCGCATAGTATTACAATATAGACTTGATTGGTAAGTTATGATCTGATCTATAATAATCTGTGATATTGCCATGTTATGTATATGAGAACTATCAAAAGTGTGATATAGAACAAGCAGTATCACTTGAATACCGACTGTCTGCCGTTTCCCCACCCCCCTCTTCCAATTAAAAAGCTCTGTAGTGACTGAGTCATGCAAGTCAACAGTAAAAAAACAAAATGTATGCAACAGTACTACAAAAGTCATAACACGCTCTATAGAAATTCTCCAAGGCCACACGTTTATCAACTTTTTTTGTGCTTTGCAACAAAGCAATAGAGACTGGTGCCAAGTCTCTTGTTTCCGTTTTCCATTGTGAACATTCAAATGCACGGGGGAGCAAGGTTACACACACGCTCCTGTGCGCAAATTGCCCTCGCTGGCACGACATTTGTGTTTTCTTGCACTTCAAAGCCAAACCTGCGGCCCATGCATCAATCTCAACCGATAGACAATTCTCCACATTCCGATTTTCTGCAGGGTCTTTTTTTGCTTCTCTCCTGGATCATTCACGCATATAGTGGCCCACTTAAAAGTAACAATAGGATTCACTGAGGATTGTACAGCGCCTAAGTAAGCTCACAAGTCTATGGAGTGGTCCAGGGGTTGAGTGAAGAAAAGACTCCGGTTTGTGAAATGGACAATTTCAAAAATAAAAGTGCGAATAATTAGAGAAAATAAAAGGATGGTGGTAGGTGTTGAAGCCCATTGAAAGACATCCTGCATGCTGGCATTACAGGGAGATCATCCTGCATTAAGGATAAAATTGTGGAGGATAGACAACTGGGGATGACAGAGGAGTTTGTGTGTGTGTGTGAGCAAAAAGGAGGAGGGGGGCGGGGGCTACAGTGTGGAGAATGCACATGTGTGCAAGAAGGAGGTTTATGCAGAGAGGGAGAGCGGAGGGAGAACAGAGAGAGGACTGGGGGAGAGGGTGGGAGCGGCAGACCGATAACAGACGGAGAAGGACGAGAGACCAGCAGCACGTCTCTCCCTATCTGTTGGCTCTTGGGCACAGCTGGTGACAGCCAGTGGTGCGCGCGTGTGTTTGTTCTTGTGTGTGTGTGTTTGTGTGTGTGTGTATGTGTGTGCGTGGATGTGTGGGTGTGTGGGTGTGGGCACCTGTGTGAGACAGAGAGGGAGAGAGAGAGAGAGTGCCCGCGTGCACGCCAGAGTTTCCCCGTGGTTACGCACAAGTGAGTGTTCAGCCGGTTTGGTTCAAGAACTGCCACACATGGTTGAAGGTTCCACTATCTTCACTCTGGACCACGACTCAACACTGATGATCCCGAGCCAAATCTGCCATATCCTCTCAAAAAGGTAAGGGGTTGTTTTACTGAGGGGAATTGTGTTCCTTGGTGGGACATTGGTGTTATTTGAAGGCTTTTTTGTTTTTGTTTTGTGTTTTGGGAAATAATAAGAGTTTCCTTTATATAAGTATCCTTGATTACTTTATGGCAAAATAAACAAGTGTGAAACAAAATCTACTGCAAAGGAGATCATGTTGCGTCTGTCCCAGAATCTGGCTCCGCTGTTTATTGTATTTGGTCTGACCCGTTTGCGTGTCTGCAAACATCCTTTTGCGGTTGGCTTTGCATTTCATTTCACAGATCTCTTGTCTGTTGAGTTATTGTGTACATAATGCTTATTCACGTGCTGTCGCTTGCCTCCATGCAGTTGAAGGTGTTTGGCTGATTCTAGCCTTGACTAATTCTGCCGATGAGTTATTATTAGGCTTATTACACCTTGGCATGGATTAATCACACGTGTGTTGAGCCAGGTTCTGGCTAACTGATTCAGGTCAGATTCTGTACATTTTTTCAGCACAGTTTATTAATAAGTGGAATGACTGAAGGGGGTGCAATTAAATGTTGTGTTAGTAATTGAGACCCTCATAACATATAAATAGGGATAATCAAACGCCCCCGCGGCTTTCCCCATACATACACATTTCCCTTTGAAAGTATAAGTCATGCGTCTCTCAGCTCAGCTGGTTTTCATGAGCTTTTGAGAAATCAGTGCTCTTTCACTCCCTCAGGGAATGTTTTTTTTAGAAATACATCCCCATTGATTTGTTACATTGTTGACTGTACTCAACGTTAATTTGCTGGTTACTCATGCATTCCACACGGGCATTGTTCTGAATGTACAATTAATTGAGTCCAATTAGATAGCCCTCATTGATTTTGCCGAAACTGTTTATATTTAACAGCAAAAACAAACCCACCCCTGTTTTCCTTGCTCTTCTGCTGCCATAATTGTCACGCATTCCCAATACATTGCGAGGCAGAATCTAAAACCTATTCAATTCCAACATACATTTCATCGTTTCAAATGTGAACATTTGTTGGATATATCATGTTTTTGTATTGTTTTCGTTGGCATTCATTTCATTCCAATTGTGATGAAAGCTGGCGAGTTCATGGGGGGCAGGGTCAATATCTGTAATATATATATATATTTTTTTTATCCATCACGTTACGGTCACAGCAGATCAAGTTTTTTAGCCTTGTGAATGGACAATAGACTGAAACACTTTCTGTTTCAACCGTTCCAATGAGAGTCGGCAGCTTTGACTCTCGGTAACGTGACGCAGCATTTCTACTGATTAACAGCTGTTACACTTTACGGGTGTCCTCGAAAAGTTGTGAGTTGTATGGCTCAGGAAAAACGTCAAATTTTCAAATTTTACCAACATGTCACAGAGTAAACGATAAAATATAGCAGATAATTTTTTTGACATGAATCAGCCATCCAAATAGGCATGAGCGCGTTTGATTGGTGCATGCGTATGAATGCATTCCCTCCTCTTCCTCATGAGTCATTTGATGTTCTACCTGAAGGGGACATGACCCAGTTAGTCCCACTGGGTGACAGTATGGGGGTGTTATTGTAAGAAAGCAGTTTCCACGTAAATGTGGGAGCGAAGGAGTTCTGCGGTCACGTGCCAGTGTGGGTGAAGCACTGAGTGCACAATTAATCCAATCTATGGAGCAGATGAAGGAGAAGCCGCGGGCTGCTTTGAGTCGGGAAGGCCATGCTCTAAAAGACCACTGACCACCTTTTGGCGTCTGTCCTGGTTCTGTGGGGGTTTTGATAAATACTCCTCCTTTTTGTTGTCATGCGTACGAGAAAATGACAAGCAAATGGCCACAGAGTGGTGAAACCAAATTCCATAAATCTACATACGGAGTGGTGAAGTTACATGCCGAAATGGTCAAAGGTACATGGTTGGCCATGGCTTAAGAGCGCATTTATTCATGAGCCCAGACAAGCGCTTTCAGTAAGCCTTTCATCCTCCTCTTTATATGAAAACATGAAAGGAAGAGGTCACGGACATAGTGTGCAGGAGTGCTTAATGAATGCACCTTCATTATAGTTGCAGTGTGGGTAGATAGGCCCACATGCGATTGATCACCTCCAAACACATCTTCTCCCTTAACACCACGCAGGGGTCGCCAATCGGCCGTCGACTTATTAGGACTAACTATTCAGTGTCGATCTGGTTCGGATCGATCTTCGCTCTAACCGGCATGACATCACCTCGGCTTCATCTGCTCCAGTGCACCACACTTTCTGGGGGGGGGGGGAACACACGTAAGACCGATGTGATTCAAATGTCATAAGACCCCCAGTGATCTAAGAAATGCATGACTTTGTCAGGTTGACACTATGGAGAGCCGACTATGAACACAACACTAATGTAATAAGGCATTCATCACCGTTTAATAATTCACAGAGCGGGATCAGGCTACCACATTTAGATATCAAATACAGAATGACGCATTTAAGCTTAAAACGATTTACGACTCAATTAGACAACGCAGTCACGCAAAGTAAAGATGGGTGGTACGGGTTTAACACAAAACAAAGTTGCTTTGTATGAACGCAGGCTCACAGCTGCCAACTCTAATTCGACCGGTTAACTCCAAACAAAGGATAGGCAATTTCCCTCACTTATTACAACAAACGCTTGCACACATTTCACAAGCATTTATAATATTGGAAATGATTTGAGTGATAAATGATGCATATGGGCTTGTTTTTGCATTGATTTTGTAGTTTGTGTAGATTGAATGGCTACCAGCTCAGCAACATGATTCTTTTAATCAACTCTGAGAGCAGACAGTAAAAAGGTCTGCCAAGCTCCAGCAAATTTCCTAGTTTTAAACTTCAATGCTACGCACTATTTCATATAATTAAGAGTGGAAGAAACAAACGTTCATACAGGCGAGTGACCGAAAACATTAAGCATAGGTCAACGTCACTTCATAAAACCTAATGCACACATTTAGAACCATCGCTCACATGGCAACAAGCAGGACACAAATACTCCAACTGCATACAACACAATAAACACTTTTCGTTGTGATGCAATGTTAAAACGATAACATGGACATTTATTGACAGTATGTCTAAATCAGAGGCTATAAACTGAAGGTGGCAAGAAAAAAAAAGGGGGCCCGGGCTTCAGTCATTCAACCATTTGAGAATCAAAGGTTTGTTGATTACACAAAAAAACGTTTCACTACAGTCAATGCAGAGCATGTATCAGATCGTGCATGTATCGATAACAGCACATGGATTTTCAGTGTTTATGCACCAGGAGGGCAACAACAACGCTCCACTTAGAGAGGGTCCATGAAGTGCTTGCCATATATTTATCTATAGTTATCCTCTTACCGTGGAGGATGAACACAGATTGAGAGCACTCTATCAGGGCTAGGTGAAAGATTTGCAACCCCTGACAAAAGAGAAAAAGGAAAAACTCAGGTATGCCTCGCTACACACCATCAGGGAAAGAAACCTAAAAAGCAACCATCAGAGGTTTGTTTCCAACCATCAATCATTCCTGCTGCTTACCTGATGTTGTTCGGGTAAAGTTGTTTCAAGCAGATCTTCAATACACCTTGTGTTTAATGGGGTCACGTACTGGCCTCCGGGAATAGCAAAACAAACAAAAAAAAGTCTTTACCAGCCCTGTCGGTCTCCTGACTGGTCCACTTTATGTTTTAAAAATATACGATAACGAGCTGGCAAAAAGAACTTGATGTTGTAAAATGTCCGCTCATAATTTGATTCTCTATATCTCTTTTAACAATATGATTAAGCAATTTCCCTTATCTCTTGGCATTTCTGTATGAACGACAGACATACTATCATGCTGATGGTACTGTGATGTCGGGTGATGCCACCTCCTGTTCACGAGGTGATGCCACATCCTGTCAGTATGGTGAGCTAAACAAAGTGATGTGTGGTTTGAGGTAGTGAAGATGCCAGGTATTTGGTGGTCATGGGGTTATGGTTGCCAACCACCAATGAATAACAGAAGAAGAACGGCAGCGCAGGCCCAGGAGGTGCATCAGCTGTGTCAGTGTGGCAACTGTTGATTTACTCTCAGGTACAATATAACAAATTGTGTCTTATAATATAGTCCTGCAAGGAATCCTGCCTTCATTGAAGTTATAGACTAATGTTCCGTTGTTTTATTCAAAATGTATCGGAAAAAAGGCCCGGCTGCTCGAGAAATGTACAGGAAAAACAAATCTGCAGCGCCCCCCCCATAAATAGATCTGCATTTTTGCAGAAGCTTTGTTGTGACAAGTTAAGAAGATTTGTCTCATTTGCTAAAGTGACACACACAGCCAAAAATAAGTGTGATCGCAATGGTAAGCCCAGGCTGAGCTGAGTTGTCATGCCACCAAATGTTCATACTAATTATATTCAGTACACTCATGGAGATATTGTGTACAGATCAAGTATGATTATATTTGACTTTGAGGTAGAGCAGATCAACAGATTTCCACATAAACATGTGTGATGCACATCACACAAAGGCTCCCTTTAGTGCCATGAAAAAAAATAAAAAAATGTTTTTTTTTGTGATTTTGTTTATGAGTTTTCTCCCCACAGGAGCCTTGACATTAGACCTCAAAAGGCTTTAAGAAAACCATCAATTTAAACACACGAACAAACACATGACTGGAAACAGCACATGCAGCCCAGAATGTATGAGCACTGTATTTGCAGAATTTGGCCTCAACTCGCTGATTTTGTGTCAACTTCTCGTTGACTATGCAGTCAGCCAGCACAAAGACTGAGGAAGACAAATGAATGTGTGTTGCTGCGTGTATGCACACTGTAATATGTGTTTATTTACGGCACTGCTTCATTATAATGTATATTATTCCCTGAATTATCGTACACAGTTATTTGCCTCAGAGCCGAACGGAGCCTGTGACTCTGACAGGGACATCTGCCATTTACTGTACCCTAAAGAGACATACGTGTATATCTATTTGTGAGCGTTCTATGTAAAAATACCCATGCCTAATTATCCGCAAGCTTGGTCATTCCCCAAGGGTCGACAAATCCTGAATGACAAGCCACCAAATGTCAGCTGTCCTTACCCTCATGTACTGCGTTAATGATGTATGAGGCTTAGGCTGCAAGTACATCACTACCCCGGCTCCTACACACAGACGTCATACTAATACACGCTTTAAACATACTCAGACATTCCGTCAGAAAGGCTTTAACTAACAAATGAAAAGACTGCTGCCAAATGTCTCTTTGAATAGCGGCGTCTTTACCTCAGCGTGCAAACACAGGCAATATGTGTATAATAACAAGGCAATATCATACTAACAATTGCCATGTGATTCTTCCTTAACATAAAATATGGCAGTTTCCATTGGTGTAGCATGTGAGTCGCACACCAGTTTGCATAGGGGCTGGATACAAATATGAAACCACACAGCCAACGTTCCAGCCAATTACCACATGCGACAAAGTACTGCTGCTTTTGGAACAGATAATTGTGGTGTGTTTGTGTGTGTATGTGTGTGCCTGCCTGCGTGCGTGCGTGCATGCATGCATGCGCGCCTGCCACTGTGTGTCTATCTGTCATTCTGCTTGTGCAATGTTAACTGAGCCCTCACTTAAACAGGCTCACTTATTATAATCGTACAGGGGTAACCTATAGATTTTCCTGCTTCCTGACTGAATCCCGATGTGTCTTGTATTCAAGAAATGTCCGCTCCTCTAATCTAAAGGTCATATGCGAAGAATGGCTCAAGGGAAGTTATAAATACGTTTACAAAGAGATATCCGTGTATAATAGATAGGATTTGAGTGGGTGTACACAGCCAATCTGTGTCTGTAAGGGGCAAAGAGGATATTATGATTTTCTCCCCCTTCATTTTTGGCCTGTATTTGTGTGTCCTTGCCCGGGGCTCGATCCGGAACCTTAGAAGGGGGCTTATCATGTGTAGGCCACACCAAAACCCTTTCTTATCAGATCATGAAGGCAATGTTATAATGCTTCTCCACCTCCGGGCATGTTCCACTGCTCCCAAGCTGACACACACCTACAAAAGCATTTTCAAACTCATTTCAAGCGGATATTCCTTGCTTGGTCCGGTTGGTTCTGTGTGATGGGTGCAATCTGCAGCCCCATTAGCATTACGCCCAATGCTTTGCCACTATCAGGGAACATTAAATGTAATTCACATTAATTTGCAACTATGAAAGATGAGAAAAAAGATGCTTCCATGGCAACAAAGCCACACATTAACCACTGGTCTCCTTCACGGTGCTTCACCGGTATATATTCAAACATCACAGAGGACCTCTGCCTCCCCTATGCATTTGTTCACCAAGACAAACATCACAGTGCAAGCACATTTGAAAGGCATATACACATGAACACAATTAACAGTACCCTCACACATGTTAACATGAAGATAAGTATAATAGGATGCTATTTGTTCATTTGTCACTGTCAGTTACGTGGGCAGCAAAAGCATATCATCGCGCTCAAAAAAATACAATTGAAATTACTCCTGAAATTAAAATTTGTTTTGGATGATTGGATTGCACTCAGATGGAGCTTGAGCACATTAAAGGACAGATGGTGATTCGACAGGCCATATTTTATATTTATTTTTAACTAGCTTTTTCTTTTCTCTCTTAAATCATATTTAAATGAGTGCTGGGCACGTTAAAGACGACGACGCCCCCGCGAGCCACTGCAAACGACCCACCAGTTGAAGACAAATATGCGAAACATCTTGACCTGTGAAGAGATCGAAAAACACTGGTTTATGCAACTTTGGTATCTATATTGGCTATTTAGGAAGTTATCCATGTCCTCTCAGTACTTCTGTGCCGCTCCAAATGAACCGTTTGTTTTTAATACTACAGCCTGGGCCTCTTTCATTTCCGTTCTTAAACAGCACAGTCAAGTTGTAACAAAATCAAATTGATGTTTTCAGGATTTTTTGGGGGATTATATGCTTTCATTAAATATTGTATTTATAATCGTAATCCCCCAATGAAGACTTTTATGAATATGAACAAAGACATTTATTTTATTTTATTTATTTATTTTACAGTGCCTTGAGTAAACATCTTCACAGAATAAATGATTATGCTAAGCAATAAATTGGCCTAATTAACTCTAATTAACTGGATACAGAGGATGAAGGAAGCATTGAAGAGGTGCAGAGAGACTTTAAAGGGATATTAGTGTCCTTCAGCAAATGGCCTTGTGAGTGAACTACCCTGAGTGAATGACAATGGGTTGAAACAGCATAAATGGGGGGGGGGGGGGGGAAACGGTTATGAAACATAATTGCGTCAGCTCAATTAAAGGTTGTACTTAGTAAGTTAGTTTGCTCAGCCATGTTGGCCAAAAGATCAACCCGTGATTAAAACCACCCGGGCTTTGCCGACTTGCTATGAAAACAGCTATTTAGCACCTTTTTTGATGAATAGATGGATTATGAGATAATGGTTGCGCTGCAGTAAAGTAGATGCCCCAGAGCCCCAAACAATTACCTTTTTGTTGACATTCTAATTGCAAAGCATCATAGAGTCAACTTGGACATGGAGGCATTTTGAAGAGTGTGCGCGCACACACACACACACCCACACACACAAATTCCATACAAGGTGAACAGATCAACAGCATCTCAAACATTGCTGTTTTTGTCCAACACTGATGTTCCCATAGAGACTCTTATCTAGTTGTTCTGATCCACTATCTGCAGGTTGTGGGGAGTGCACGAGACAATTGTTTGGACTGTCCAAGATGTAATTACTGCGTAAGGCTGGGCCGACACTGCAGTCTGGCTCTGTGAGTGCTGAGCTGAGTGTTCTTTTGCCTTTCAGACAGAACTCTTGAACGCAACACGACTTGTGGGGTAATTGGCACTGTGTTGAGTAAAAGCCTTTTTCTCCTGGTGTGGACCAGCCTGCAGCTACACACAACTACTATGAATGAGAAAAACCACCAATGGCTGGGAACCAGGAGTGAAACCTTTTTCTTGGACTCGTTCAACCTCAACTCTGGTACGATAGTAGTATGGCAATTTAATTAGTGGGAAGGCTTCATGAGTGAACGGGTTTGCGTGACGCAATCTCTCCTGAAGGCTTTTAGCCTGCACACAATTTTCTGCTCACAATCAATCGCTGTAGCCCCTCCAGCGGGCATTGGAAATAAATTAGATGTAGCCCCGTGAGAAGATGGGGAAAAAAAAGGGGAGCATCCAGAAGCAATGTTCTCTTTTGTCTTTAATATCTCTCACCATAAACATCTGATTAATCAACCTTCGATTTAGTCTCCTCGGAGTAGGCTTTCCCCAGAAAACATTTTGCTTCTGAATAACATCACAAACAATTGTTTCCCTCTGCATCATGAGGACGAAGTGGCTGTCCCATTAGGTTTCACTCTGATCTCGCCCACGCCGCAATTGCAATCTGCAAAGCAATGTCTGTGGAATACTGTGAATAGGTTCCGTTCAACCAACACACCGCTGATATTAGACCCCCGTGCCTAATCCTGGGATCACATTTTTCGGTTGATGTTTGCCCTTTAGCATCCTCACACTTGCAGAGCTCCAGTCAAGTTAATTTAAGCCAACAAGGCAGAGGTGAAAATGATCCTGATCGTGATTTGAATACCTCAGTGTATCTGCCAACGATGAGTCCAACTCCAATATTAAGCTCTCTCATTGCCAAACTAAGTAATATTCGCCGGGAAGGTAAGACCAGGTCAAGCACGGCTGTGTGATGTGATTTGATCATTCTCACTCCTATCTGGGCAGATATGTGCATTCCGCTTCGAAAGATAAGCCCCAAGTCTGATGCTGAAGTGCACACCACAACATGTTGCTAAGGATGAGGTCAGTCAGACCTCTGGTGTCCAACACGAAGGTGTGATATGCAGCAAGGCAGCATTTGAACACAATCCAGCGGGCCTTTCCGCAAAAAAAAAGTCGGAAGCAGGTAGTGAAGTGTGTATTGGAATCACAAGTCATCTGTCAACCCCCCCGACATTTCTTCAGGCCAAAATGTAAAGGGAGACCATCCATTTAAGCCACTCTGCCCAAAAGAGCTCGACTATGAAAAGGCTCAGGGTCATTTACAAATAGGCAGCAACAACAGACTTTCGCCACATCGTGACTGGACCGTCTGGGACACTCATAGCCACAACAAATACAATTCAGTTGTTTGCATAGACACGGCCACCATCAAGGATAAAAATCTGAGCGGCGCTCTCCTGAAACATTTCCTTCGAAGACTGCTTCAATACAAGCGAGGCCTGCCATGAGACGTTCTTTATGAAGTTATTTTCACCCTAAATATATTCTCCCCCTTATAACCATGAAAAGTTGGTGATCTAAAACGAGTGATCCGCAGCAACATCGGCCGCCACCCCTGCAGCGTGATGATCTGCAGGGAAGAGTGTGCTCCACGTAATCTGCTGGCCAACCATCAACTTGTTATTTTGACCGAACTCTGGTAAACAAATCCACATTAAATCAATTTCGGACATTTATGGAGAAAATTGAGACTGCTCTGTGAAAGGTGCCATGTTAAGTATTTAGCCAATCCTTTGCACATATATTTTTGTTGTGTGTGTGTGTGTGTGTATAGGCGGAAATATGTAATTCTAGAGTGAATGATGAAATGGCACAATTTTGATAATATCCCCAAAGTTTTTCGAGCTTGATTTATGTTGATGTCATGAGGGGGAAACAGATCATTCATTATGTTCTGACACAGGACTCCTTGTCTGGTACAAAAGCATTTGTACCGCACTTAAAACACAAACAAACGCTCCACTGTGTAGGCAGTTTTCATTTGCTCTCAGGACTTCCTCGTGCAGACCAAATGTTTAAATCCTGGTGTACTCGGTGAGATTAGAATGGTGATTTGTTACTGTCTCTGTCACTACACGGTCTGCTGACCTCCTGCTCATGACCCACTCCGAGGCCACTTTGGCTCCACGTATCCATGTTGGGCTCACCAAGAAGATACATATTAAAGAGGTTTTAGCTCAGAACAGCCGCCAAACACCAAAACGTCTCCAATAAAACGAGAAGAAATCTCTGGACGGTTTTGATTGAAGGTCGCCGAGTTGGCCTACACTGCACCGGGCAACCTTCTCCCCTCTCTCCCTCGGAGGCAGGAGAGGGCTTCAGTGTCTCCCGACCCGTCGCGACCGGTCCCACCCCCCCGGATATTCGGTGCTGTTACCTTGACTCTGATTGGCCAAAATACTAAAGACGTCCCACCAAAGATGTTGTGACGTGGAGGTTTTCAGAAATGTTGGTGGTGCCCAGCCATTCCGGCGGCTTACGATTTTCAATCATGATACCAAGGATTTTTTCAAAATATTTTTACCTGCAATATCAGAATTTGAAGGCAAAAGGGGGGTATTTCGTACCCTGCCATCGATTTTAAGCCGCGAACAGAATACCAATAACAGAATATAATAATATGTCCTGACAAACAACAAGCAGCCCAGCAAACCTTTCCATCACACATGGTTAGTATCACAGCTTGGACTCCTCTGTCACCCCCTTGTCCCGTGATCCTGCTCTCCCTCCACACGCTCCCTTCCACTGCTCTGAATAAGACCTCGCTTGAGACCCCGTCTCGACACTTTCTCGCACATGCGGCTTCAAGCGTCAAAAACCGAAAAGCCCAAATCCCAAAACACCTCCATCCCGACAAAGCAGAAATACACTGCCATGGAAAACAAGACAAAACCTATGGCTGCTCAAGCGTCACCATAACCCTGAATAGAAGCATCATGCGGTTGCCTTTTACTTATCTATCTCCTCCTTCCCGGTACCATGTACTGAACAAAAAACAACAGAAAATAATACACACACACGCACAGGCAGTACTCATAATGTAGTCGCTCTGACTGTGTGCCAACTGAGATATGAAATAGAAATAATCAGTAAAATGGGACGCAACTATGTACAGTAATAAATCCATAAATCAAAGCTGACAGGTTTGGTGCAGTGTTGAAGCTGGAGGCTCGCTCCCCCTGTGCCGCACCATCATCTCAGTGACCCAGCAAACTGAGAGCTGGGCTTGGAGTGGGCAGGGGGCACTAACAGCATTAGTGTAGATATTGCCTTAAACCTGCAGTAGGCACAGTATACGAGATTAATAATCCTATAAATCCTTGTAATATGAAAAAGATCTAAAGCCAAAGCCGGAGTATTAGCACCTCTGTAGCTCAGGGCGGGTGTGTGTGTGTTGCCAGTTGTATTTTAATTAATGTGTATGATGAGATTTTCAACAGTGCACATTGTGACATGTGGTTGTCGTTAGCCTAATCCAAAAATGGATAATTATATATATATATATATATATATATGTATTTTTTAGAATCTTTTGATTTGAAACTGAAAAAAGATGTCATTTAGTGGTCCCTGGCTGCTCCTCAACCTACTTGGGACACAAAAAGCCACGGGATAACCACAACTGTTTGGGCTTCACTTCCCAATCCACTGTGAATCCAATTTCATAACAAATCCATCTGGGCCAAAGTGGTGAACAGAACAATGGGCCAACATTATTTAAGCTGGAGCCAAATGGTTAAAAAGCCAAACGTGTTGCTGGTCTCAGCATGGGTGTTTCAAGTCACTCTGGGGGCCCCAGGCCAAAAAGCATTTGACAACTCACAAGTAGCATGGGGCCCCCTATAAGATTGTCATTGCTGTGGACCAACTCTAAACGGTGGGCCCCCTTCTAGCTGGGGGCCCCAGGCAATTGCCTTGTTTGCCTGCCCAGGGTAAGTTGTTTCAATTATCAGAAAGACTGAAGAATGAATTTCCCCAAAATTCCCTCAGCAAAAACATTTTTATTGTGTGTGACGAAGAGGCTAATAGACTGTAAAAGATTGTGAACCAGGGGCGAACAACATCATCTTGGAGTGAATGTAGTGCTGACAGTGGGCGCGATGAGAAATAGAATAGCTTAAGGCACATAACACATTTAACATGACAAGAGTCGCAGAATTAAATGAAACTTGTAGCCCGAGTTAGGTGTTATCAGCTTCTCCTCCCGATTTTCTTTTATGAAGCTTTAAATGTGATTGATAAAATGTGGAAAAAAAGTGTCTACAGGTTTCCAATGAGAACATCTGAAGAAATGAGTAGTTCAACACAGAAGTTAAAAATAACCTGAAAATGAAAAAGTCAGACTTATCTTGCTGTGAGCCTGTCTCGCAATAGCTACATCACACCAACAAACACACACATGAACTTGTCAACCATTGTTTCATCACTGGGAGTATCCCCCCCCCAAAAAAAATTCTTTGTTTCATCCGGGGGAAAAAAGAAAAAAAAATATTGATTGATGATGACAATTGAAGCCTTGGATTGCAGCAGCAAATACTGAATTATCAGTGGCAATTTTTATTCTCACTCTTTATTCGATTGAGCAGTATCCTTCTGCTGTTCTCTGTATCAGAATGTGATGAGGAGCAAGAGGTACCTCTGTACAATTCATTTCTTTCTACTACATGCAAGCCTCCCTGTCGCCTTGTGGGAATAGTATGTAGCCTTAGAGTTGTCTATGTAAAGGTCTATGTAAAGCTGTGGGGACCCGTGGATTTTGAATTGTCAGTAGTGACGGCGCTGGATTATTTGAAAAACGCGACTCATCCCACTCTGATGATCCCGTTCACCCACCTGGTCCAAGGGGGATCCAGCCAATCATTTAATAAAAAAGATATACGACTTACGTAAATATAATTGTATACGGCAATCTATACCACAAGTGATTCATCCATCTTAATGCATGGCGTGTCATCTAATTGTGTTAGGGTGGTCACCACCGTGTTTACCAACAGCGTACGGAGGGTTCGAAATGTAACATTCTCACATGATCGGGAAAAGGCCATGACGTGCAAAAAAAAATTGAATCCCCAATAAAGCTGGAGCATTGCAATTGATTGTCATGCTCACATAACCGATTAGTAATCGCTTTTGATGGGTCGTTCTCCTCATAAATCCCAAAGTCGGAGATCCATTTACTCAGACCCCACAGTGAAGTACAGCTACAGTTTCATATTGGACCAAATACATTTACACTGCTCTGTGTTTCCCCACACACTGTTTCTTGTATATGTCCACCGACATGCTTTTTTTTTCTATGCGCAAGACAGAACATTGATTGGCTCAGCCGCTGCTTGCGCCACTTTTTTGCCAACAGGAAATGACATGTCTTCGTTGTTGCATAATGACGAGAGAAATGATATCCGTGCGCAAGTGCTCGAATGAGACTTACATTCTAATGTCGTATGTGAGAAGTGACGCACATAAATCGTGATCTGACCACTTAAGATCGGATGTGGATGCCAGCGTCCGAGCAGGGTTCCTTGCGGGGACCGCTGGGATCCACCCTCATAGTCGTAGATTTCACATAAAAGCCCACTTGCCTCATTCTGATTCTCCACGCCCGCCGTCTTAGCTGGTTATCACTGCTCACACAGCTGCTCATTTCTGGCTTTGCGGCTACGTGCACATATATTCGCGTGTCGCGTGTCAAGTGAAGGATTAGTGGATCAGCCGGGATAAAGCGGCGAAAGCCCAAACAAACACACCGGTTTGGCATTTTGCCACTGCTGGCACCGCGAGCGTTAACGCCAGGGGACATCCGATTGTGTGGCTCTGAGTCACAATGGTGGAACCCATCCGAGGCCAGAAAAATTGATAATGACCACTTACAATTGAATGATTGGGGGAGTTTCCCCCAGTTTGAAGCAGTGAGCTGCTGTCTGGACACCCACTTGCAACTCCATAAAAAAAAAAAAAAAAAAGGGCCGTACAAAAGGCACGCGAAGGCCTCCGAGACAAGATTGCGATTGTTGTAATTCAAAGCAATATTTATACAATGTTGACTTCAATGCACTTTCGGGGAAACAAAATCGCAGTTTCATTTAGAGACGCTCTCTGTGTTTTCTCTGCCAATATTTGTACATTGTTCTCTGCCAGGCCTGTTTTACTGCATTTCAAAAGAATCCGCTTGGAATAACATTTTGTTTGTTGACCCACAAAAAACTCGGTAATTAAGTTAAAAAAAACATTTACCCTTTTGCCCTAGTTGGGAAAACCAGAATGTACGAGTGATGTCATGCAACGTACTTACGGTACGTCCAGGCTGGTTTGGTGCCAACGTGTATCCATAGCATCCGTCCGCCTCCTGCGGAGTCAGTAAAGGTCTGGGGTAGCAAGTGGATCGTGTTGTTGTCGTCCACTCTGATCAGATTGACCTGCGTGGGGGTCTGCGTTGTTCTGCTAGTGTAGAGACAAACGGAGCTGTTCCAAAGGCTGCTCTTTTTTCTTCTTCCTACAAACAGACTGACCGAAGAATGCATTTGCTCACAGACAGCCTCAGCAGAGACACCCAAATGTAATACACCGCAGTCCTTAAATGCGCACAATATGCCTTTGTGCAAGATGTTGCCGTAAGTTCTAAATGAAACTGCCACCGATAGAGCGGATAAAATCTGCGCAAACCTCCGTAAAGTAAAGTATTTCAAAGAAGGACGCAGCCAAAATGAAATGACTCCCTATCAGAATCATTTCATGCCATGATGCATTTAAAATATAGTTGTCTAACTCATTTAAACACAAATTGGCTTTAGTGTGAAGAAATTAGGAATTTGGAAAAAAAAAAATATTCTAAATGCCGATTGAACTTCTCACCTGGCCCCCGTGACATCGTTCTGTGGTGAGGCAAGGGTTCAACGGAGCCGGTTGTTGACCATAGTAATCAGGGGAAAACAAGGGACGTGATGAGAGGTGCATCCTTTAGACCTTTAATCAGAGAAGAGACAATAGTCGCTAGATGATCGTAACCTGTGTGAGGAGGAATTGAAAACAAGAGGGATTCTGGCCTGAATGCTCATTTCAGCTCTTATTCCCTTAAACCACAGAGTGAAATTATGGTTTACAAATTGATCTTGCACAAAGGCGAAACCAAGATTTTTATTTTATTTTATTTTTTTTATGGGCGTGGCAGCCAACATGACATCTTAAGCGCTTTAATTCACTTTGCTTTGAGCCGAGAGCCACGAACCTGAATCGTATTTTCACTGTTGTGTTGCAATATGTTAAATGCACTTCTCGGTAACCACAGAAAACGAGGTTGTTAGAAATGATTTAGATTCGGATGAACATTTAGAAGCGTCGTCTTACTTCATCTCATACTCGCTCCCAAAATGTTGACACACTTCCTCTTTGTATTCTCATTTCCGAAATGTAAAAAAGGTTCAGGTTGGGGAGGTTGAGGCTGTCAGATAAAAAACCCTGCGATTTTTATTTGGGATAAATGCTGTCTTGGTGGGTGGTTGATCTCAACACCTGCATTTCCTGATGCAAATTCACCATCATCTCCCCTCATGTCCACTGAGAGGGAACCGCCATTTGTTTTCAACAAATAATAAATTTTAATTGTATTTATTTTTTTTTTACATCGGGTGTGTCAATCATGAAGATTGTTATGCGTCCAAGCGGACCAATGATTGTCAGCTCATCATCCAGGACTCATCTGAGCTTTTCACTGATTCCAGATAAATGTTGTAAGGCTTCCACCATACTAATTCCTGCTTAATGTAAATTAAAAAAAAATATGTCAGATTCATATTACACTGAGCCTGTATCATGTTGCTTTGTTTCACTATTGTTTACGAACCAGAATACCGAATATACATTTTCTTCACCAACGTTTCCATTTCTTTATTATATGGAAGGTATATAAAACTTAAGTATACATAAGATATAAAGCTTTGTAACAGACGAGGATTTCTGCCTCAGGAACAGAAATAGATTAAAGGGAATAGAAGTGTGCAAGATCATCACTCGTGGGTTTAAATTGGAGAAGATACTTGTACAAGCCAGTCTGGTGATGTGGAAATTAATGGCATGGTCAGTGTGACAGCATTTAATTACATACACATCAAAGAGCAGCAGTGGATGAGCGAAAAAGTCATGAATGAAATTCTCCATCATATTCGTGTCAGCCTAATGAAACGCTTTCTTTTGATGAATATCCCATTTGAGGAATATAGATGAATTTAGACACTCTGTTTGCCATAAATGCATATGCATAAAAAACCTTCCTAAAAGCTCTCAACGATCAACCCAGCTGAACCAGACAATGTGGTTTTACTATCCCCGAGTCTGGGCCAGCGCTAGCGACAGTCGGTGCATGATTATCTATAATGTATTAAATGCGAGGACATTTGCGCCGCATTTCAGTTTGGCTCTTCCAATTTCCTCGCGCGCATTTACGAGCCTCACGGCAAGGCGCGCAACGGCCTGGCTAAATCTACGAGAAGCAAGTCTTGGACTTATACGCTGTCTGCAGGATGTACAGTTCATTTCCGGAGCGTGCGCTGTGCACAGCCAACTACACAACTACACCGGCGTCCTCCCAGTGAACTAGACTGAAGTGCGAGGTGAAAGGGAATTAAGGGGGGGTTCAATCTGAGAGCATTTATCTCGCTGCAGGCGTTTTAATCCACCTGGCCAGGCTGCCCGTCTACGCTCCTCTTTTGGGAAATGCTGCATTGCAACTACCCCTGTTGTCATCCATCTTTGGATGCTATTGCTGAGGCTTTGCAGTAAGTGGGGAAAAAAAACCCAGCAAGGATCAATAAGGGGAACACATGCGCTTGAAAGGTCAAATCAAGAAAAGGACAATTTCGGACAGCATCTCGATTCCCGTCCCTATTAATCACTTGGCACTCTACGGGGGCATTTGCATCATCGTACACGCACGAGTCCCCTCCTTTTTCTCGGCTTTTGCCAATTTGAAGTGCCCGTCTCTTGTCCCCTGTACTCTTAACGCTGCCCAGAGGAGAGCAGAAAGCGGAAGTGGGCAATAATGTAATCACACAGGCATTTTTTTTTTGACAGATGCTCCTCTCAGTTGATGATGTCACTGTCACAGACATCCAGCTGTTGCCGAGGGCTTTTGGGGCTTTCACCTCCTAGGTTGCATCACTGGTCGGTCGCATTCATTGACAAGGTTAATTCATTTGGCCGCACATCTCTCCCCACTTACGAATGAACAAAGCCATTACACAGCTCTTGTTTTAGCTAAATCTTAATTGACGCATCTCACTCCTTATCCGAATGAATTTAACGTAGCAGGATTAGAGAGAACTGAGTGCAAGTGTGTGTGCGTTTGCAATATTGTATTAAACATCTCCTTTTACTGACCCTCTGTGCTGTATGTAATCCTCTGGTAAACTGGTGCCGTCTTATTTTTAGGTTTATACATACTGTCCGCTTTCTCCATAATAACTACTTGTGTTGGCGCACACTATGTTTTCTTTGTATCCAAAAGCTGTTTGTAGAACTTTGTGCTCTCGTCTGCGGGTTTAATAAAAAAAAACCATTATATCCCATCCGTTCTCCCCGCAGTCACCAGATCTCTACCTCTCTGGACGTCTGGATGTGAGAACATTTCAAAATGGAGGAGGGGCCAACACACTGCAACATCGCAAGACAAGACACGCAAAGAAAGCTGCGATCATGTTTTGATTTTCACATTTAGCATGGCAAAAAAAAACGGCAACTGTAAACTTTCGTCGAGCACCAACAATAACGAAGCAAATGGTAGACATAACTGGTCAGGTAATTTATGGGAAAATAATAAGGTCCCTGGTAATAATTGAGGCTCCTATGCTATATTTGATATAATTCACGTAAAACGTGAAATATGTGGTTGTCTCTGAAGAAGATCTGATCCCTTGGTACTTTGGATTTATTCATGAGCAGATTCACTATTTGACCAGTGACATAGGGAGGACTAATGAAGATGCAGCTTCTAATCCATTTTCTATCTCCTGTAAGAGATATACATCAGGAAGTTATAGCCAGGAGAAGCGCTGTGTGACTGTGGGAATGGGATTTGTCGACCGATTCAAAGCGCTGTTAATGAGGCTGAGGGAGTGAAGCTAAACCGTGTTTATGCTTTGTATCTTTGCCTTATGGCATTATAACAGTAGCAGCTGAGCCTCAAGTCCTGTTGTGCGATGTCCAAAGGTGCCCGGTATCAGGATGTACATTTGTTTTGTTGTTACAGTTGCCTGAGGGTAAAAACATAGGTACATGATTTGTCTCTGTCTCTCCTCTCCACTTATTTGGTTTGTTTGTTTTTTTACATTTTTGTTCTAGATGGGAAATGCCTCGGAAACATTTCTGCTCGTTTCCACCATATCAAAAAACAATGACTTCCTCATGGGATCTCTCTTCACTATATTTGGTAAGTTTCTTTTTGTTTTTTTTCCCACCTTTTTCCCCCTGTACGGATGTGCGATGAGAGCCTTTCATATCTTGTCACTCTGTCTCCCAAGGTGTGCTCTCATTGATGGGGAATGGCACCCTTCTGTTTGTGGCCTATAGAAAGCGGTCCTCCTTGAAGCCAGCCGAGTTCTTTGTGATTAACCTGGCATTCAGCGACCTGGGAATGACCATATCCCTGTTTCCTGTCGCCGCGTCATCAGCCTTCGCTCACATGTGAGTGACCATCCAGGTTTCTACCACACTCTCTCTTTCCTTGCATCTATTCTCCTGCTGTATGTCATCGTCCCACACACAAGACTGCAAAGAGTGTCACTGAAGTTGTGACAGGAGGACACGTCCCTGTCAAAATGCGGAACGGTTGCCTGCTATTGCCAAACACACACTACAAAGGTGTCGAGAAGGGACCTAAACAAACCCAAACAATGAACAGAAACTCTCCTCATAAAGCCAATATTCAGGTGAGCTGAAAATAATCCGTTGACGCCATTTTCACTTATGCGAGCAGCATCTAGAGATTTGCAGTGTTGCCGCGTAGGTTCAAGTTATTTTAGGGCCAACCCAGGCCTCGTCCAATACAGTAGTGATGTACAATTTCCACCCGAGAAACACAAGTGATGACCGATCACATCAATAGAAGAGGGGCAAAGACGGAAAAAAAATGGATAATCAATAGGGCATGGCACTCGCCATTCATACCGCGGCCTGCCCTTCACGTGTCTGTGATCCCCAGGGCAGGTGCGGCCGATAGCTGTCCTTTGTGCCACGACTGCATCGCAATGCATCACGGACCTCTTGAGTAAGCGATGATTCATCTTCTCAGGAGTCCTAAAAGACAATATCAAAGCTATAAATACAAGTGCAATCTGCTTCAGGCAATGACATGTTGACTGTCCAGGGTGAACAAAACACAGGAGAGTAGATGCAGAATCTTGCATTTTCCAGGAGAAATGTAAAAATGATGAAAGAGATGGTGGCGGTGCAAAAAAGGCCAATGCTGAGTGACAGTCCTGGTCAAAACATGCAGCTCAGCGGGCGTTCAGATGTTCAGTCAAATGTGATTGGAAGAAAAAAATGATGATATATATCTACCGGTCAAGTTTGTTCCGAGCCAGCACGAGAACCATCAGACACCTCTCTAAAGGGAAGCATTTAGAGTCCAAATCACGAAGCTTAACATACGCATAAAAAGCACTCACAACTATAAATAAAATATATGAGAACGGAATAGACAGAAATAGACAGAAGAAATCTATGTGAAGGATATGTATTGAAATTACGCTAAAAAGGGCTTGAGATTTGCATTTCTTCAGAAATCTTTGGCAGACAAATCTTTGTGTAATATTATATAAAAAAAATAAAAAATAAAATAAACATTCAGTAACAGGTGCGCTCTTGTGTTTCTCCCCCTGTCCAGGTGGCTGTTGAATGAGGCGGCTTGTGTGGCCTACGCCTTCTGTGGCGTTTTGTTTGGACTGTGCAGCCTAAGCAACCTCACCGTGCTCTCCTGCGTCTGCTGGCTCAAGGTTTGCTGCCCAAACTACAGTAAGACGAGACCTTTTAATGCTTCACCTCAGGATTACACATAACATCTCCCCTAGGCGACTTATTCCCCGGCATGGTCTTTTTTTTTCCGAAAAGCTCTCAAGCAATCCAGCTTGTGGAATCGGATGAGTTTAAATGCATGTTGACTAATTCACCACAGATTGACCTGGAAATAAACACAGTCCATTTCTAGCTCTAATGTCACTCTCCCATGAGGGCTGACATTTGTGTTGGTAAGCTCTTGGTCTGAGCAATTTTCATGACACGAGGGGGAGACAGGGGGCAAGAGTCACAGCTAGATCAAATTCAGGTAATGGAATGGAACACACGTATGCTCATTTCTTCCGATTTCAGGGCTCTCGTTCACACACATCCCTCAGGGAGTCGACTGATGACGGTGGAGATGAATGCCACAGCTAGTCAATGGGCCTTTTGTATGACTGAGATGGAATCACTGGCACCTCCAATTACTGTTGTTTTAATACGTCCCCCCGGGCTTATTGGCACGAGGGCTAATTTATCTCCTGCTATCGCAAAGGACGTCCCCTCTCAAGGGGCCACCAATGAGGAAGCACAGGAGAAATAAATACGTTGACAACGGCGCAAACTCCATTGAAGACGATGTAATGCAGTTGGAGTGGGAGCTGAGTTTAGCCTTGATTTAGCTTACTTCTTCCACAGACCAGCAACCATGCGCTGTATATGCAGCAAGTTACTCAAGTCGTCAGTGTTGTTGCCAGGCAGCGCAAAAAAAGACCAGTGACTCATCCAATCAAGACAATCAATGTGTCCAACAAGAAAACGAATTAGTTGCTGCAGAATAATCAAAAGTCAACATAATGTCATCAACATATAATGTCCAGAGAGAGAGAGAGAGGGAGAGGGAGAGAGAGAGAGAGAGAGAGAGAGAGAGAGAGAGAGAGAGAGAGATAGAGAGAGCGAGGGGGAGAGAGAGAGAGAGAGATAACCCCTAAAATGTGAACTCATATAGGGGGATGAAAACCCTTACCCTAACCCTAAAACCAAAACCTAACCCATGTTAGTATTATAAAGAGACCGAAACTTCTCTGATTATCTTTGTGCAACCTCTGATATGCATGTTATCTGGAAAAGATAAAAAAAACAAGCCAAACCAAAAAGTCATGCTTTAAATAACTGATCAGCACCGACTACATTTCGGGAGTTAATGGCCCCGATAGAATTATTTTCAAACCGCTTTAATACTGCTGTGGAAAGAGGAAAATGTGAAAAACAAACAGCGTAAAAACTATCCAACTGGGACTCATTCTCCAAAGACTGTTATCCTATTGCCCTCGTTAATAATTGAGCGGGAGTATTCAAACTGCAAAATAAGGAGAGTAAATCAGACCTAAAGCCAAACCCGAGTCTCTAAATCTGATGAAACGTAAGGCAGCGGAAGGCATGACAGATTGAGGAGACGGGTGAACATAATTGGCAGTGCTTTCTTTCTTTCCCTCTTTTATTCGTTTTTTAGTTTCCCACCTCCCATGGATTATTGTACTCCTTATCAGAGCCCCGCTGGTAAATTACCCTGCACGTGGGTTATCTTACAACAGCACACGGATGCGCCACATTTTTACAGCCGCCCATGTGTGCCGATGAACACCCGAGTGATGGAGGATGGGTTGTACGCTCAGCCTACAACCCCTCTGTGGTTTGCCTCACAGGAGTGAGGTGGGTCCAGAATAACATTCGAATAATGAGGCGGCCTGGGTAATCGCTTCCACCTCCCCAAGTTAAATAGGATTTTCCTGTTAAGTGGTATTGATATTTGTGCCTCAGTCCTGAGCGTGCAGCGGAACGTGTTCGAGCACAGAAATGATGTTTTGCCAGCACATCGTTATATTTTCAAGCGAAATTGCCTGTCATGCTCCGTGCACAAGCAGGCCGCAGCGCTCGCTTTTCCTGCTCGCCCTCCCTGCTCGCCCTCCCTCGCTCAACCGCCTGCTCAAGTTTGCCTTCTTGCTCCCGTCAAGTTGGCACCGCGATGAAAATGTGCCCCAACACCAAGCGATTGCGGAACTGGCAAAAAAAAGTCAACGCTGATTGGCTCCTTCGCCTCCGATCATCGAGTCTATGCCATTCACCGGTTGAAACAGTCTGAAAGGGTCGGATAAAAGTTCTCCTCAAAGGCATCGTGTTATCAAGAAAACAGAAATGTTGTTTTCCGTCATGTCTCGTCCAGCGGCGGCGCCAGACTGCATCGTTTGGCGCGTACCCGTCAGCGCACATTTGGACCATTGCTTCGCAGCGGGGCGCGCCGAGCCAACATCACACATGGTAATCATCATTTCCATTCAGTACACATCCAAGGCGTAATAGTCTATAGCCTTCGTCAACTGCATTTTTTTTTTTTCATTTCATGAAAATGACCTTGGGGGCTCTCTCTCACAGGCAAAATAAGATCATGATCCCCCACAATCCCCGGGCAGAAAATATTCTGAGAGCAACTCAAACTCAGGGGTCCCGACATGCGTTGTGCGCACAGTGCTTGAATGTGGAGAGTACAGGAAAAGTTCTCCAATACTTTTCCCTCGCATATTTTTTAACCTCTCAGCAAACAGGCCACGCAGCTACTCTCCTTACGCAAAGAATAATATTTACGTTGAGCTCTCGGCATTAGCTTACGTACTTCACACGGGCATTCCTGGGGGCCGCCAGACGTTTTATCCGAACAAGTCTCAAGTATGCGCCAGCCGGCACCAAGGACGAGAATCACTCTCTCCCTGTGAAACCCATTTTTTGCCTCAGGAAATGTTGCTTTCACATTCGTCATCATCAGTGTACAAAATCACTTCCATTTTTCCCTCTTTCCGACTTCCTTTCTATCTCCTCTCTCCCTGATCATTATCAGCATCTGGCCACCAAAATTGCTATGTTTTCAGTGGCGCTGTCGCTTTTGCGTCCTTCCTCGAGGCAATCGATCCTTCAATGATCCCGCCACTCCACTCACCCTGCTCTGCCTCTGCACTGTTCCACTCCTCAGGTAGCAAGTTTTCCTTCTGCCACGCCGGCCTCCTGGTGGCGGGGATCTGGTGCTACGCTGGCGTCTTCGCCGTGGGGCCCCTGACAGGTTGGGGAGAGTATGGGGCCGAGCCATACGGTACCGGGTGCTGCATCAACTGGCACGCAGCCAGCCAAAACTCTGCGGCCATGAGCTACATCGTCTGCCTCTTCCTCTTCTGCTACATCTTTCCCTGCACCGTCATCTTCCTGTCCTACACCTACATCCTGCAGGCCGTGCGGGGCTCCCGCCAGGCTGTGCGGCAGCACATGTCCCCGCAGAACAAAATCACCAATGCGCAAGCACTTATCATTAAGGTGAATGCACTGCCCTTCACTTCCCGCGATGATTACGCAGCACGCGCCTTTACGTGGCAATATGTATTCTGTGTCTCATTCCAGCTCTCCGTGGCAGTTTGCATGGGTTTCCTGATAGCGTGGAGTCCGTATGCTGTTGTGGCCATGTGGGCCTCGTTTGGTAACCCGGACAGCGTACCACCCATGGCTTTTGCTCTCGCAGCGATCTTTGCCAAGTCCTCCACCCTTTACAACCCAATTGTCTATCTGGTCTTCAAGCCCAACTTCCGCAGGTCCTTGTGTCGCGACGTGGCCCAGTGCAGGAGGACACTCTGTGGGAGTGCGTGTCAGC
Organism: Colistium nudipinnis; assembly: GCA_016785305.1. Lineage (NCBI taxonomy): Eukaryota > Metazoa > Chordata > Actinopteri > Pleuronectiformes > Rhombosoleidae > Colistium > Colistium nudipinnis. The sequence continues at coordinate 785,327 of JAFBJU010001583.1, forward strand.
CCCGCTCTGCACAGAAGGGAACCTGCACGCAGCCTCATCCCAATAAAGAATGCAACTCTACAAGGTTGTGCAACGGGCTGCCAGACAACCACGGGGCATGCAGACACTGTCCCTGCCCTGAAACAGTCTTCACTACCAGGGAAAACAGCGCCCAGCAGACTGCCAAGTTCCTTAAAGGATCCCTGCTCAAGGAAGTGGCCATCTCCAGTGAGATGCAGAGCGACTTCCTCTAGAGACAAAGACACGGCCCGATAGTGAAAAGGTGAAACAAAAAAAATGTGGCGAAGAAGTCGGTAAAAAGAAAGTTGAAAGATACCAATGGCAAGTTTTTTTTTTTTTTTTTTTTTTCTAAACCTCAACATTTGGAAACTTTACAACTTGTTTCATGCCTCAAATATGTGATACTGCCAAACATGGACACAAAGTTAGAAGCCAAGACGGAGGGAAAATGAGCCAAACCGCCAACATGCAACAACAGATGTATGTCAATATTTCGTCTGGTGAAGTAAATCTGATCACTTTTTCTGATCAGCCTTAAGCAAGACTAAAAATCCATGATGCAAAACAATCCAAACTGGATTTCGAGCTGAAACTTTGTACTCCCGAAACTACTTTTTATGTTTTTATCACCAGATGTTTGATGTAATAAGTATTTATTAATGCATGCCTCAAACAGAGGAACTACAGGGTCGTTATTGTTAAGAACATTTTAATTTATGTAACTTCATCGTGAGAGATGAATGATAAAAAGACTGTGTTAAAAGACGTGGCTTGGTGAGCCATCTGATACATTTGAAAAAATGATCCTGAAAAGTTTACCTCTAAGTTGTTGTATTGATTTTTCCGAAGAGACGAGTTGCCAAAGTCAATGTTGCAGCTGTCAGCTGTATCCAGGACAAAAGACACAACTACGAGCATAAGACTTTGCACAACCCAATTTGTAACATTCAGCACGTGCCACTCTCTCTGAATCGACTTCAATTGGAGACTGCAAGACTGAAGAGAGTACGAAAATTTGTGTCTTTTTTTTTTTACTAGAATTGACCAGTATATCTAGAGCAAAGTTGCAGATACGTAACCAGCATAGAGAAACAAACAACCATTCACACTCCCATCAACACCTACAAGCCATTTAGAGTCTCCAAATGACTTAACCGCATTAGAGGACCCACGTCTTTGGACCTTGGGAGGAAGCCCGAGTACCTGGAAGAGGACAGCAGGGAGAACATGCCAAACATGTAAGCCCGTGTGAAGCTCCTAAGACCAACAAATAGTTTATCTGCAAGTCCTATTAGGGCCGGACACAAAAACAACAAGAGATAACATTTGAAATGGGCATATGAGAACTACTTTACATCCCTAATCCATTATACCTGTACAACAAATGAGGAGTAGTGTAATTTATGTCAATTTATGGATAAAGGCCACTTTCCTCTGGAGCTAATCTTGCCTCTTTGAAAACAGAGTGTCTGTTTCTAAAACATAAGATTTGAAGCACAAGGCTTTGCCTCGGCACCTGGCAAATTTATCAAAAAAATAAATAAAAATAAATGCCCATTGAGCAAGTCATAATTGCTTTTTTTTTTTTTTGGTAAAAAGGTGAAAGAGGGAGATTGCAGTTATTTGCAGTTTCCACAAAACATGAACTACATTAGACGTTAAAACTGGTCCCCACTAGATTATTTAATGATGAAAGTCATGCAAAACAACCTTCTCGGCACATGTGTTGTATTGCGCCGCCTGGCTAGACTCCTCAAATTACGCCTCTGATATGGTTAGAAATGGATCCCAAACCACCATAGCCACGTGGACTAATACCCAACTTGGGCTTTTCACAGAATGTAAAGCCTTGGGGTAAGACCCTTCTTATTTCAGACCTTACTTATCTGTTAGCTATAGGTTTAGGCCACGTTCAGAGCAATATTATCGCTGCATTAAAAAAAAAAAAAACATTGCCCTTTTAATTGCACCACTGCAAAACAAACAACATAAAACACATCAGAGACCACTTTCCCATTCAAGAGAGGAGCCATCGGTCCTCATGCAGGGGCACATTCCTGGTAATGTCAAGGCTTAATTTCTCCCAGAATGGAGACCGTGGATAAGATTGTACAAACAAGTCTTGAGCTGTATGGGATGTGATAATATTAACATAGTGCTGGGATATTCAACTGTGGATCCTCGACCCAATTCTGGTCTGTGGCCTGTCGGTGTCAATGCTGTTATTTCACATCTACAAAATGAAAAGCCTTACTGCTGCAAAACTGATTGCAAAGACCAACAGACATTTCCACTGATGTAAACAGTCGACCTTTCTCCATCTATGAAACAAACAACCCTTGTTTACAAGTACATACAGTAGATGAACAATGGAATAGCTCACCTTTTCTTACTTGTCCAATATGAACAGAGACGTGAGGAGTAGACGGAAACCTGAGTTGTTGTTTTTTTTGGTTTTACTCGAAACAGGGTTTAAAAGCTAAAGGATACGTCAAATGTCAAAGAGTTTTCTTCTTTTCCGCTCACCATGTCGGAACCAAGCGTTACAGTAACCTTTACACTCACTGTCAAAGCCAAAATGTCATTTTGGACACTATTTTTCTATCCATATGACCAATTTTACCGTGCAAAATGCAAACACACATATCAAGTATTCTGCTTCAAGTCCTGTGCTGGACAGCCTTTGTTCCTGGTAAAAGAGGGACTTACAAACCAGGGAAAAAAAAAAGTGAAAATCAGATTCCAATGTCTCTGTTTTCTATTCTGCTCTACTCAAGGAAAAAAAAAAAAAAAAAGAATACCTGGGGGAATATTCTGTATCACTGGCCATTACCAGCTAGGTCACCCCCACTGGCTGTACTCACTCAAGCAATGTACATATTGACTGTATATAAATACCAGTTATCAGAGATTTCTTGTAGACATTGGTTTGCATGTATAGAAATACTATGTGTTCGTCCGGATCATGACTATCAGCCTAAGTGTATGAATAGGGGCTGGAGAAAGGCTTTGCTGTGTCTTTAAATAAGGTGATGGATTTGATTTTTGGAATTTAAACATCGGAAGCCGGGCGTAGAAAAGTGTACTTTCCAAAACCTTTCTTCACGAAAGGTTTCAGCGCAAAAACAAACTTCCACATTTGTTGCTTCGCTGCAGCTGGAATCCATTTTCTTTTCGCCCTTTATTGACTACTATACTAACGGCAAGATCAGTAATATTACAACGCAACAAAAATGACCCTTACCCTTGACTATGACTACTTAAGCTCTGTTTCTCGTGATGGTGTCGTTGTGTTCCACAATACCCAGAGTGGGAAATTTAATCTATTATGAGATTATTGTATATGCAGCTTCTGTGAAGGTGACCATTTCTACCTCCCAGTTAATCATGGAATGTATTTTTTGCTCTTTGTTTTACTTAAAAAAAACAAAAAACAAAACAAAGTTGGATGTGATTAAAGGTTGGAAATCTAAGAGCCCATAGGTCATAACTGTGCAGGATGCTTCTCGAGCTGGAGGCAATTATCGTTTGCCTTTGCATTGAGAAATCGCACAAAGCATCTTATCTACATTTCGGTTGGATGTGCTAATCTGCTCTTTACCTTGTGCATCTAACCTGCCACGATGCAGGCTGGGAAACGTGACAAAGACTTTGTTAATCCCAGTCAAGGAATGAGACTCTGAATCAGCAGAAATTATTTATGCAGTATTCATAACGGTTCGCGGTGGACCTCCTGAACTCTCTAAGCCTACACTGGTTCTGAAAGATGTGATCAATCCTATACACACTGCTCTCCATACGTCTGCGCTAATCCGCTGTAAATAAAGTTAAATGCAATCAGGAGGATGCAACTCGAATCTGAATCTCCTGAGTGCCGCTGAAAAGCAAAGTCTTCATATCAATCCTTATTTCCCTTTTGTCTTTTGGAAAAGCAAGCGCTCAGTTCTGAGGAGGTTGGCAAAGACTCCCCATTTTCCAAGACAAAAGTGAGGCTGAATGTAATGTGTTGTACATCTATGTATGTGTGTATACAGGGGATACGCCCAGAAGAGATATATATATATATATATATATATACACACGTTATTATTATATTAAAAATATTGAAATTATTATATTATAAATGTTGTTGTCAGTGAAGTTTCAGATGCACTGTGAAAAATGTTTACATCTCTATTTTTTTTGTTGAAAAGTATTGATTGTATAAAAAGTGTTACATACATCGATTCCAAGGGCAATTCATTTGTTTGGAAAATACTAATTATAAATAAAAATTATTCAGGATTGGGTGAGTGTTACTACTTTTATATTCCCTTTATTTAGTTTAACTAAATGCAGTGGAGGAGAGAGGCTCACGGTGAAGAAATAAAAACAGTCGGCTCAGTAAAGCAAAAATCCGGCAAACAACAGATTTTGTGGGTCTCCCTTCCGTTAAGACGGATTATAGTCGATTATACACGTGGCAATGGTTTGAATTTAAAACCTAGCCGTTCATAATGTGATTATTTTTCATGCACATTGATTTACCTGTGCGGCATCTCCAATGAATAGTCTTTCATTTGCACAGGAACACAGGAGCAGAGATGTGTGCGCAGTGAGGATGTGTCCTACCTTGCAAAGTCTTTCTTCAGCTGGCTACGGTCTTCTTTCTTCTCCTTCTCTTCTTTTTTCTCTCTGAGGAGAGGAAAGCGGGGGAGAAAACTTTAACAGGCTGGCCAAGCGGACTGATCACAGGTCTCGCGGCCCTCATTTGACATCTCTCACCGTACAGCACCTGCAATAACTTTCCAACTATAGGAATACATCCATATAAAGAGTGTATATTCGGAATAAGAACAGCTGGTATAAAATAATGAAAAATGTGGAAGCTGTGCCCTGACAGAAAGTCAAGTTGTTGCAATCATTAGAAATAAATCATTATTCACTCATTATTTTTCCTCAGGGGTGAATAACAGGAATGCTTCTTTACAGCATGTCTTATATTATTTGTATACCACGAAACCCTGAAGACAGTCAGCTGCTGTGGTTGCCGTTTGCTGCCCTAACCAACCTCTTCTGTTAATGCAGAAAGCCGGCTCTTAAAAACCCACACTGCATTTCACACAGCTGTCTCCTTGGGTTCACGCACGTGAGCATATTTGGTGGGCCCTAGGAACAAATTAGAAATGTACCGTTTTGATATAAAGGCGGAAAAATTGCCTTCATCTCAAATCCAATCTTTCAAACAGGCTTTAGTCTGACGATATACGGTGCCATAAGGTTTAATATTGATCTTTAATCAGCATTTCTGCAACATTTTTGACCTTGAACAAACTTGGGAGAGACACATTTTTCTCCTCACTTCATTTCCCGAAAACCAAATATTGAAACATTTTCTGCTGCGGTTGCTGCTCCTCCTCTTCCCTCGCTTTGTCCTTTCACATCTGGCTACCGCATTAACCCCGCAGATTTGGGCGCTGTCAAAAGCGTATGCAGTGTAATGCAAACAGATGGATATGGTCTGGCTGCTGCACATTAACAAGATGCCACTGTTGAACAGCCATCTGGAAAAAAGAAAAAAAAACTAAAAAAACAACACATTCTGCCAAGTTTGCTTTAGAGCCAGTGAGGTTATTTTTTTTTGTGAGGAACAAACAAGGTTTGCTGGTGTTTTGACTGATGAGCGTTACACAAAGAGACTCATTTGCACAATGATTGTATTGGCAACGACAACTGTGTAAACCTGCATTTCTAAGCACAGATTGGAATTCATTTGGTGACACATATACAGTAAACTGCGTGTGAATGTGAGTCAATTACGAGACAATTGGGCAGTTTACTATAACCAGGATGTTAAGATGTTTTTTTTTTATATATTTAAATTGTGATTTTGATTTGTTAAGGATCTTTGTCTCGATAGTTAATCACTCCGGGAGGTTGGTCGTGGTTTAATTAAACCAAAATTGACTGTTAATTAAACAGAGAAGCAATTTTGTGCTCTAAATAATTGTTTAAATCCTGTATTATCCCTTAATTTCCTGTCTCCATTTGTTTTCAATATCTATAAAGTGATACTTTGGTGTACATTCTTTCCAAATTCACTGACATACCGATGCAGTATTTCTTTTTCCAGTTTCATGTTTTTTTTAATCTTCATTCATGACGTTTTTTTATTATTATGGTTTTTCTTTCACTTCTACACTCCCACAATTCATTTAGAAGACTTTCCTTGGCTTATTTCCCACAGTCTATATTGTACACTGAGGAAAATTACAATTCATTTCTAATATATATATATACTATAATTTCATATTTGAATATTAAGATCCAATCTCCCATACACGAATGTGCCATCTGCTAACACAGGATATTAGATTATTTTTTTCTATTCTCTGTCTTGCCAATATTGCATTGGACTAGACCGGATTCCAATATACTGTAAGACCTTATTACAAAAAAAAAACTCAATGTTGAAGCTGTGTTGAAAATCACACATTCCCTTTTTTGCTGGAACTATTACAACTAGACAAATAGAACATTGCCCTTTGATGTAAATCAAAAACAACAATTCAAATATTGTGTATTAATACGTAATATGAGTCTGCTGAATCCATCTTGCTTTAGTTGTTTTACCAAACACCCGAAAATGAATAATGAATTATCACTGTTGTGGATGAACTATCGCGCTATCCAACGACTTTTGATGTATGATTGGTAAATGGGCAAATATATGCAAATCCGCCAACAGAATCATGAATTTACTGTTATTATAATCTCCATTTCAGTAGTTCTTGCATTTTGTGTTGGTAAATGAGTTCGGCTCGGTTTCTATTTCTGTTCTGGTTCTCCGTATTTTGCCCGCCCCAAAAGTTTGCATAACTCAGTTACCCTTCATAATAAACACAACCCTGATATATCATGTGATATCCTTAACCCGGAAAGGCAACAGAGACAAACGGTGGTCTGTCTGACCACATGATCAGGACATAATGTAAGAAAAAGGCTCTACTCTGTTTTTTTAATGCTTCATCACATCCAACCTGGGCCACGAAAGGACTTGCTATGCGCACGTTTCTTCATCTGTGAGCTAAATATTGTTATCCTTTAGGTCAGAGATGTGTAATGAATTACATTAGTACGGGGTAAAATGAGACGCTAGAAATGTAAAAAATTCAATATACTGTATCTGATTAACGTGCACAGAACAAATGTTTATCCGAGCCTGAAGCACATGCTTGCTTCTTCCAAGCTAATAGAGACATTCTTTTGGATATTGGTTGTCCTATCCCTGCTTAATTCAAATAAGGAATTGTCAGTTGATATGATTCAAGTAAAATTATTTAGTTTAAGTACCCACGGAGGCTTTATTCCGAGCTGTTAGCCTATTTGAAAGCTTTCGTATGTTTATTGATATGATATGAATAAACCCTCATTTTAACGGTCTAAATTTGACATCTTGGTAACGAGACTGTCGAGCTGAGTGTGAAATGTCCAAACACAAACTGTGATCAGAGACACAACACGAGATACAGGTTAAGATATCACACACTGGCTTTTGTCAGGGCAGAACAGCACAAGATATCAGAGTTTAACTAGGCTCCAGTTTTCATCATCATCATCATCATCATCATCATCATCTGCAAGGAAGTCGCTGCACTACCCATCAAACATGTGCACATATCAACGGAGGAACTACGGTTCGCGAACATATATTGCCATTTAATCTCCCATTAATCAGTACACGAAATCAACAGCGCGGACACGAGACAAATGTGTCACGTGACACCCTAACCCCGGTGGGCAAGCTTTTTTTAAGGGTAAGGGATCAGTTTGCATTATTCAACACACCTGGGCTATCTTCCCGTCAAAACAATTGTGAAAGAGCTCTTCCAGATATTCTCCAAAATATGCACAGTGACACAGGTTAAATGCACCCTGCCTCTTGCGGCCATCACACGCACACCAAATAAAATGTTATGACTTAAGATACCTACTTCGGTCACATAAATAAATGGTTGTGTTCAGGAGCAACACAGTGGCGCAGTCGCCTCCCAGGTTGTTGGTTTGAATCCCACTTCAACCGGGAGTTTATTTCTGTGAGGAGCACGTTCTCCCCGGATCTGCATAGGATTCTATGGGAATGTCCTCCCACACTCCAAAGACATGCAGATTGGGGTTCGGTTCATTGGAGTCTAATAGCCAACCACAATTAATTAGTTGTTACTGTGTTTGGTTCCAGCCATACGACAAGAATCCCTTTGAACCAAAACAATGCACATATTTTAACATATGCAAATATTTGTCTCTTATATTAGCATGTTTTTGCATTCTTTTCTGGTTTAACCAGGTTTTTTCTCAGCGGCAAAAAAAAAAGGCATCAACACTTCTCATCAACGCTTCAACTTTACATAATTGTGCAAGTGGGTGTATGTAGGCCATTGCTGACCATGCATCTTTCCTTTATTCCGCATGTTACAGCACTTCCATGTCCCGTCTGTTAGTGTGACAGCACCATATGTCTCTTCTTCTCCATCCCTCTCTTTTACTCTCCACAAAATGTTCCCCACATTCCCCACAGCCATAATGATTTGCATAGGGGATAAGATTAAACAGGTTCTTTTTCATGTGCGTGAGTGAATTTAACACTACCCAGATTTGCATTCAGTGTCTTTGACTCCTTAAAATCGCCATTGACCTCTATGACCTCTGTATTCTCTAAAAATTGAGAATGAACCTCATTCTCTCATGGATGCCTAAACACCGCTGCAGTGTACTTTGCATTAATTCATCCAAAGCGGCTGGCAGTTAGTGTCCAAACGGGAAAGTGTCCTTGAGCATGACCCGATTCCCAAGTAAATTTCAGCTTCAAGATTTCAACTTCATGGTTATTGTGACAGGTGTCACACTGGCAAAATACAAACCCCCACTGAATTTCCAAGAGCACCATGGGTTTGGTTAATAGTTAATAGTAATAATGGTTCTGAAAGGAAATTTTGATATGCCCGCACATGAAATATATTACAAAAAAATTAACATGCTACATGCATGCTCTCTTTTAGATGACTGATGATTTTCTATTTCGAATATGTACTTGAGAACTTCAATTAAAAAGCAAGCAATCTGGAAGAAGGCAGCAAACACCCCACACAGTATATTAGCCCTTTAAGCCTTCATGTTGAATAATATCCTCATCTCCATTCATCACCACATCCTCATTTATCCGCATTCCTGTGTGTTAAGGCACTGTACAACAAACACACCAGAGGGCAAATTACATAAAGTGGTGCAGCATAGACAAATTATTTAAGATAACACAGATCTTTTTTTTCCAAATCTCAACACGTGCCATCTGCCTGCCTTCCTCCTGTCCTGTGGAACTATCCCCTCATTATTATGCCAGGGTGAACCGATATAAGACTTCCAGCTGTCGGACAGGCTGCAGCTTATTTCCAGATAGCAATAAATCCAACCTCATGGTGTGGCCAATCCTGGTCCTAATCTTTCTACTGACTTGTCTACCCACATCTCATCGCAACATTTTCTCACTTTTCACATGACACCACCCTCCTCAAATTAATCTCAGATCATCTCCCGCACAGGAGATGGAAAAGGAAGGGCATGGTTTGAAAAAAGAAACGTGTGGAGCAAGGGTTCGGTCGGTCGTGGAATCTGCATTGCGCAGGATTATAATGGCTTAATGAACATTTGTCTCAATTTTAATAGCTAATCATCAATTCATCTGAGTCATCTGAAATGTGCATGTTGGTTTTCAAACAGGAGACCAAATCGCTGTGTTATTGCATGGGCTACATGAAGGTGGATCAATTTGTGTTCTCCGTCTCGTTAAGAAACACTTTTCTCCAAGGACTTCTCAAAAGGTCAAACATTAATAGCCACTCATACCGACAATGTGTTATAGCTATCTTCTGATCACAGATCCACCTTCAGTGTTACACACCATTGCCTCCATAGTGCGGGGCCAGTAATGATGCTGGGGGAGAGGGGGGGAAGGGGGGGACTGGTCTGAATACAGGTCTATTCCACCCAGCACCTCAGCTGCTCACTGACAGCCAGAAGGCATCGTGCCACTTTAATCACCAAGAGCTGCTCCACCGAGACCGTTCCGCTTAACTTTATCCTTTTACTCCACTAAACCCTGTGTGCGGAGAGGGAGAGAGAGAGAGAGAAAGAGAGGGGAAAAACTCTGAAAAGATTGATGAAAAGATTTTCAATAATCTTGTAATGAATAAATCAAAATCTAGAGTTGAACGTAGAAAAGTCAAAGGCAGTTGTTTGGCACTTTTGAAGGGAACATTTATCACCAGTCAGCTCAAATAAATGGGACAGGCACCTTAACTAGACGGGCCTATTCATTTATATAGAGCAATCAAACCTTCATTATAATTATAATTAATTATAGATTAGGTCATAAAACTCATTTTACGGTTTCACTGCAGCTCCGCCTGTCAGAGCCAGAGTCAGACCTGCGAGGCTTTTTATTGCCTCTCTCGATTGATTTTACAATGTGTCCAAACTGATTCTTGAAGCTTTTTTTCCTGCCTATAGGCTGAACCAATTCCTACGAGTACTGAACAGGCAATGGTATGCAATATACAGTATGCTTGGAGTGGGTTTATCATCATTTTACGTTGAACACAAAATGAATATGCCACAACAAACAATGTAGCGGTGACATGAGAGTTATAGAAAGCAGGTCGTGGGTATTAAAGATTGAAGACCCTCTGTTATCTTTCATTTTCGATAAATTCATTGAGACCGCTGCGAACGCCAACAAAAATATTTATCGAATTGTAAATATATATATTTTTTTTAAATTTTGTGTCATTAAATCAACGTGCCACAAAGATCCACACAGATGGGTGCCCTTTCAAAGTAGAAAAAAACGTGGGCCACCACAGGCCGCCTGAACAGCTTGCGTGCTCTACATTCATTTCCCGAGCCTGCGTCTAATCCACAGAATCAGCAGTGCAAGTGGATGAAATACATAGACAAAGAACCAACCGCTTCCCGACCAAGCAGCTCCCAGTGGAGAAGATAAGGGAGAGAGTCACCAACCACAGCCTCGTCAAATAAGGAGTCTTCAGGTGGCCCGACGCATCCCTTCCCCATCCATTGAAAGAAAAGGATGGGGTTACAGTTGGTGGAGCGTACGGTCTGATACCCCCAATATGAGCACTGAACCGTTGTTTTCATGATAACAACAATAGAGGTGGGATCAAGGTTATGCAAAGGTGATCATGGTTGGCTTTGGATACGAAGACCACTCGGTGAAGGTGTGGGAAGATGCGGAGACGCTCTCTCCCAGTGTCTTGGGGTAAATGTTGTGAGAGTGTGGAAGGATCCAGACTGTAGCTTATCTTTTTTTCTTTTTCATGCGCCAAGACTGGAGTCACGGTCATCAGGTCTACCTCTCTTCCCCCCTCCATCACTTATCTTCCTCTCAGCCAGCCAGCCCGCCTGTCCGCTCCGCTCACTGTCACACGCTCTGTCCGAGGCTCGGCCAGTCTCTGAGGATCACTCAGCCCTTAAAGCTCCCCCGCCGACTGCTTCCATTGATCTCCATCTGTCACCGGTCCCTATCTCTCAATTTTTTTTTTCTTCAATTTTCCAGCATATTCCATTTCCTTTCTGTTGCTTGAATGCACTTCATCCATCTCATCATTTCTCATCACGCCATTTTATCAGCATGCATCTCACACCGGTTCCCCAGCCATCCACCAATCCAAAATCCAGCACCCATCCAGCGTGCGCACGCACGCACGCACACACGGTGATCCTTCATCACTTTCCACTCTGGTGTCTCCTCAGAGGGGAGCACTCACACATTGCATGTATACTCTCTCAGCACTTACATAATGCACATCTTATGTAAACCCCTTACCAAACAGTTCATTTTTTTTTTACTTCTTCTCATCTGTATCCTAAATAACTTTTCTTCCCTGTGCCACTGTGTAAAAAAATATTTTGTGTACATCACCAGTCATTACCTTGCTAGAAACTGCATGGCAGCCCACATGACCCAACGTTCAATGCATTCCCTGCTGACTTCTTCATTAGGTGTGATAGGTGCATGCAAATTTACATAACCATGTTCTCGCTTCACCTGGTTCACATCCTGCTGTAGTGTCTCACACGATCAAGGCTCGACAAGCATCATTTATTTTATTTTTTTTTCATCTCTACATCGTGAACGCAAATCAACTCATGTGACCACCCCATCCACTGTACTCAAACTTTGTTTCTCCCAGATATGTGCTTCAGAGGTTGGCAAAGGGCTATGCGGGGTTAAATTATAAATAGATAAATGAAATAACTGAAGTGATGCTTGTTTTTCTATCAGTATTCAAGAGCAGGGTCTGTAATATTGAGAGCGTTCTTTGTGAACTTCACATTTTCATTTTTGTAAGGTGACCCTTCGTTAGTAATTGCAAATGAGGGTGTTATCATTGTATTGTCAAAAAGAAAAGAACAAAAAGCATGCTCTTGAAAAACAGACAGGAAAGCAATTTACCAGACAGTGTTTTCTTCTGATCCTGTTTGCTATTACTTCTACCAAGGTCTTACGATGTTTGTTTTTTACCACTATTGGGCAAAGAGTACAGAACCAACACCTCCAAATTTGAAGGATAGGGTGTGTGTCATGGAAGATTCTGTTATTATGCTGTTATGTACAAATGTTACATATATTGTCTGAGATCATTTCTGTATTTTGTCTGACAAAGAATTTATTGTTGTAAAATCCAAATCAACATATCGTTATGGTGCGGAGATCATGTGTCATTTCTTATCAGATCAATTATTTTCCATTTTTAGTGGGTGTTTTATAGTGTATATATTGCACATAGAGTATGCATTGGATATGAGAGAGTAAAGGGAATGCTGTTTGCATTGGGTTTTACTTGTCAGCATGAATGCCACTAACCACGTCAAAAGTCCATTTGTCTTTGAAAATGTGTTCTGCAGGCTGAAACTAATCCTGGTCAGCTTATTCCATTTGCACTTTAGATTAAAAACGGCATATATTTTCTTTACTTGTAACAAAATTGCTATTATTGTATCCTGTGAATTTCATTTTGGTATTGTTAGCTTATTCCACTGTACTTTAAAGGTAAAAACTGCATATGTTTTTGCTTGGAACACAATGCACATTCAACTCAACCTATTTAATCACTGGTTACTGTGATTTTTTTTTTTCAATATCTGTATGGTTAACTAATCCACCGGCACTTTAGATCTCATAACCACATATTTCTAATAACCTGTAAGATAGTGTGAATTCAATTCCATATATTTTTTTGTACTGTAAATCAATACTTGCACTGCATATATTACTCTCTGACATACAGCCCTTTTTCCACTGCATTTATTCAGGTCGCTGTATATATATTGCATCCTCAGTACTTTGCTTCCACTCCTGCACAGTCTCAGTTTACTTTGTTCTAAACCTGTGTTTTTTATGTTTGTATACTTTTTGCCTCTGCTGCTGCAACACTGCGAATTTCCCCACTGTGGGACAATAAAGGATTATCTTATATTATCTTATCTCATCTTTAGTACACCTTTTATGCAGTGACAATGCCTTAATGACATTTAAAATGATGTATGCATGAAAGACATGAGATACTGAGTGTCCTGGCTGAAATTCATGCATGAAGATAATAAAGAAATAAATTATGTATTTATATGTATGTATTTATGTAAATGATGTCATCTAATGTTTGAGGAAATAAATAGTCAACTACAAATGGAAAATACCATGCAAATAAATAAAACTAAAATCGAGTTAATTGATTAAAATAACATATGGTTACAAAGCTGTTTTAGATGATTTTAAAATGAATTGATGTCCACATTCATCTTTATATTTCCCTTGTGTAGTTGTTATCATATCTATGAAATTATTAAATCATTAAATTGCGTAGTTTTCCCGCAGGCCAATGAATGTCAAGGTTGTGCGTGGGCTTCACATTGACACAGTGAAACGTCTCTTTCTGGATCAATGAATTGATTATAAAATGATCCTAACATATTTTAATAATAATAATAATAATTTTAAGATTTTGCATACTGCCTTGCCATTTATATGAATTGTCTTTTCATTCATCCATTGAAATAACATTCAAAGCTTCAATTAGGAGTAACACGTGTGGGGTGAATTCTTCGTACAGCCACATGTATCACAAACTACAGGAGCCCTGAGAGTTTGATGCACCGCAATTACAGAAAACACAATACACATATTCCTCAGAGGATAAACTGTCTAGATAATGGATGGACAGACAATAATCGAAATAAAGGAGAAAATGGAATCAACCAAAACACTGATTGAAATACACAACCAAATAGATAACCAGTTGCTGGGAAAGCAGACCAATCAGTGAGCTTTCATCCATTCACTCCATCCAATGGGACCAGCCCCCCACGCAGATAAACAATTTCCCATCCATCCTGAAACACCCTGCTGATGTGAACAGGCCTGCTGCATAAGCAGCCGAGACAAAATCAAACAAACTGGAAGGGTGAAGCGGCTGCATGCTGTTTCGCAACCGTCGGTGACCCCCCTCGGAGCTCAAGCTACGGACCCGTATGCTGAAGTGATTTTCAAACGGCCTAAAAGGGGAGTGGACTTCATTAACTTCTTCAGTGACCAAGGCAACAACTGTGTCACAGATGTGTTCATCAGCATGTTTACGTGCACACTAGTATCCTGTCAGTAATCAAGTTCTTCTTCACTGTTGTGTTCGGCACATGTGAACAGCTTATCCCAGTGTGAGAACTCTGAGAAAAAAAACAACATACCTCAGTCCTCGGTGTAAAAATCTCATCCAGGGGAGGATGAGCCATCTTACTGTGGACGGCGTGGTGAATAACTGGTGGTGGTGAAAACACACATACAGCAACATTAGAAACCAAGACAGTGTGATCATGAATTAAAAAATATATTTCTATGTTCCACGTAAAAACCCAGTGTTCCAATTGTAATAAATAAAAAAAAGAATATGGCTCAATATGAAGGAACTAATGCATATTTTAAAGGACTCACATGAAGTCCCCTGTGAACTTCTCTTTAGTTGTCTGTGCTACTTGCATGCTTTCAATGTTATATTTATGTTATATTAAAGGCGTATTTGACGCATATAGTTTGTTTTTGTGTGGTGAGTGAATTTGATTATGTTTTGAAGTCGGCTTTAGGTTTTCTATTTGTTCTATTTTTCAACCTCTTCGAAGACATCTCCAATATACAAATGTAAAAACTTCCACTTCAATATTGTTCTTATATGTGCACTAAACGTGTTAGTGAGTATTATTGATCTCACAAAATATCTGTAAAGGAAAAAGGCAATAGGGGAGAGGTAGCCTAGTGGTGAGGGAGACAGGCATCGGTCCAGAGGGTTGCTGGTTCTCGACCCAGTCGAGTTGGTCTCCATCTGGAAGGATGCACGAGCCCCCGCCACTAACAAAAGAGATGCCATCTCTAATGCCCCTGTCCTTGTGTGTGTTTGCATGTGCATGTTTGTGTGGGATGATGCGAGAATCTTGTGACACTGGAAAAAAAAAACTTTACAAATTTAAGACAATAATCAGGAGATGGTCAATTCTGGGCTGCAGATTTACAGACCTACTGTACAATATGTGTATGTATTTGGACTCATGTTTATTTTAAATGCTCAATATAAATAAATGTGGCATTTTGCGTTCTGATTTACTGTGAATGAAATTGTAATGTAAGTGTTACACAACCATCAAGAAAAAAATAAATATGAGGCAGAGCAAGATAATAGAAAAGAAAACCAGGGAGAGGTAGAGAGCGAGGGAATCGGAAAAGAACAACCAATCTGCCAATAAACAGTGAAAAAAACTGCTGCTGGAGTCTCGGAATGAACATTTCTTGGAATCTGTCCATTTTCTTCAAGGATTACGGTTTAGATGCAAGAAAAAGTTGGGCTCATAAAATTCAACAAGCATACTTGTCGATTTCTCAGTTATCTGAATGGCTGTTTGGTCATCGTTTCTCTCCTGGTGTCTCCTCCGTAAGAGCACTGGCATAATGCTGCTGCTGCTGAATTTATACAAAGGCTAAGCAGTTTGCCATCAGTAATTATCCTTCACTGGTGCCGAGCGGCCATTTTTTTTTTTCTGTATCCAGTGTGCCTGCGGTCCGCTTGAGGCTTCTAAGCGCTGTTAGTCAGCACAGCGCAGGCAGAGGAGGATGCAGGGACAGGTATTTGACTCACTGCTTCACTGAGGCTTTTTTTTTTTTTTTGACAATCTAGGCCACAATCTATCCTTTATCTAGAATAGGTTTTTCAGAGGAATGCACCAATTCTGAAAAAAAAACATCCAAATATTATGACCGGTATGGAGGATTATTTGGTCTGGTGATCAGCAGCCACCTCCGGGTATTATTTATGTAAGGACTGGGAACCAAAGTCAACATCTGTGAGCTTACTCTAAGCAGGCCTTTGGAAATTTAGCTTTGGTGGTTTCCGAAGCATATAATGTGGATCTGAGATAGCAGCTTCACAAAGTTTGTTCTGATGGCTGTTAATATAAAAAGGAATTCTACTTGAGCTTCTCTTGGCTCAAATGAGAAACCCTGTCCTACATTTGAGAGCTCTCCTGCCGGCTGAAAATTGAAAATGATCCAAACCTAAAAGTTAACTCGAACCCTAACTGTATACTAGCCTATGTACTGTTGCTAATGATGTAGCAATAAACAATAACTTGACCTGCCTTTCACCACTCTCCGAACTGCATTAATCAACCTGATTTATAGAAGTGAATTTGCATCTTGTCATAGCTTCAAGAAAGAAAATCAGACATACAATTGTCTAAATCTAACGTGAATATAGAAAAGTTGTGGTAGTATATTGCATCTGCTCTTCTATCCTCAGCGTTACCTCCTCTTGCCTAATCAAACATATAAAAGATTTGACACGCGTTGACTTTACAGGAGTCATTCATAGCTGTTTTACGTCATACCCATAGACACCCAAGTAACTAGCATTGTTAGGATTTTCGAATCTAGAACAAGAAGAATTGAGTATAATGTTGGCTCACTCCGAGTCATCACATTCCATTTATAAGTCATTTCTGTATTTTTTTTTTTGCACAATTGCAGTCATATCCGTGACCACTTACCACCATCTACTGGTCATAGAGGGAAAAGACAAACCATGCACAGCGACAGGGCAGCAACCGCAACTTACAACCAGAGATCATGCGAAAGAGGAACATCAATAACAGGCGTCCACAATTTCTCGAAAAGACCGGATTTTGTATTCATGTCATTCGAATGTTGCCACTGCATACATCACTTTAAACATTCAGTTTCAAGACAGAATTCTGTATTTTTTCTAGAATTTTATTCTTTAAATTATTTTATAAAATCTCATTTACATTAATGCATGTATGTTTGTGTGTATGTGTGTGTGTATATATATTTATAAATACATACACACACACACACATACAATTTTATATATATATATATATATATATATATTCACCAATTAACAATTTTGGCTGTTTTCCCTTTTCATCCGTATGTATGTCCACATATTAATAATAAGGTCCATACCCCTTCACATAGACATTGTGCAATGATCCTCAGTGCCAAGGTGGAGAGGGTGGGGACATGTAGGCTTGAGGGAGAGGAGGTATCGGTTTGGGTGTTGTACAAAGCATGCCAACAAAGGGGTTTGGGAAACGGGGCATGGTAAACGGGCTGCCAAACTACACCACCACTATCAATATCAGTGAGATAACCACGCAAAGAGGTAAAGGGAGTATAGGCTTCCACAATGACTTGAGTGTGTCTGGTAGGGGTTAAAAACATCATGTTCAACTGGCTCAATGTATTCCAAGACACAAAATAAATATAGCTCTTTTGTTCTCGGTGATTCATCCCCACGGATGAATGTACAGTAAGCTCCACATTAGAGATTTACCAATGACAAGTCAATTGTTCACCACAAGATTAAAACAGTGCCCACAAACTTAGCAGCAAACCTGAAGACTGTTTAGCCCTTTGTAGTGACCTGTACAAATAATCAGTCTACTAATCTGAGTCAAATCCACATCCCATGGTGTGCAGGTAGGTATCTACGTTGATTTATTTTCTTCCCAACTTCTTAAAAAAGCCGAAATGCACAGACACAAGGCTAAACTTTAGCAAAGACCCAGATTGCTGCAATGTTAACTGTACATCCAGGTAAGCCACAGGATTCTGTCTTCTATTCCAATAAGATATTTGTTCTTCATTTGGCAATATGATCACTCTTGCAACATGGCTCAATAATTATGAAAGGTGTCTTGCTGGTATGATTTGCAACGAACAGTCAAGCAGGCAATATATATCCGTGACTAATCATAAAACTATTTTAAAAGGCTTCATCAGATGAGAGAACAAAACCTCTTTTGAGGCACCTCGAGATCTTTCAGACAACCCTTAAGCTACATCCGAATGCTTTGAAAACATCCCTTCATTGTGTCTTTCCAAAGTGGAGACAAAAAAAACGTGGTTTCAAAGAGAAGGAATGAACAGCAGGATGAGGTCAGACCCCTGTAATCAAATGTGCTTGATATTTGTAAGCAAAATAAATATCACATTTGACTTCCCAGCCACACATCTTTATCACAGGCATTACCCCCATTCAGCCTATAGAATATAGTACTGGTCTACAATGTGTGAATTGCTGCATAATTCTGATAACATGAATGGTTCAATATGATCCGTCTTAGAAAACCTGGGTGCTGGTTAATCCATACTAGTATGTATTTTAGTCTGACTTCTTTCCTTCGCTGTCGAAGAACAACAATGTAAATAAGAACACTGAAATGACTCTAGGACATGACAGCTGAACGAGCTTAAGGCATTTCGATTTTTTTTCTTGACAGAACATGGAGGCTATGGTAGCCTAAGCTGTCAAAACGACCCAAACTTAGCCTTCTTTCTAATATTATGTGATTTAAAATCAGCCCTTGGTGTCCATCAGCTGCAACATACTAAATTAGTTCTCCTCTTACAGAGAGAACCAAAGCCTATTCACTGAAAGTGCCCTCTGCATTAGTTTACCTGTGATAAGACCAGATCCTTTGAAATATAATACATTTGTTCAAGGACATTTCCACAGCAAATGGCCAAGAGGATACTCATGCTGCGCCAAATCAGCAACCAAGTCAAGGCTATAGAGGAGGGTTTTCAATATCTTAAATATGCAAAATAACACATGTCATACTCGGAACTTAACCACAAAGCTTCAATGTCTGCACGCTTCAAATCACTATGCTGTACAGATTGGCAGGTGCAGGCAAAGAAAAGAAATGTATGTAGAATATAGTGCAAAAGAAATTCCCTAAATGCTATGTTGAAGCTTTGAAACTCAAATATTTTGAACAAGATGGCAGAGTTGTCATTTTAAAGCCCACAATCTCTTGTTGCACTGAACTCCATAACAATGTAATCTAATGTTTCTTGTAGAATGGGCAAACAAATTACAGCTATCAAAAGTGCCACAACACAAAATACGGGCTCAATTGTTACAATAACTCTTGTTTTTTTTTTACCTTTCTGAAGATCCACATAAAACTTCAAAGGTAGTTTGTTCTAGTGTTATTGTACTTAGTTAAGTAATTAAGACATAAAGGAAATCACGCTTTTGTGTTCACCCCCATAAATATATATATATATATAGAGAGAGAGAGAGAGAGAGAAACTTCAACCAGCTACAGCCAAAGATGTTCTCATATAATAAAAGAAAATCTCTTCTTACCTAAACTGACTAAATCAGTTGATAGCAGGACATGTTTTCTAATCATTCAAAACACAAATTAGAGAGGAATCATGTAAGAAACACAGTATCAGGCTAGTTTGAAATCACAACGTCACACTGGGTGTTTATGCTGAAGCCATTTGAGGTAGACAGAAACCGTTGTCAGCGATCTCACTTTCATACTGTCTTAAACCAAATCGGCGCACGCACTATTCTAAAATTGCAATCTCTTGACTCATGGTCCAGCATGACTTCCTGGGACCCCACCTGAGAGCGACAGGGAACCACTGATCTGGTAAGAGGGCACTACAACATCATGGTCCATGGAGGCTTGAGGAGTGTAATGAAAAGGGGGCTCTGAAAAGACACAACTCAATAGGCTATTTACGGGAGAGATGTCACATCAATGTCTCATGTCAACAGCAGCATTTAAACCTCAGTCAGAACCAGAAAAAAAAATGGATGGTCAATTTACAAGGCATAATCTTTTAAATAGTCTCAATATGTCCCTTTGAGATATCTCCCACCCCCCTCCCCAAAGACTTGTACTTGTTCATATCCGAAAAATCCCAATGCCAGACCTCATGCCCATTTAACAGTCTCACATTGTTCTTGAGAATAGATTAAAAATATATAGTATCAACTTATTGACTTCCAGTGTATGTTTTCTCTGTTTTTCTTACTATTTTTCAAGTTTAAAAAGATCCCCTTTGTCACAATGCAAGTTAAAACGTCTTTTCCACACACACACACGCGCTCACACACAAACTCACGCACACACGCACACTTCACACACACACACAGTGTGAGCGTGTGTGTGTGTGTGTGTATATATATATATATTAGAAGATGTTTTAGCTGAGAAGTTAGGCAAAGTAAATATGTTCATTTGGACGGAATTCATTCAAGATGTGAAGGAATTTAATTCCCTTTTCTCTAGTTTCCCTTTGAAGGAGGACAACAATTTAAGGAAATTGGGAAGCACTACAACATCACGCGACTACTCAAGAGCAGGTAGCAAGGTAAAAGGAAGAAGAGGAAATAGATAAATGGCCTGAACTTGTACAAGGCAGAGAGATGGGCACATGATATGGCTCTCCGTGGCATGTGCATTCCAGGGTCCTACTGACAGCAAGGGAAAATGTACAAAGTTTAAGAGAACGTTGGAGAGCGCGATAAGACCGTCAGATAAAGGGCAAGATAGTGAATGTGTTTTGGTAACGGCGCAAAAGCAATAGTGCAAGACTACACCGTGGGGTTAACAGAGGGTCAGAGAAGGGAGAAATTAAAGTTCCTGTCTGTCTGATTCATCGATACACCAGGTGAGATATAGTTCCAGATTTGAAGTTGAGCTGATGGTTGGGCACAAAACTGTGCTGGGGATTCTTTCGTGTGCAGATATCCTTCCCATACAGGCCCATGCACGAGTCACATGACACCTTAGAGCAGTTCACGCAGGTGTGTGAGGCACCTGGCTTGTTGCAAAACCCGCACCGCGAGCCCCCCATGCTCATCCGCTCACTGCTGCCTCCCTTTGGTGTAGTCAAGGCAACAGACTTGCTGGGAAACAGCTTGGTGGACATGAGGGGCTTTTCCACCATCTGGGGGTGAGGATGGGGGTGGGAGTGCGAGTGAGTCAGCGTGAGGGGGTGCGGGTGGAGAAGCGAGTGGGAGTGAGTGTTGGAGTAGACGGAGAGCTTTTCCTTTACAGGGATGTATCCATCGAGGGGTCGTGGGGACTTGGGGTGGTAGTCCTGGAGGCCACAGCATGGGGAGGGGTCCACATCATGGCAGGCAGGGCACAGGATCATGTCACACCTCTGGCAGGAGGCCATACTTGAGCAGCCCAGACCACAACCCTGACACTTCACACCACCATGGGCTTTGAGCAGCCACCCATCCCTTGCTTCCCGAGGCTCTCTGGACGGGGGTCGGCAGGGAGTCTGCCTTCCTCCCGTCCCAGCGCCACCCCTCTCCGTGTACAGGTCGATCTCATCCAAAGAAGACAGGTGGTAGGATGTGTACGCATCGGCTGGTGGAGGTGACTGAATCGGAAAAAAATCTGCAACTGGGCTATAGGAAGGTGGAGCTACCACGGAGAAAAGAGACGCTGAGGTGCAGGGCCTGATGATCTCATCCTTCATATCCTCCTCGGCATCCACAAATAGAGGCTCCTTTCGTAGACTCAATGAGGCCTTTAAGACAGGTTTGCTAAGTGCTGGGTGCCAGTGACCAGCCCCATCCGTAACATCCACAGATTTAGACGGCCGGCTACCTCGCCTCAGGTGGTGGGCATGAGGTCTCTCTATGTCCAACGGCCGCACAGACAGCCGGGCCATGTCTGCACCGAGGCTGTCGCGTCTGCGCAGCGCCTCGGCACAGCCGGCTGCGTCATCTCTGCAACCTCTGCGGAGTTCCAGAGCCTCCAGCTCCGAGGCTGAGCCGCGGGCCAGAGCCACTACCTCTCCCAAAAGACGACACTCTGCCTGGGCCAGGAAGAGCTCAAACGCCAACTGGCGGAGATGATTTGCGCCTCCTGGGTGCTCCTGCAAATGGAACTGCGAATCGTGGTCACAGGCGTAGCCAATGGTGCGCATTAAAGATCGGAGTTCAGCTTCAGAAATGGCTGACTGCAGATGGTACACATAGGGGCCAGTGAAGGTCTAAAATAGAAATGACATCATCATCAGTCATCAGTCTCAGTCAGTTCATACAACTATTACAATTCACTCTAAAGATATGTCTCACATGTAATTCATTCAGGAATTTGTTTTGGTACATTTGGTATATTACAGGTCTAAAATAAGTCTGTGAATTATTAAGTCATATTGTTGCAGCCTCAAAACGACAAATGTGTGCTCTAACACAACCCATTTAAGGTTTGCATGGTGTTAACAGAAACTAATGAGTCACACAAATGAGTGAAAGTTATTGTATGATAAGGATGGGTCTTTTCCTGTTATACATTGGTGCAAGAACTAAATGATTAATCTGTGAATAAACTCACCTTTATACATCTAAACTCCTTCTTCCATGGGTAGAGCAAGAGGTTGGTGCAGATCGTTTCCAGGGTGTGGAAGGCTCTCTCCAGGCTCCTAATGTTACCCCCTCTCTGGCAGCGGAGCGAGTTCTCAACCATCTCATAGAAGCGCACCATTCTGAAACGCTGTGCCGGATCTGGCTGGTAGGCCCCTAACAGAGCTGTGGCTGTGGACAGCAGGGCCTCACTGTCCTTGTATCTGCTTTTGTCTGCCATCGGTGCTTTTCCGTTCCCCCCGTATTCTCCTCCCTCCTCCAGGCGCCTCTCTAGTGCCGTCACATACCTCCGAAAAAGGTCCTCTTTTAACTTGGCATCCATTATGGGCAACAGGCTATCAGTCAGCCGTTACACTTTTCTGAAATCTCAACCCCTTTTGGCACACCCTGCACCAGGATGCTACATTCAAGCACCATTTTTTGTCACCATTATTCACCCTGCACCGGTTCACACTCGACGTTGATCACGGTTTAGAGAGGGGGAAGAGGAAAGGGATGTTGCGGCCAATCAGTGGCACATCCTTTAATGAGCAGTTGTGTGGTGCTTTCAGTTGGCGTTGTTAGGCTGCAGTCTGTCGGGATGCCTTCTTACCAGCGTTTCTGGCACTGGCTCGTAGCCGGACTTGTTTCCAGTCAAACAGGCCTATGTTTGTGTTCGGAGTTGCACAACTATTCCACTACTTGGATCGAGCATGTGCGTAGATCAAGGTCACTTTTACTGAAGACACATACATGATCGTGGGATTCTTCTGAGCCGTCCGCAAGCTGTAATGACACAGGAGAGCATTAAGAAATGGGACGGAAAAATGTAAAGGCATTTCCACAAATGAAGAGGGTCAAAATATCTAAGGCTGCAGATGAAGGGCAGCGTACATAACTATCACTATTCAGGGACTCAGCATCTTCGCTCTGTGTGGGATGAAGCGAGGATGCATCGGATTTACAGCCAATAGGTTGGATGTTTCCTATATTTTGCTCATGTGCACAATAAACACATATTAGAGTAAATGCAACGGACGTCACTGGGATCGGGATTCTGTTGTCAAACACATCCACTGCGTGCTGCGCTCCTGTCTGCACCAGTGTGTATATGAGCTACGTTATAGGCGTGACCCGTGATAACCTGCACTTGGCACGAGTTACTTTAGTTTAAGTGGCCACAATTAGACGTGTGCGTGCGTGCATACCTACAATCTGATGTAAGGCTGGCACCAACGTAGATGAATGATACCGTGTCCCGTCCCCAGGCGGGTTGGCCGGCTATTCCAGTTACCTCAAACATCAGCCCCAGCAAGCATCCGTTAGCAAGGGAATTAGCATACCTCAGCTAACAACATCAGCATGTCTTATTACTAAACTTCATCGGCAGAACAGAGGCGGTCCGCTAGGACCCAAGTTAGCAATAAGAAAGACCGTGTGAGGACAGGCTGTACGTTCATCCTCAAACATGGCAAACCCCGATGCTGTGATTGAAACGGGCCCCCAGCTGAGCAAAAGCTAAATGAGCAGTGAACGCCCATTTCAGCGCAGCTGTGTAGCTAACAATTGTTTAGCTAGCAGATAGCGCATTGTCGCTAAACACATTTCTTTAGTGATGCGTACAGTCAATTATCCTAACATATGCCGCAACTGTGATGTGACCATTGAGGGAGTAGGACTCAGCGATCACGCCGTGAAGCAGAAACACCAACAGCCGTAGAACTCACCTGAGCAGCGGCTAGCCGCGGCTAACGACGCCTCCTCAACTATAGGAAATTCCCATCCACGCAGCGCGCATGCGCACAGCTCAAAAGAGGTCCCCAGCATCAGGGGCCCACGTGCTGAGGCGGAAGGTCTTCGGAGCCCTGCCGCATCATCACCTCTAATGTTTAATGTTTCTGAGTATGTTCAGGCAAAAAATAAATATAATCTCATACTCTCAGTGTGTCACTATTACTGAACAGTTAAATGGTTGCCCATCGTTGTTTTTAATCAGTTTTGGAAAGTATAACCTATAACACTTTTGATGTATACTGGTACTTCCCACTGTATAGAGAAAGGTTGCAGTTTTTCGCACATTTCTTTTACAGCTATATATATTTCTTGAAACATTTTTCGCTTGGGACCCCTTATAGTTTGCTGCCTTCACATTTCATCTGCTTATGAAACAAATTTAACATTCGAAAAGCAAACACCCTTAAAATTGCTACAGATTTACAGATTTATAATGTTGTATGCTTTCTTCACCTCACAAACTGTCACGGAAGAACCACTGGTACCCACTGGATTAAAGTCACACAACATTACTGTTGCAGCAGTCGAACCCATTATGCTTGTTTGTCAGGGCAGGGTCTATGTATTTGACTGGTTTACATGTCTAGAGGGTAATGTGTTCATAATTCATTCGACCATTACTTTAATTTTAATATTATGTTTTACCTTACATTGCAATAAAGGTGCAGACTGCAGCGTTGGAAGAGTTGCTGGTCCCACACGGTGTTGTCTAAATCTGCAGTGAGTAAGATGCTGTGTTGTTTCCCTTTATACACAACAGGCCTGAAATCCCCTCCCGGCTCCGGGTTCGACAAACCAACTGAAAATGTCGTCATGTGCTGTGTAGACAGCGTTATGAGCCACGGCTCCGCCCCCTGGCTTTCAACAACACAACCGGCAGCTGGTGACGTAGGCGCGGCGACTGTTTCAGTGAAGAAAAGAAATGGCGATGCTAGGAGGCTTCGCCGCGGCTCAGCACAAGAAAAACCTCTCAGGCGGCAGCGGCGACGTGTCAGAGTTCGTCTGTCCAGTCTGTCTGGAAATCTTCGACAGCCCCGTAAAAACACAATGCGGACACACGTGAGTAAAATTGCCTTTTTGCCCTGATAGTCATCCATTGGACCAGCGTTGACCAGCAGCGGCGGTGTAGTCGTACAAGGGGGAAATAACGGGGCACGGGGCTTGTTTGTGTACATGTCGTGCAGCCAAACCATCCGCCCCGCGTGTTTCTGCCTTTGTTACGATGATGTGATTTCATCGTATTCACTTTAACATGCCACACAACCAATGCCAGCTTGCAAAACCAGTTTCAGTTTTGTTTACACCGAAGAGGAGACTTCACCTGGGAGTTGTAGTTTAGATCGCCACTGCGGGAACTCGTTAAATCGCTCTGACGGACTACAAGTCCCTGCGCGCTCCCGAGGTGGGGACTTTCCGTCTCCACGGGAAGCTCCAGTCAAGCAATGGGCAGTCACCGGCACGTCCTGTCAGGTTATTATTCATCTCAGCCCAGAGATTGTACTGACTCCAATAAGCCTGGTCCTGCCTTTTGACTGTCCCAGTTACACAGCGCTCCTATGAACACATTCACATTCCAGGTTCACAAACCTGGATAAGGCCCTATCCTAGTTTAGTGAACCTGGACCAATGACCTGGGTTTTCACGTTTGAAGACGTTGACGTTTAAATGTCACAAACTCAATATGAAACCAAGATACTAGTGCACTCCTAAACACTCTTTGGCTTGGTTCGGGCCTGTAGTTGATGCGTTTGCGTTGTTTCTCTGATGTCAGGTTTTGCCAGAGTTGTCTGCAGGAGTGTTTACGACCACAGAAGCCCGTCTGTGCTGTGTGCAGGGCCGCGCTGGGCCACTGGACTAAAGCGTCTGAGCTCGAAACCCTCATCCAGTCATCTGTGGCAGCGTGCAAGGGATGTGGTGCTCAGGTATGACAACGCAGAGGCTGACGAGCAACCACCGCCCTTTTGCCCTTTTACGTTTGTTGGATTCAGAAGTACGCAAGGGGTTGGACTAATCCGAGCTGACATCACAACCACATGCAGTATACACCCACACCCTCTTATATGAAGCTGGACTCCAGTTTGTATCTTCCCAACAGTAGCAGGGTTCAAATAAAAAACATGACACAGCAAGATATATGATGTCGGTCATTCAGTGGTACTTATGATGTTGCATGTTTTCTCACTTTGCAGATTGGCCTCTCTCAAATGAGAAGCCACACAGCTGCCTGTTCAAAATACCAGGACTACATCGAGGAAGGAGTAAGGACCACTGCCCAGAGCCAGCCTGCCATTATCAGGTGAAGGAGAAAAACACAACGGGCACTATACACCACACACTATAGTAGTATATAGGAAATATTTGACTTTGATCAGATAACACGATAATAATTGGATTGAAACGGTCACAAAAAAAGATGTTGGAATGACAGTTGCAGTATGCATAGACAACGAGATGTAATTGATGACATGCCTTGATCATTGCTCTAATCTTAAGGAACTTTGATCCTCATTGTGATCTTGAAAGCTTTTAATCTTATGGGACAGTTGCGCTTAGTTCTCAACTGATCAATGGAACCAGATCCAAGACAAGTGGTCACTGCCTTTTTTCTTTTTTTTTTTTGCAAATGGTCCAGGAGGCTGCTGCAAAAGGCTGCTGACCAGATCCATCAAATGATATTCTTGTTCTTCAGTGCTTTTACCATTCATTTGCCATTACTATTGCTTCCAACAGTCCTGTGCCAAATCGCTACACCTTCACCTGCCCATACTGCAACTGCCAGAACCTCGATCAAGACGGCCTGGTCGAACATTGCACTTCCCAGCATTCTCGAGACACGCGCCAAGTAGTAAGAAAACCAAATTACGATTTGATTCCATTGGTTATTTTCATCTTCCTCACAATTTATGGACCTAAACATGGTTAAACCGAATACTCTTGCATTGTGTCCGTCGAGGTCTGCCCCATATGTGCCTCAATGCCTTGGGGCGACCCTAGCTACAGGAGTGCAGACTTTTTCCAGCACCTGAAGATCAGACACACCTTCTCCTATGATACCTTTGTTGTAAGTTAAGGCCCCAAACAATATATAGATTTTTCTTTTTGCATGGTATCCATGAGGTAGCTGTCTCTAATGAACGCTTATGTGTTTGCAGGACTACTCTACAGATGAGCACACAATGATCCAGGAGGCTCTACAGCGCTCTCTTTTGGATAACTGAAGTGCGAGGAACAATCCGCCATGGGAGGAATCCAGTGGAGGGGAAACCCTTCACACTTAATCATCATTCATCTATCACGAGGATGGTGGTACTGTTTTACAATGGGGAATCAGTTTCACAGGGATTTGGTATTGTAACTACGAATCTATAGGTTTATTATTCTGATAATAAATCAAGCAATATGGTTAAAACAAGCATATTGTACTATCTGATTTAGGAGTGATGCAGTTTCTGGTGTGAACATGCTCTTATAAGCCCTCAGTTGAGTCCGTAGAATTGATAGTTTGTTGAATGTCTATTAAACTATGTTTATTAAGCTGTTCATCAATGACATGGTGTCATATAGCCAAAAACCTCCAAAGTTGTAATTACATTCCCTGTTATCAATACTTGATGTTACAAAAGGGGTTGACCACTAGGTGGCTAACTATTGCCAGCAAACAACTAACTTCACTCGGTGAAGTCATTGGTCAAGTTAATGTTAACAACAACAATATATAAAAATCTACTCAAGAGTGACAATGCATGTTTACTCTCAAAAGAGAGGAGGGAGTTTGTTATGTTTTTCTTTTAGATTAGATTATTAGCGGATGGTTGCTTTGTCTTTTTTATGCTGTCTCTGGGATGGTGTGTTTGAGAGATGATGTGTCTACTCTGTGTTCAGAGATCTACTGGAAAGAATAAATAATACAGGGGTCAAACAAAGCCCGAGGTGGCTGTTTGCTTCATTGTAATGTTTCTCCCTTATGTCTTTGTGCCTGCTGGTAGATCTTGTTTCTGACTTCCAAACAAAAAAACAAAAAAATAGGGCTACTTACGTCATCCGACAGATACAAGTAGAGACCTTCATTGTGTCCCAATTGGTCAGTTCCTCGATTTTTGTTTGGTGAGATTTTCTTTGCACGTTCATGACCATTGGAGGGCAGTAGAGTTCCACCGACCTCTGGTCATCCTTCTCAGCCGCTGGCCCTCACCAGCCTCCTGGCTCTGTTGAAAGGCACAATTCCACTCAGATTTCATTCCATATATGTGGTTAACTCTGTATTGTTCCCCAACTCAGTATGTCACAAGAGTTTTGTCCTGATATCATTCAAAAAAATGTCACTGGTCTTTTGAAACTAAGGTTTTGCTGTTAGTTTTAGCAGAAAAAAAACTTCATTTTACCTTTTAAACAGTTGACGTAATGTGACTAAAACTGTTCCTATTGTTGTGTGTTTTTATTTTCATGTCCTGTGTCCCAGATGCTAATTTAAATTCATTCTTCTTTACTGCCAGCAGTTCTCAAGAAAGACATTTTATTGTGTGCTTCCAAGTATTGGTAGCATGTGAATTAACAAAAGATTTGTTTGATCTTTGCTGGATTTTTGTATTTTAACTCTTCAATTGTGAAGTGTGTCTTATTTTACTTGCGTGTTGTTGCCCAATGACTTGTACTTGTCACAAATTGACCATTTCCAGTACTACAAATCTTCACACACAGTTGCATTGCATTTTTCTTTGACCAACAGGTAAATAAAACGGCATACACCCAAATCCAGTAGCTCCAGAAAAACTCAATGCTTTTAAACATAGTCTTTGGCTCCACTTAGGCCTAGATGTTCGTTATTCTTGCCAGTAAAAGGTGTAATAATTTTGTAAATGTGTCGTTATGACCCTTTTCTTAATATAGCGCATTCTCTTTTGTCAGCCCTACTGTCAGAGGGTGCTAAATCCTGACAAATTAAACCTCTTTAATTATTTAAACCCTGGCCCCAGAAATCAGGCACATTGATTTATACACGTGTGTATGAGACTTGTGGGGGAAGAAACAACACTCGCTGCTTTGATGGATGACCGCCCTGCGTGCGTGCGTGTGTGCGTGTCTGCGTGCGTGTCAGGGAAGCAGTTAAAAGGCAGGTGCATCCATGTAAACTGGATTTGCTCAGCTGTCATCAGGCGGTGTGCCCAAGGTGTGTGAGTGCTAACGAACAAATTGTGGAATAGGTATTAAATAATACACATTTTTAGTTCATGTATTAGAAATCAGGGCAGTGCTATGACACACCAGCGACGATCTTGCAATGTGCTTTTGCATGTGCTTGAGTCAGTGCCAAGTTAATGATGAAACTTAGGCCCTTCGGTGTACACTGTCCACAGGGAGAGAAAACCCTCTCATCTCCGTTCTTTCCTTTGTGTGCTCCTTGTATGTGTAATTACCGTGGCTAAATGATATTACAGTTTCTCACCTAGCTCTGCGGAGAATCTCGTCCGCGGAAACTTCTTGATGTAGTCCCCCCCTTTCTTCTCTGTATTTCCCCTCCCAATCAGGTTTTTTTTTTTTTTGCTCCTGGCAGATAGAGAGGAGACGTTAGCTGTGAGAGAACTAACGAGATACTTCAGTGCTCCTGGGCAGGAAGGAAGTCGAGCCCGAAAAATGTGGCAGAGAGAAGTCTTTCTTGTCTGTTTGGTGGCGGAGCTAAAAAAAAAACGGGGAAGAGAAGAAAAAAAGGGGGGTGGGGGCAAGGTGGGGAATAGGAATAGGAAGAAAGAGGGAAAAGGGGAAGACAAGTGAACACATTGAATAAAAATTTCATAAAGTTCAGCATGTGGTTTCTTTGATGCGAGCAGCAGCGTGTGTGTGTGTGTGTGTGGGTGTGTGCAGTCTGCGGGCTCTGTGGAGGCAGCAATTAATGCTACACATGCCCAGAGGCCCCCTGCGAGAGGCGCGGGGACGGTGGCTGGCTTTAGAAGTGTGCCGCACCATCACTCCACCCCACACACCAGCCTTTTGTTTTATTTTATGTATTTAAACCCCCTCCCCTCCGAGGTCTCCGGTGACAAAAGGCCCTGGGTTCAAGCCTCTGCGTTGCTGTCTAAACCGATTGTTGGCCAAGCCACTCCAACAGTCACAGATGAATGTGACCATAAGTTCAGTCAATGTTTGTTCTACTGTGGAACACGCACGACTTGAAGTGTCCGCGCGCTCGGGGACACACTTCTCCGTCTCCTCGCCCATTTCCTTTTGGACCAGATGTAGGAAATAAGACGGCATTTCACACACGTCGCACCTTTCGCTGTAAGCCACCCAAAAATAACCACATGGAATATCCATCCCCCAGTGCTCTCAGCAGGAGGAGCACATGACAGAAAAGTGTGATGCCAGATTAACATCCTGTGTGATGCGCACAGAAATGTGACAAAACGAAACCCCTCAAATGCCTGGAAAGTTCGCTCTTCGCTTTTTTTGGGTCGATCTATCTCCAGATCTGCTGAGGCAGGTATCTGCGAAGAGGTGCGTGGGGAGTGCACTGGGAGTTGGCTCACCGTAAAATTCCTCAAAGTAAGGAGAAACAGGAAGAGCGGGAATCCTGCCACCCGGGCGCTGCAGCTCGGCAGGCCAGTGCTCTCAAATGTTTGAACAGAAAGTGCCAGTGGGCTTCCCCGACTTCAATGCTGGTTCTACACCAACTCGTCTTCCGCTTTTAAACTCTGAACAACCAAACACCACCCCACACACTCTCACTCTCTCTCTCACACACACACACACACATACACATACACATACGCATACACACACACACCAGCCAGGCACAAACACACACTTCCTATGCAGGTAGCCTAAGAGCAACAAAACTTAACTTTGATTTTATCATGCCTGCAACCAACTTGGCCCTGTATCAGCTGAAGTGAAAGCGTGTGCATGCATGCGTGTGTGTGTGTGTCTATTTTTGAACCCTCTAAAATCTAACCTGCTAATATTGTGCC
The DNA here is from genome assembly GCA_016785305.1 of Colistium nudipinnis. NCBI lineage: Eukaryota > Metazoa > Chordata > Actinopteri > Pleuronectiformes > Rhombosoleidae > Colistium > Colistium nudipinnis. The sequence continues at coordinate 816,873 of JAFBJU010001583.1, forward strand.
AGAGGTTCTCAGAAATGCAAAGATAACAGTTTGCATTTGCTCAAAGCATCCTGTGTACTTTAATTAGCAAAATTCATGTAAAATGTAAGTAAAATTCACTATATTGAGGGAGAACAATCAATATTTGATCCGTTTTGTTGAAACTCTAACAATTGACTTGGAAACCCTCTTGCAGACATGCTACGTGCGAGAGGCTGCAGATAACGTGGACATTGAACTCCTCATTGCCAGTTTTAGTGGCTTTTTTTTAAGAAAGCTTGGAAAGTTCTCGAAAATCACCGTTTCTGCAGAAATATTCTCCTGGAAGTGAAAATGAATATGAAACACACTGATAACTGTCAGGAGAATTGCTAATCATTGCATCCCCATTTATTTATTTATTTATTTGAAATCTGCACTGTACTAATATTTGAAAGTTAAGCCCTCTAAGGTGTAAACGAAAGGGGGTTAGAGTCCCCGGAGTGCGTGTGTGTGTGTGCCTGAGTCACAGCGGAATAGCAGGCCAAGTGAGCCGAATGGATCTAAATATTACTCCCCCCTCTCCGTCCCCCTGTAGACCAACTAAGAGAGTGTGTGTGTGTGTGTGTGTGTGTGGAAGAGAGCGAGGCCCAGGGCTATTATTCTCCCATTAATTTTTCCATTTGAAATCAAACCTCAGCGGGCGTGCATGAGGGAATCGCAGGGGTGGGGGGGCATGGAGGGGTTGGGGGGGAATAAAGTGGGCATAACCTATGAAGATGGGGGGATAAATGTTGGCTGTAGCAACGTTAATGTCCAATAGGGGAGGCAATTTCACTTTCAAAGGAATCCTCATTATTTGTCTCCCCCTGCCTATTCTTTAGTCCTGAGGACCCTGAGGCAAAACACACTGTTAAGACAACAAACAGATTTTTTTTTTGTTTTATAGCTGCACTAATAAGAATGGATAAGGACAGTAGTCAAACATGTTATTGCATTAGTAAATAGTTTTTTTTAATCTTCCAACTGACCTCTCACTGACACACACACAGATGCACAAACCGTTTCGGCGCAGTTAAATGTTCTTGTTTCGTTTAACGTGTGTGTGTTCCACTTTCCAGTGCAAAAAACAGGAACTCTTACATATTTATATCTCCTCAGCACAAGCACATTAGAGAACACCTTCCAGCCCTCATTCCTCCACCCTACCTACCCACACAAACACACACACACACACACACGCACACACCTCCTCTACCTCCTCACGCTTCCTTTTCAGTCCCGATCGTTACGCTGCACACTGTTTTACCCCGTCTTTTCTTTTGAAAAAGCGCCAGCGCTTGCTAATCTGTCACTCACATGTTGTCCTGTTGCGGCGTTGGTGGGGGGTCTGCGGTGGTGGGCCGTGCACCTCCAGCAGCTCGCGGCTCAGAGGAGCTTGATGATTAACCAGGCAGGTACTGAGTCAAAGTGCTGACAGCAGAAACACACTGACAGCTGATTTGGAAGACAATGGTCCCGCTCCCTCTACTTAACTTGTCATGGCAGTCAAAGCACCTTCTCTATTACCCTCTGACGTATCTGCAAAGATGGAGGGAAACACTCATTAGCTGCATCGCTCTGATAGATATTTGGACATTTCAACATAGGCACATGTTAGTACTTACAATAATCTGAAGGATCTTCTTCTTTTTTTTCTTCCTTTAATAGAATTATAATCATCTGCAGGTAGAACATGAATATTTTTGTTTTTTGGGATATTACAGTGAGCACGCACACTTTCCATCCAGGGCTGGGCCCTTAACGGTGCCGCATCAAACCTATAAGAGTAGACGGAAGCAAAAGCCCAGCCCTGTTATGTCTCTAGATTAATAGTCCAACACTTCCCAATTATTAACCGCCCCTGTAGTGTACCATTCATATTCAGAGCCATTTGCCTCCCTCCACTTCCTGTGCTTTGTGTCTGGCTTCTTTATAGAAGGGAATGGACGACACAGGCAGATCTGTCAGTCAAAAACAACACCGCCCCCCCCCTTCCCACCAGTGATTGGCCATAGACAGCCGTCCATACACCTCCACCGGCTCTGGTCGCTTCTCGGCTCAATGAGTAACTAACCTGCAGGTACTGAATCAAACTGCTGACAAGCCAGGGGAAGGGGGGAGTGGAGGGGTGGGGAGATGGGGCAGCGGGGGGGGGGGGGGGGGGGGGGGGGGGGGGGGGGGGGGGGGGGGGGGGGTGCTTGGGGCTGTGTAGGTGGATGGATAGAAAACTACAAAAGGAGGGGTGGATGAAGATGACAACCACCTTATTTCTCAGCCCACCCCGGTGATGTAACCTTTACACTTGCAAAAAATATATATATAATAATTAAAAAAACAAAAAGTCCGGCCTCATCCTCACTTTTCTCCCCCCCCCCACCTCCATTTCTCCCTCTCCCTCCTCTAAGTGGCATCCTTTGATGGGCTGTCCCTCTCTCATCTTGTCTTCTGAGACAGATGAGCGCTGTCAGCGCTGCCATCACTGCCCAGCTAAACATTAATGACTCTCTTGCCTGACAAGTGTTGGCGGGGAAGAGGGGAGGTGAAAGGGGGACGCCTCTGGACAAAACCAGGGATGAAAAAAGGAGAAGTGATGGCTTTATCTGCCTGACAGATTCCCTTTTGTCTCTCCGAACTTGCGTATATATGTATGTGTGCCATCAGCAGATTCTTGGTCCGACGTGACGTTTTTTTTATTGCCCTGTTTTTCCCTCGGCTCTGAGGAGCCGGACCTCTTTGTATTCCCCGTTGCCCTTTATCCTTCCTCCTGGCATAACTGACATTCCTTCAAGCATCTGTGGGAGCGTGTGTGTGTGTGTGTGTGTGTGTGTGTGTGTTTATCTGTGCTGCTGCTTATTTGTGGGTTTTTCTCCCTTCACAACCTCCTGTGCGTTTTTCTTGGAGAGAACATCCTGGACTTTGATGTCGGCACCGGTGATGGCGGTGATGGTGGTTTTATCCCAGAGGGACGGAGAGAGAGAGAGGAGAAGAGGATGGAGAAGCTGAAAAAAAGGGAAATGCCTCTTTTGGTGGAGTCAGTGGAGTCTGTGGGTCATTTTAAATGTTGGGGGGGTGGGTCATGAATACAGCCTCACATTCATTTTTCTCCTCAGCAATACCCTTTCCCTGTGGAATATTTCTTGTAAATAGTAGTGGTCTGTCCCTCATTTCTACTGTGGCCACTTTTTTTCCCCATAATTCCTCTGGTCTCCCACTCCCTATGTTGTCACTCTGGTCTGTGGCCTCTTTCCCCTTCTCCCTTCTGAATAATTAACTCCCCGGCTCAGAGAAGTGAACGGCTACTGCTGAGTGGACACAGCGCAGACCTGGCATCGCACTGCGCACTTTTTCAGAAGTCCGTCCATTTCAAAGGGGTCCATTTCGGTTCCCTGCCGCTCCGCCCTCACACACACACAGACCCAAAGGGAAAACTCCTCAGAAACCTTGGTGGTGTTATGAAAAGCCGACGGTTGGACAGTCAGCTGGGCAGAGAAGTGTTGTATGTCTCCCTGCCGGCATTCCGTTACAGTAGAGCGGCGGGCCTCCTGTGGAGCGGCCGCCCACTCTCCTGGCTTACTTCTCCCCAGGCAGCCTCTATCCGCTCTGGATTCCCGGAGCAATGATTAACCCCACTTCTGATCAATGCTTCTGCTGACTCTGATACATCACTGGAGCCTTGCAGCTGCCATGTAAAGGAAGCGTCAACTCTGCGCCGCTCGTGACAGAGCATACCCACTCCGTCACTTCCATTGCGGCGTTCACACAGACACGCACTCACATGCCAAGACCGTGGATTCCCAGAGCCCTGCTATAAATACACTTGCGCTGAAGTTTACAATTAAGTTGAAAATATTAGACATCTCTTTTGACTGCCTCTTTTCTAATGGACTGTGTTTTACGTTAAGGTGTCACTATCGTCTGTGGAATGTTTTTTTTTGGAGAATGGGGGATGGCTCTTGGAAGAATAGAACTTTTTTCCTGATTTGGATGTTCCTGATGAAAAACAAAATAAGTCATATTTCATAGTGAATATTGTTTGGTAAATGTAGGATCTCCTCTGGACACAATATTTCTTATATTTAAGAAATAGCTTCGTTCTGTAAGAAGTTTCGGCGGAGGGACATAAATAGAGGTAAAGAGAATGCGACAAACATAGAAACAGAGGGGAAAAAAATGAAAAGAAGAACGAAGAGAAAGACCGGCATCACCCATCACCCAGTGGTGCTTTACCTCGACAGCAGGGGGAAGCCCTGATTTCCTGAAGATGACAGGAAACACAATGGCAGAGTGTTCTGTCAGCACATCCTACTCACAGAGCCAGGTTAATGATTCTGCAGCCAGAGCTGAGATGGAGAGAGGGATGAGAAGAGGGAGGAACGGGGAGGAAAAGGAGGTGCAGAGGGCTGGGATTCAGCTCCACTAAGGCCATCATTACAGCTGCATTAGGAAGGACGGTGTGTTTTTGTCATTTTAATTACCTTTAATCTGATCTCTTCATACTTGGCCCGTTCGTTAATGAGCCAGAACAAAAAGGACCTGTCACGCGTGTTTAGCATACAACCATGTTATCAGTCATACCGCTAACACGGCACAGTAGTTACAGCAACAAATCCCCCGACCTGAGTATGAGTTCCGCATTTCACCTGAAAATTGGAAAAATGACTTGATGAGTAACAATCATAAAACTATTTTAAAGCACAACAATCCATACAGGTCATAATCCAAAATTCTTTGACTCATTTATAGTATTTGAACCTACTTGCATTTTCTGTTTAATAGCAACAGATGAAGAACACGTTTTAAATATGTGTTTGATACCGCTCAAAACATTTTTTTCTTTCCTTAAAATACAAATTCCCGTGGAGGCCGGAACGACAGCCGCAAGCTAAGGAACAACATATCATTAAAATGTAGTATCAGTGTTATTGTGATGCAAAGACATTGTATAAGACTGCAATAGAAAATGTCGGAAGATATTTATCCATCATATCTTCACTCCAATTCAGTCTTGTAAATGCCAGGTGGTTTGCCTCATTTTCTAATCACGCTGTGTAAAATTGTATTTGATAAAAAGCTGGAAGCAGCAAATGTACCTGCATTTTTATTTTTTTTTACCCCGATCAAATATTCGAATAGAAAATATATTATCGCGACGTTTTTACTTTTTATTGTCTCCTATTAATATTAATCAAATGGGACCCCATGGGAGTTGTAGCTGTAATTTTGTCGTCAGACAGGATGGATGCAGGGATGGAGATTCTACAGAGAGCCTGTCAACATGCTGTAAGAGGGGCTGAGGGTGGGCTGGGAGTACCCCCTCCCTAACGGGACTCGGTTAAAGTATTAACCAACGTCTGCCTAACAATATTGCTGACTGGTGTGTGGAAACAGGGGGGATCAAAGTTATCATGTAGAAGAGAAAGGCACCTTTCACTGGGCCCATAGAGCCTGTCCACTCCATCTTACCAGCCCATTCACACACAGCCACTCCCATCCTCCCACTCCTCATCTCCCTCATTCTCCCCTCATTTTTTATTCTTCCTCCTTTGGAGGAACGCTTCCTCTTCCTACCTTGCCACTCATCATCCCTCCCGTGTACATAATATGAAATAATCATTCACAATCATTTCCACCAGAAAAACGTCCGCCTCACGCACCACCCACTTCTCCGCCAGTGTCCGCCTATCCCTCCACCTGTCACCTGGGCCGGAGGAATCACATCCACATTTGATAAGGCTGGTTACGTGGGTCATAAAAAGTTTATGCTGGTGATGCTGGAGTCTCATTTATTATCCCTGCTAATGTAGCAGTTGGGAGTGGTGGGGGGGCGGGGGGGGGGGGGGGGGGGGGGGGGTGCGAGAGGTTGAGAGAGAGAGGCCACCACATTAAGGGATCATTACTCCTCTATGGGCTCTGTCCCTAGCTTTCAAGTCCTCTCTGCTTTATGGCCATGATGAAGCCGGTGCTCTCTGTATTTAAGTGTTCCATAGCCACTAAGAGTTCAAGATGCTTATGGCACAGGAGGTAGTTACAGTTCTTTAACCACACAGCTACTGACCAAAGCCCTAATGTCTGTATCTATTTCCCTTCTTACATTTACTTGAATGTAAGTGGGAAGCTGTCCTGTCGTTTCCCCCCGGGATTTACATTGAATCAGAAATGCATTGCAATTCTATATTCACAGTGGCATCGTCAAAACCAACACAAACTAAATGTACAATTATTTGGGGTATCCAAAGTCTGATAGAGTTTCACTCTCTGTGCCGTAACGCTCTGATGCCGCACACTCCTGCTGCTGCACTCATTACTCCTGTAAGCAAGAGGCAATAAGGGAATGTATTTCCCATATTGTGACCTGTTTTTAAATATTAATGTCTTCCGTATAAAAAATGGGCTCGGGCCTGAGTGGCAAGTCAGAAGGTATTGAGAGAAAGACTAAAAACAGCCTCGGCCTTCTCAAGGGATTTGTTAATAATGGGAAAAGCCTAGGTCATTCCCAGCATTCCTTGCTGTGAAGTTGGACTACTACTATTTACTGGCGGATAGCTTTTAGCAAACATGCTCCAACGTATAAATGAAAACATTTGTCGTCTGTGAAAAAAAAGAAAAAAAGACTACGATGGGAACGTTCAGATGAGATGGCAGGGGAGTACGACCACTTCCTGGTGGACAGCTTTTTTTTTTCAAACATCAATAGAAATAAAACTGATTTTCTTCTTTCAAAAAAGAGGACTGTGATGGGAGCGTGCAGATGGGACGGCGAGGGAGCGCGAGCATGTACGAGTGTGTTAGTGTTGGGGGGGGCAGGGGGGCGGGGGCTACCCAGAGGCACGGATAGTGATAGATTGGCCTGGGAGAACTGTGATGCAGATCCACTCATCAAGATTGATGTTCTGCCATTCTGCTTTAAGTGCAATTAAATTGGCCCCTGTGTTAAGAAGCCCGGCCGATAACGTGGCTGGGCTCGAGATTATGCTACATTTCCCTTGCGTTTTTCCTCCACCTGCCTCCCTGCCACAGCCACTCAGAGATTTACTTTACATCCTGGGCCTCTATTGGACGGGAACCTTCCCGGCATCCTGACCCGTTTGTCGGGCCTGATTTACTTTAGGTGCAGCTTGTGTCTTTTTTTTTTTCCACACAGCCCGCAAAGTAGTTTTTAAATCAATGCACCCTGAAAGTTTTTAATCCCTTTCTGGTTGTTGTCTTACCACAAAATTGATCACTTGTACATTAGTGCACGTTTTAATGTGTAATAATGCACGGTGATTACTGAGAGGAAGGAAGTTTAATGTCTTCACGAACAATTCCAACATAACTCATCTCTAGCCGCCAGGTTGACAAGCTTTCCTATTTGGTCCAGAAGCAATAGTCTGGAGTAAGGACAGGGTCCTGAGGAGACACATCATTTGCTCATATTCACTTTCCCTGCATTGAACAGACTCTGGGAATGGACTCCATTTGTTGCCAAACAGTTTGGATCACACGGCTCCTCTGAAAACCGCTCGCGCGCGTCCAGCAGCTTGTACACTTCATAACGTACTTCAATTTTCAGCTAAATGGAAATGTTTGCAATAATTCAAATTGAACGTCGATCACAGGCCAATCCATCTCTCTCTCTGTCTCAGTCCGCGCTCCGCCACGGGCCTCGCCCACCTCCGTCAGTGTCAAGTTGTTAACCCCGTGTCAACAGTGGCGCAGGGCGTATTTGGACCCGGTTGATGGATGGGTCTTGGTGGACTTGTCCCACGCAAACATATTCTCAGAGTCAGCTGAGAGGGCTGCAGCGTGCGTGTGTGTGTGTGTGTGTGTGTGTCAAGCCCCTCCACCCACACTCATGCACATACACACATGTTCATCCCTGATCAAGTCCCTGGACTCGGGCTGCGTGGCGCCCCTCTGTCACCTACTGACACCCCCTGTCTCCAGTTTAGACCCAGATGGGTGGAGCGCTGACCCCACTGACACAAAACCAAGGAAAACAGATTGGAGATTTTCTTTTTCCCCTGCAAATGGTAAACTTGACCCATGTCCCTTACACCATCACGTTTCCTTGTGAGAGCTTGACATCCTGTTCCCTTAACAAACCATTAAAGTGAACTTTGCCAACACACCCCAAGGGAAAAAAATTAATAATCACGAGGAGGAACATTACAAATTAGCGTGATCCTTTTTTTCTTTTGTCATAATCTGAGCAGTCTATAATTGACATTTCACACAAATGATACTACAGCCCTTGTTTTGATTTTCATAGGCATTTCTTCAAAGAGACATTTTTAAAAAGGGAGATTATCTTAGATATTGAATATCTACTTATTTATGAAATAAGGACATTCATTCAAAAGGTACTTACAAATACCAAAGATTTCCTCTGCATTGAGAGCTCTGAGAGCGTTGCCACCTTAATTGGACATTTGAATTCTATTTTTCATAACATGAGATGTGTTGGCCCTCTAAACGGTTTGTATATGTTTCACATTCAAAGGGAAAATAAAGGGGCAATATTATAACCCCCTGTCCCTTTGAACACATGATTTGGGACAGGGATCGGCACATGACTGATCACTCGTCAATATCACGAGTTCACCCCGGCACCATTAGTCATCTGCACCGCGTCCTGTCATTCCACACAGCTGCTGGCCGCCTCTCTCATGGACCTCTCATTTTTCTCTTTCGGCCCAACTTTCCCTGGTCTTTTTATGCTCCTCGCCAAATGCGCCCAGGTTCCAAGGCATTCCTATCGTGGTTTGGGGGTGAAAAAAGGGGGCTGCATAAGAAAGCAAAAAAAAAAAAAAAAAAGGGAGAGTGCCGTGGCTCATGTGTAGGCGGGTGAGTTTAGGGTACGTGCCATGTGTTCTCTTTATGCTTTTTGGAGAGAGAGAGGGGGGGGGGGGGGTTGTCATAATGTGTGGCGTTGTCCACTTTGGCTCAGAGGGTCAGATTAACAAGGAGACCAGGCGCCTCTATGCAGCGGTCCCCCTCACAAGGCACAATGACAGGAGCGATCCATCACCGCTGTCCCTAACAGGGTGGGGGTCAGGGGGGTGGGGGAAAGGAGGCTGTGGGGCCCGGCCTGGCTCTGGCTGGCAGGCTGACGGAGGGCCGCGGAGAACAGGATGGGGCTGGTTAAACTTTAACCAGCTCTCTTCCTACACACTGAAGACCACATTCAGCCACCATTCTCTGCTGTGGGACAATCTGATGTTTCATCAACCCCACATCCATGACCCGCCGCCCACTGGGGACCCCCCTCTCGCCCACTCACAGCCCCGCACCCACCTGCTCCCATATGGATCACTGCGGCACAGCGATAGAACTTCAGGCTTTAGCGTGGGAAGAAAAAGACTCTGGGGTCTCGTCTCCATCTGCATGTAGAGCAAGTGGCTATATTAACCCAGCCCTCTGCACGTGCCACGCAGCCCTCTGATATACTCACCACAAACTGTTTCGCCGCCATTTGTCCGGGGGCACTGTCAGAGTCCCTGTCAACACATGTCCACGGTGCATCAATAGCAACAGTGTTGTTTGTGATTGCGGAGGGTTTATTCCCGGGGCGCGCCATGGTTACGGCATGAAAAACGATGGCTGGCCTTTTGATAGTCATTTAATACACAGTTGCACACTTAGATAGAATTTGGCAAAAGCCTCTCCCCGGTGAGTTAACAATGCGTACTGGAAATCATATTTCCATGGCGGCCCATTCAATCTTATCCCCCTGTCCCCGGAAAAAGTGCGGTGACAAATTGGATGTGAGCGCACGCCGGGTGGCGGTGGGTCACATCAGGTGCAGCGCAGGTTGGAGGTGTTAACCCAATGTGTTCCTGTTCACTGGTCCAATCATCTTCATTGATTGCACCAATGATGGAGAGGCTCCTACCTTTCTTTATGATGCCAGTAAGAGGAGGTTAAGGCTGAAGGAAGGAGGTGAACCATAAAAAAAAAATACTACTCAGCTATAGTCTAAAGCTTATGTGTATTGTTGTTTACACGTATGACACATCATAGTGCCCATTAACAGTCTATATTTTATATACTTATATAAAGCAAGTAGACCCAATACAGGTCTAACTCATTCTGGGTCATTTAAGACTCCATATGTGTCCAGCATGTCCTTTTGAAGAGTGGGAGTCATGTGACAGAGTGATTTAATTAGATTTGATGAGATGACTCGTGCGTCCACACACACTTAATAATGCAGTAATTTCTTCCCATTTGACATGGGGAGAGTGAGGGACTGACATTCTAAAGGGGGCTGTGGGGGGTGGGGGGGGGGGGGGGTAAAGGGGGGGGGGGGGGGGGGGGGGGGGGGGGGGGGGGGGTTAAAAATACAGTAAGGGGAGAGAAATAAGGTGGTGCTGGCTGGAGGAGAGAGATCGGAAGTGAGAAGGAGGGGAGCAGGGGAGCTGTCCATTTGTACAAACCTAAGAATCTGTCATGTGTCGAGTCGTGTTTTCCTCACCTCTACGCTGAGGTGGTTTTGACAGCCGGGACTTTCTCTCCTTCATCCACGCTGCAAATGACATTACGGAAATTGTGTTTGCAGCGTTGCCTAGGCCAGGGACTCCTGGGAACCTGGCAGGGTCACGGGGGTCTGGGAGAAAGAAAGGAGTGGAGAGGAGAAAGTGAGCGGGGAAGAAACCAAGACAGAATAAACAATACACTCAATGTAAAGCTTTTGGAACCCTTCGGTGGAACATAAGGATGCGGGTGGAGAAGCAAACTAGTAAAAAGTATCATAATTGGTGAGGAACAAAAATGACAAACAAAAATGGGACACAACCGGACTCAATATGTTTGCCACAACGCCGCAATCTGCGAAGGCACCACCGGAGCCCACCTGGGCCAGGATGTGCCGGGATTACTCAGGGCTGAGTCTAAGATTTGCTACTTCTACTCTCTTAGGGCACGCTCAGACTCCTAAATATTTCAGCAGTAGAAATGAACTGCGCTCTCGGGGGGGCAATCCTGTGCCTGATTGCTTCGGTCTGGCGTTTATAGTCGGGGAGGGTAGGTCCTGGGTGACCCGGGCCAGGCCTCAGTCGCACGCCGTGCGGGGCCGCACATCCCAAACCCTCACTTACATTGTCCGAGGGATCGGCCCCGACCTCCGCCATAAAGTGTAATTACGAGCTGAAGGCGGGATCTCGGGCTCCTGTATGTGTGTGATTTCCCCCCTTTACAGCTCACAATCAATCTTTAATGAGCCATTGAATATTAACTGGATTTGTAGGAACTGAGTGTCAACTCCCATGAGTGTAAGCTGGAGGCCCAAGGTTTAACAGACAGTGAAGACGGAGGGAAGAGGGGGCAAGGGGGGGGGCTTCGGCGAGGTGGGGGTGGAGCGTTCTACGTGGGGCCTATATGCAAAAAGTGGTTATAGTCAATTACAATTACAATAATTCACCATGGGAAGGACAACCAGGGTAATTGTGGTCCCCGTATCCCCCCTGGAAGCGGCTACTGTAAATGCATAACAATAGGGCAAGCCATAGCGCAAGACAGATGAGGCCAGAAAGCAAGGAGATCGCAGATCTTAGAGATTATTAGAGTTTTTTTTTTTTTTTGATAAACGGCTCGGTCTCAAGCAACTGTTGATTAATAACACTGACCACAACACAGAGTCCCTTGTTCGGGCCCTTTCACAGGCCCGGGGAAGTCCCCTGGCCCTGCAGCAGCACTGGCCCGACTCCCCGGACTCTAACCCCCTGCCGGGCCCTCTCTTTGTCACTGCGCTGCCTGCTACTGATTAATGGACGTAGCCTTGTGATCAGAAGGCTCAGATGTGGCCGAGGTCCTGCGCTCTCCGTGTCTCAGAGCTACACACACGGGCTCTGGCGGACTGAGACGGATTAGGCCTTGATGCTGACCCCTGCGGAGAGGCCTCTGGGGTGGAGGAGCAGGCCAGGGGGCCCGGGGATAATGGGACCCCACTCGCACCTTTTAAAAGGGAACATGTTTATGGCTACTTAGAGGAAATTGATTTGATTGTGCCAGAAACGCATGTGTGAACACCCCTGGCACTTTTATTGGCTATTTGTCTTTGAAGTCACAGCTGGAGAAATTTATGCCCACGTTGGGCTTTAGGAGAGTGGGTACCTGGCTGTGTGCGTTTGCGCGCTTAAAAGAGAAAATATGAATATCTGTGCACACACAGGGCGCGTGTGCATGCGTGTTTGATGTTCAAGAGCGAGTCAGGATGAGCGATGCACTGCGTGTGCACTTTAACTGGGTGTCAATCATTAAGTATCAGCCCTAACGACCAAAGCCCATAATGGAGGCACGGACGGAAATAAAACAACAAGATTTGTTGGGATACATTCATTTTCTGTATAGATGTCAACTGGCAGCTACTTTCCCTTGCTCGTGTTTTCTTGCCCATTCATCCCGACTCTATTAAATGACATATGTTTGAACATGAATTTTTCAGCTCATGATTTAATTGGACCCAAAATAGAGTACCTTCTGTTTGCGGGCCGGTTTTGTTCTCACCATTTTTGGCGATAAATGTAGTTAATAGACAAATATAGAGCCAATATAGATACTGTGTGGCTATTTTAAAACCATCATAGGCACATTTTATAAAATAAAATAAAAAAAATGCTCATCTCACTCTGTACAGTTTACTCTTTTCTCCCATTAGCTTTCCCCCCTTTTTTTTGCACTTATCTTTCTCAGGCAGGTGTCCTCAACGTTGCGATTTGTGTTCCTTTAAATCAAAGCAACGTATGAACTGATTAATCTTCATCACAGAGTTCATGTGTCTGTGAGATGCGAACAGCTCAGCACGAGATTAATGTTGAGCCCTTTTCAGAGGCTAAATGTTCTAAAGTTTGAGATTTGAGAGAAAAAAAATGACGTCATCCTTCTGGAAAAGAGCTTTTGCCTAAGGTGTACACCTCGAAATTGAAAATAGAACAATGTAACAGACTGTTGCTGCTCTCCATCCCCCAGAGGACATGATGTTCTGCTTTAAGCAATGTCACATCAAAGTGGGGGAGCGAGCGTGGTGCGATGGAGGGAGGATGGACCGAAAGAGTGAAGGTGAAGAACATTCTCTGTTTGAAACAGAAACAACTAGAGGGAGGGGGAGCGCTTCACACCGCTCCGAAAAGTCTGATTTATGCAAATTGGAGAATGTTATCGATTGGTAATTGATTTACTTTGATACATGCATTCACGGCTGCAGCATTAATGTCATGATGTAGGCCCCGCCTCCTCACGGTTTGTCCGCATTAAGACAAATCAAATTCATCCGTCCATCCTTTTTCTCTTTCTCTCTCTCTGTAGCCATCCATCAGGCTCATTGCATCACTGCTGACAAAACCGAAGTGTGTGCTTTCGTGTGTGTGTTTTTGCGTGCAGTTGTGTTTGTTTGTGCTCGTGTGTGTGTGTCTTTAGCGGTGAGGGAACATTTGCCTAAAAACATTGTCAGGAGTACATTTTGACTAGAATCCATAATGTCTTGGTTAAGGGGGTAGATTTTAGGGTCAAATTTGAAGAAGGTTTAGGTTTTGTTGTACCGTTTGGGTAACGGGTGGGCATTTAGTCGGGATGGATAAGGCCAGACTAGGATAAGGTGCAGGAAATGCACTAACCCCTAATCCTAAGGTGGTTGGGTATTGCATTATGTCAATCGCTGTCCTCATACCTATAGAAAGACCAACGGGTGTGAGTGTGTGTGTGTGCGTGTTGGCGGCATGATTGTGAGAGTGCCAGTGTCGATTTAATGTGTGCAAATTTGACCTGAGCCTCGGAAACCTCCACTCATCTCTACACGGGGCGCAGATACTGGATCTTGCAGGCAGGGTGGAAACAGACGGAGAGCAACACGTGAACAGGAAATAACAACAGGCAGTGAAACAAACAGACAAACAAAAGCACTGAGAGCAATGCTATTCACTAAGTCATTGTGATCTAATGTCTCTCAGCAACTTTATTACGGATCTATTTAGTTGCCATTTATTTACATGCAGTATTGATTCTATTATCCTGCTGGTAAAAGGGGTTCGTAGAAGCCTGTGTTCATCTTAATGACTGAGTGTGTTGGTGTGTGTCCGTGTACGTCGGCGCACTGACACAAATCTATTTAGGCCATAGAGTGTACGTTAATGTGTGTGTGTGCGTGTGTGTGAGAGAGGGAATTATTTGGCCATCCCCAGGGGGACGGAGCTTCTGCTCCTCTCTCTTAGGTAATGGAAGCAATGTGTCCATAATCCCAGTGAATGACTAATAAAAGAGAGTAGCGCCTTGGGCCCGTTCCCTCAGCAATATTATGGCTGGGTATTAAACTGAGTGCCTGTGTAATACTGTCAAGTCACTGTTTTCTCCAGCACTTTTTGCCACGTGCCCTTTATTTATTTATTTTCGTCTCGCGTGTATATATCTGCATTCGCAAATGAAACCGAAAGGGCTCTTTATGAGCGGGGATCGTTCTCATCGGTGTAAAAGCTGTTTATAAAGTCCCGGACGCGTGAATCATCGCATCGCCGACGTCGCAGCCAATCGAGACGCCCGAGGGCGTCTCACCAGCGCCGCCTTAATGGAAACCAAACGCCGCTTGAATACTAATAAGCCATGACACCATAACCCGCAGCCCTCCACCCGATACCTCCGTACTCTCTTTAAATGCTCTTTAATGGCCGTGTCAGTGTTATACAAGATGCTCATTAGACACTTTAATTGGTTTGTCCGGTGTGGACGGTCGTGTTGATTGGCCGAGCCGGAGCGCGGACTTTGCGCGGTGGTCTGTGGGGGTGGGTGGTTCACTAATGTGGTCATAGTGGACACCGGGCACAGGCGGAGGAGCTGATTAGGACGGCCAGCAGACGAGGGGTCTTCCTGTGGCTACATGAGGTCATGCTCTCCAGCTCCCTAACCAGTGACTTCTATGGAGATCGAGGCCCCGTGGGCGCGGATCCGTTTGTACTAATTAGAGGAGGGCTGAGATTTAAATTGCTCCGCCTCCTGTTTCGTATTGATTACGCCAGCTTTGCGGCAATGATGTCACTTTGCCTGACTCTCTTGTCATGGCTGATACTGGGGATCGGAGAGGTGTGGTAGCAGACAGTCTGTTTACAGGTGTTGGGGAGAGCTAGTGTGTACGTGTATATAAATAATAATAAAAAAAAAAGGCTGTACAAAGCTTTTTGTGTTGAGATTTGGGGAAAGTCAGCTTCCTATGACGCAATATTTTTCTCTGCAGCCGTATACCCAGGCAAAGATGCGATATACACCTATCCTAAATAGGAAACCGAGATGATCTAAAAAGTGAAGTCCTGAAACCACGTGAAATAGAATTGCATATAGAGTAGGAGGGGCGCGTGGCTATACTGTAGATGATCAACTACTTACTCTCTGTCAGTTCTCTGACACACGTCACAGGAGTAATAGATGGACTGAATGACGAGTCCAAAACGTCGGCTGTGAAAAAGGCCCGCGACCATCCGTAATTTCTCTTCAGTGGGCGTCAAATCCACAATCCTCGTTTTACTATTCACCTTTGATCAAACCATAAAAGGAACGACTCGAGGAGGGGAGTCCTGTCATCGCTCTGTCCACTCACCGTGCTGTCCCGGCCCGGGGGCCGTGCCATGATTGATTGGGGTTTGGGACGCATATTGCTTGGCGGGGCCTATTCTGACTGTACTTCATCACCGGGCACGGCTAAATGCTTTAAAAGCATTGATTTGCCTGAATTACAACATGGCATCGGACCTCTCACCTGTCTGTGCGAGGTGTGCGCGTGCCCGTGTGCCTGTTTGAGCGAGGGAGAATGTGCGTGCGAGGGAAAGTAAAGACAGATGTGGCCTCCACATATCATAACACTCGGCTCTCCTCTCCCTTTATCCCCGTCATCCGCCACCCCTCCCATCGATTTGCCCCATAAAAGGTGTTTAATTCAATCAAGAGGGAAAGTGAGTGCCTGTTTTTCTGGGTCCCTGTCGATAGCGGTATAATCAGTTAGAGTGGGCCTCTCGCTCTCTTCCTCTCTCACTCTCTCTCTCGCTCTCCGACACGCACACTTACACTAGCTGGGTTTATGAAAACTCTACCCGGTCTATTTCTGTTCTGTCCTATGGCTTCCAAACCACGCCGTACACACAGCAACATGTGCCTTCACTCTTCAGTCCTCCTACTCAGGTGAGCATGCGAAGTGTTGAGGTGGTCTAGAAAAAAAAAAAAAAAAAACAGAGCTTGAATACATACATAAAGTTGAAGAATAAATATTTATAAATTCACTTCAAATCCTGGTATATATATATTTTTTAATGTACTATATTCGGAATACATCTGTGGATGTAATGTTTACACACGCACACACACACACTTCTTTTGACACTCACACACTTCTATACATACACACTGCTATCGGTGCAATTTGCAGCTCGGTATGTTGTACTTCTACTCACATGGGTACCCGCCGGAACCCCCCAACACACTGGAGCACACAAACATACGACGCCTAACCACCAGACAATAAAGGGAATGAAGAAATAAAAGGTCCGATTCATCAAAAACACACAAGACTCTACCACCCAGTAAATTAAACAATATTTCATAATCACTCCGACAATGAGACAAGAGACAGCCATTTGGGCTGAGAGCTTCTTCTCAGCGGAGGAATGCACACAAACACACACACACACACGCACACACACACACACACACAATTATCAGAGCGGACATGCTCTGGAGACCCTAGACACTCCCCTAGTACCTGCCCAATCAACTGTCCAACAACAGACACCCACCCGGCCTTCATTTATCTTGTGTGTGTGTGTGTGTGTGTGCGTGAGTGTGCATGAGTGTGTGCGTGAGTGTGTGCGTGTGTGTATCAAGCTAATTACCACCATGAACCATCCCACACGCAGACAGAACCCAGACTTTGTGGCGCTGTCCAGGGACATGGGAGGTGGGTAATTAGCCCTCCATTATTACAACAAACACACACTGACACACTTTCTTACTCTCTCACACACTCACACACACGCACGCAGGCACGACGCACACACACACACACAAACACAATATACCTAGCAGTCAGTGGAGGGCAGGAGGAGGACCAGAAGGTTGTGTTTCAGACTTGTTTGGGGTCTAAAGACACTTTAACAGGTCGACATTAACACACGAACAGCATGTGTTTAATATTGGTCGCTTTTTAAAGCAGTGTGATTTGGTTCATTTTAAACAGCTGGGTCAGCAGTCAGATGCAGTATTTTTTTTAGGTAGAGTTACATAATCTTCACCTCGCGTCACTCAGCTGACACTCTAGAAAACCTTTCCAGTGACGACCTTTATGTATCCCTGAATATTGATTAATGTGCTTTTCGGCGTATTGGGTTCGAATGACTTTTTCGTACTGTCTTTGAGTTTGATCTTATTTACTGGACAACAACTGTCCAACTGTGCTGCTTCCACGTGCAACACTGTCCACGTACTTCATTGCGCAATAAGGGGAAGAAAAGTATTCATAGCAACAGTATCGGGTGTGATTCAAAGTTCATTCCAATATGGAACTCTCTCTTGCCTCAAGTCTGTTTTTTGTTTTAAATCAAGGAGAAAAATCATTGCAAAACAGATGATTCAAATCAGTAACTCATATACGGTACACATATACGCCATAAATCTCTACACGTCGCAAACCATTAGCTCTGGGTTTGCCGAGGCAGTAATTGTGTCATGATGGCATCTAACGCACATGGTTATTGTTCAACTGTCGGAATAAAGAGCAGATAGAAGAGGATGTCAGGACTGAAACATAAGTCATCCGAGGTAAAACGGCCCAAAAAAACGACACCACTCTGCTCTCCAAGAAATCGACACTTTGCCAACACCTAATTTCACCTTAGGGCCACGTGTGGCGTGCAGGGAAAGGATGCAGGTGGGTTGAGGATGTAAAATATCTCATAACGCCGCGCTGGCCCGAATGCGCGCCCCATCCCACCGCTGGCCCAGCTGTTGTCTAGGGGTGTGTAATTGTGTCAAAACCTTCTATTCTCCTCCAAGAGCGCCCCCCTAAAGCAGTTAGATGCCTCCCCCCACATGGTCCCGGGCATCATCATTTTCCAGCAACCATCCATCTTCGGCCTGCGATTAATTCTCTTCATTTCCGAGCACAGGCCATAAATCCTGGCACACTTAATTAATTTCACGGCCAACACGGGGCTCCTGTAAAGCGGGGATTGTTCTCGCAAAAGCCCATATTAATTATGCTATTTTACAGCCATCTCATTGAAGGCTGTGTTTCATCTTTCATAATTACATTTTCAACAACAACGGGGGCAACAAAAGGAGTCTAATTATGGATTTGGCGGCACGCTCCCTCGTAATAAGTCAATGTTAGCGTCGGGGCCCACAACCTGGTGCTAAGGGCTGCCACGCCACAAAGTGGCCCGGCAGAATCGATGTACGCCTCCGTGTTTTATGTTTGTTACAGTAACCATGATTTTAGCTGAGAGGACAATCATAATGCAGAACATATTGAAAGCGTTTGGTGGCCTGCTGGCATAAATTGTGTTGATGAAGTTAGGGGAGATTATTGTCACATCGCGGCTCGGGTGATCATTACTCTTGCGACGGAGCTCATTGGGTCTCTGTAGTGGAGCTCGTCAGCTGCTCTCCTGATGTCCCCCCCAAAGCCCCCACCCAGCATGCTACACACACGTGCTCCTCATGGGTCCCAAATGTGTTTATAATCCACGGAGAATCACCGCAGAATGTACAGATGAAACGGGGCTTCAATTCGGTGGTAGCCCGGTTGGTTTACAACATGGTGTTCATCTTTTTAAACTTAACAAGGCCTGAAAAAGATCAGTGGAGGGATTTCAATCTCTGGGCCACGTGTCACCTTCCGCCGCCGCTCCGCGCCACAGGTCACCACCCGGTCGCGATGGGTGTCGGAGCTTGTGTTAGCAGCCGCCTACGAAAATTGTCGGGCACCGCGCCTCGCACCCACACACTCCCGGAACTAAGCCGTAATAATAGACTCAAACGCACAGGCTCAACGCAAGGCCTGCCATAAGTACGCTGTGATGCATGGGCTGTCATGGCTGCCGGGTAGGTGGTAGATTTGAGGAAGAAGGCCGCTGCTTGTCAAGGGTTTGTGACAGGGAGTCACTTTAGACTCGTATTTGCAGAAAGGAAGCGAGGATTTGAATGAATCAAGTAATCCAATGAAAATACATTGACTGGTTAGGGCGTCTCACCATTTAAGATTTTTTTTCCCACTTTGTCTTGGGTTTGTCTTAAAACAAAAACGTCAAAATAATTCCCATGCAAAAGTTCATCTGCTGCTAATAAAAAAAAACTTTAAAAGGACCAATCAAGAGAAGATCATCCAAAGTTGGTTTAAAATGTCCTTTTTTGTGACCAATCTTCCCTCCTACAGCTCAGCGAAACACAAAGAGTAAACTTTCATTGTACGAAAAAGAAAACAAATCTTGATTTGGTTAAATGACCTTATTCTCAAATAAACTTTAGCATGTAGATTTGCATTTACCAAGGGCTACATTGATGTGATCCCCACGGTGGAGAGGAGGAAAGGTCACAGTCCTTTCCTACCTAAAAACAATTGTTTGTAAACACTACACGGTGACTTATCGTGATTTTTAAAAGATGTGGTAGAGGCTATTAGGGATGGGGAGCAACACGTAAGCCAAAGAGGATCAACAAAAATACCACGAGGAGAGACATTCCATCACCTCCTCCCCTTCCAGCAACCTCAGAGGACACGCCGAGTCACGGAGATCATTCGTCAGATGTTACCCAACATGCAGTGTGGCAGAAGGAAGACAATAGCCCTAAAAGTGAATTTGCGATAGGGACTGTGGTAATAATGGCCGCCTGGCTGACCCGAGAGAGCAGCTATGTCACCTCTGATCAGTGGTGTTACAGTCCACTGCCAGGTAGTCCTTTCACTTCCTATTAGGGTCCACACACTGAGAGTCTATGTGCGGTGGCAAGGGCCATAAGTCCTTTGACAGCGACCTTGAACATACGTGTGAGTGTGTCTGTGTGTCTGTTTATTTGTGTGCAACCACCGCAAGCATCTCTGCCTGTGTGTTATTTTCCGCGTGTGTGTGTGTGTGTGTGTGTGCGCGAGCGCGATGCCTCTTCCCCTCCTCACCACTTCTCCCTTGTCAAGGCCATCGGTGATCAGTGGAGGTTAAAAGTTACAAATCACCCCTCCTCCCCACTCTGCCCTCCGATCCACCCCCTCCTGCCCTCCCCTCCACCCTCCCCACCTGTCCTCACACTCACCCAGGCGAGAGCCTCCAGGGGCCGGGGTCTCGTTCCTATTTGGGACCTGGGCTCCTGTTGAGGGGCTGCAGGGGATCAGAGGCAGTGGAGGGCAATTACTCCTCAGCTTTAATTGGCATTATCATTTTAGCGGGCTGACAGAGATGGATCACCCGGCAGGACCCCGCTACTGTCAGCCGGGGGAGAGGGGGAGGAGTGGGAGAAGGCGTTGGCCCGGTGGTCATGATGGGAGAGAGGATACTGGGGGGGAACAATAATGTTGGAGAAAAGAGAGGAGCAACGGAGGAAGGGCAGGAGCAGAGAAATAAATCGGATAGGAGCATCTGCTGAACAACTTACAACAAATAACCTCCATTATAGAAGAAAGGTGTGTGTGAAGGAATTGCGTGGGCCAGTACGTTTTTGGGGTGCATGCGCTGGCTTTCATAAATGCGTGTGTGTGTGTGTGGGTGGAGGATTTTATGCCCGTGCGTGCAGGGGGAAAGGGCAGGGAGCGGGGGGGGGGGGTATTAGTGTAACCCGCTGTGAATCCTGGCGAGGGCCTAACGAGCAGCATGGCTGTGGCTCCATAACTCAGGTCCTGTAAAGCTGTCAGTGGAATTAAGAGGCCCCCATTATAGGTGCCCATACAAGTGCCTTGATGCAAAATACCAGTCCTCTCCCTGGGGCCAGCCGCAGCAGATAATTTTAGCTACTTAGTGAATCATCTTCAAAGCTGGAGCTGATTTTCTTTCTTTTTTTTTTTTTTTTTTTTACACTCTGTGGTCACAGCTTCAACAGTAAGAACACATTTCTTCCAGTGTGCGCTTATCAGCAGCTCCATCTTTGCTTTATTTGTTAAAAGGTACCTTTTCCCTTTGCTTGGATCTCTCCTCACAGACTCCCAGGTCTCCCATCCCGGAATGCTCCGAGATGCCCGGAATCTCCAGAGGCTGAAATAGACAACAAGAGACAGGGACACAGTGATGGATGGATGAAAAATGATTATGAAGCTGTCCGGCCTGAATTATGGTTCTGTCTGTTGATAATCCCCTATTTTTCTCTCCCTGGCATCCAACAAAATCTCTCAGTCTGGCAGGGAAAAAAAGCGAGGGGACGGCTGATGGAAGATGATGAAGTGAGCTGAAGGAGGGGATGTGGGGCCCTTGCTTCCCAGCTCTTTTAGGGAAAGAACGTACTTGAAGGGGAATGCTGTACTCTCTCTCTCTCTCTCTCTCTCTCTCTCCCCGATATGAAAAATGAAAACTATAAGGGATACAATAATAAAAATAGCAGTATGAGTGGACAGGCCGGAGCAGTCCATTACTCACAGCTGCTTTGGGCTGCGTGGTAAAAATGTGCTGCTCGCTGCAAAAGCATGCATCACCGACGGCCCAAAACAAATGGGCTGTCTCCAACGTATTTACCTCCAATTGTTCAAGCATTTGTAGGGAGAGCTACGGCCTGTCCGGACTACTCAGGCCTGTCCGTCCGAGGGACAGGAGGGTGTGTTATTGGGAGACGTGATGAGAGAGACATCAGGCACGCTGAATGACAATACCACCGGAAAAGAAGGATCGAGGTGAAGAAAAAGCAGGGAAATATTTAACAATGGAAAAAAATCTATTTTAATCTGGTGGAAAGCAAACGGAATGCTCAACACTCGTCTTGTTGATCGTCATTTACAAAATCCCTCAAATTTGCTGGGCACAACATTTTTCTGATTATAGAAGAAATAATTGGCTGAGCAGTTGGGAAGATACATTTTCCTTTAAAACATTCGGAAGACACATTTTTATTGATACATTTCTATATGGGTTTATGTGACTCTAAAAATACTATATTGGTCAATGAGTGGGAATCAATTGAATGACAGGGTACCCCCCCACACCATTTTGAGAACCACTGGTCTAAAAAGGAAAGCTTATTAACCTTGAAAGACAAGCAAATACTCCTTTAAGATGTTATTATTTGTGTTAGTGTGGGTGTGGGTGTGGGTGTGTGACATAGGAGTATCATTCTCAGGATTGGACATCTATTTGTTTTGTTTTTTTATCTCCAATGCTTTTGGAACGGGATCTGGGGAGTAAAGGGAGTGCTGTGTGTAAACAGAGTGGTGGAGACAGAAGGAGAGAGAGGGAGTGGGATTCACATAAACCACATACAGCCCCCCCCCCATCATCCTGTTGAATGAGGTTTGAGAGTGTCCCTGGGAGGCTGCGACTCGTCCCACCATGTTGGCTAACAATTTGATTGGGCTGGATGTTTTTCGGCACTTATCTTCCCATTCCTGATCGTTGGGGCTTTTAAGGGGTGATGAGAACCACAGCGAACCCCTTCGAAGCTGGAGGCCGGGACGCGAGCCGGGGGCACACTGCAGCTTTACAGCTCAACATCTCCCATTTCCTGGTGTGATACAGCTGTGCTTAATGACAACGCTCCGCTCCTAAACGCCCCCCCCCCGATTAAGATGGCTCTCCGCATCGCCCCTGTTTATCTCCGGTGCGACCGTTAACCAGGATGGGCCGGCTAACGACGAGTAGTTTCCAATATGGTGCTGAGGCGTAATCGGCCTCCTGTCATCATCTTGTGAAAAACCCGCCCAACTCCAGCCTGTAGCTCTTTGCCCGCCGTCCGTCTGAGAGACGGGAGATTTAGAGAGCATCACGGTGATAAACAGGAACAAGTAAACATATTTTCTGCGATGGTGATCTCTATTTAAGTACGCCAAACGCCACCTGATGATGAGTACATCAAATAATATGCTGGAGGCAAAGGGGGGGGGGGGGGCGATCAGTGGAAAGCACCTTTATTGTCTCCATCGCGTTGGAGGGAGATTTCAGATTGAGATGTATGTAACAACGCTGTTATTATTACTCCCTCGCCATCATCGCTGAGTGCAGGAGGTTTGATGTGTGTGTGGGTGTGAAACGGGGTAAATGATGTAAAACGAACAGAATGTAGGGAAATGAATAAAGCGAAATGGAAGTGGGAATTGGGGAGCATGGAGGCGCAGATGAGAGAAAAAGTGAGTAGTAGTTGGGGAGGGAGAGAGAGGGAGAGAGAGAGAGCCAGAGAGAGAGAGAGAGAGCTGCTGGTTATTTAATTTATGTGGGGAATGGAAGAGAGTGGCAGTGATACATGGGTTTGTTAGTCAATTGATAAAGGAGAGGAAATATCTAAAAAAAAAAACATTCATCACCGAGAGATATGGCCACCATACATCACCTATTTGCAAACAACAAGGGCTAATATTTATCCCTAGAAGGGACAGTGTGACCCCCCCCCCCCAACACGCACACACAGGCACATAAACACACCATGGCCTAATTAAGCCAAGAGAATAGACCTTAATTGGAAAAGCAAATTGAATTCTAAAGAAAAAAACTAAATGGCAAGCATCTCATCCCTTTTTGTAAAAGTGAATGCCTGTATGCTGTTGTTATTTCTTAAAAAATGCCCCGTACGTGAGTTTCTAATGCTGGTGGGGTTGTAGTAATGAGGTGTCTAAAAGAAGTGGCCCCAATAAAGAGAGGGAAGAAAAATCTGGTGGACCTACATGGTTAGTTGGATATTCCATATGTGTGTGTGAGGGTGTATGTGAAAGCACATAGGCTAAACATGTTACATTCCCAAGCCAGCCAACACACACGCATGCACGCGCGCACAAACGCACGCGCGCACACACACACAGTCTTCCTTCCTGTAATGTATTGAATACTGAATGCCTCTGGCTGCAGGCAAAATCTTTCATCTTTCCTCCTTTCCTCACTCAGTCGACTTTGTGTGGGGAGTCTTTTAAATTGTCATGGCGGAAATTGGATTATTTAATCCCTCATGATCGATCATTAGTTAAAATGCCCGATCCACAAACCCTAAAGCCCCCCACCCCCATCCTCCTCCACGCAACCCCGTCGACACGCAGACAGCATTATTAAAGAAAGGGGGGGGAAGTCATGCTTCATTAACAAAAAATAAAAAAAGAATAAATACATTTCAATTTCCCACTAGCAGTCTCCGTTTAATTCAAACATACAAACAAATAAATGTGTGAATAAATACGGCCGCTGTGTGGGATGGGTGCATGGTCGGGTGTGTGTGTTTGTCGGGGTGCGTTGGGGATGTATTGGGGGCGTCTTTCTTGCGACTCATAGTCCAGATGGATGACTTGTACAGGGGAGTGTATTTATTTTGCGGCGAGGCGACATCAGGAGATTTGTTATTCCCCGGCGTTGCCGAGTTTTTCACATTGCTCCACATCCCTGGGACCATATTTCATCCTCACACCCCCAATCCCCAAACAGATTTATTTACAGGCTCTCTTTCTGTACATACACACGCTCCCAGCACCGGCGCACACACCGCTACAGACATACACTCATGCATATATGCTATAAACAGCGGACGTGTTCAAGCACTGAGGACCACAAACACACCTAATCTGGAATCAAATGTATGAACACACACGACACACTTATGTACAAATATACAGACATTTTTTCTTTTTTTTTTTTTTTATCTCTGCTGCGGTTCAGTATATGACTGTTCAATGCGGATATTAAATGATATTGCCATTTTACCATTCTGTTACGGTGTCTTCATGATGGGGTTGTAATTGCTCCCATATATTCCACCCAACAAAGACTCCTGGCCTGGGAAGACACAAAGAAATAAGGAACTAAATAAGGGTGCAACTCGGAGCAGAGCTGCTAAATGACTATTATAAATGTAGCAAGGACGCGGTGGGACTAATTTAAAGTCTCTTGCTAGGGTACATTCATAAACTGTACGCTACTTCTCTGAATGGTTTGCCTTGGCTCAAGTGATCCCATTCAAGAAGGTGAGTGTGGCAGCCTTGATTTTGTTGTGGGAGAAAGCTGAGGCGGCCTGGTATGCTGATTAATTATGCTTATTAAATAGCCTCTCCATCAGCAGATGCAGTTCAGGTCCTGCACGTCAGTGTTGGGAACCTTTACTCCCAACTCTGGAGGATAGCAGCTGCTGATGATCAATATTAAAGAGACTACAAGGTCACAAACACACACTAAGTAAGTGAGCAGAGGCATTTTTTCCATGCTCCTCTTTGGTTTTGACAAACAAGTAGCTGTCGCAGGTGGGGTGGACAGTTTCCATATAAAGAGAGAGAGAGAGAGGAAGAGAAGCGGAGAGAGGGAGAAAGAGATGGAAATGATAGATTAAGAGAAATAACCGAGAGCATGCAAAGAGGAAGGATGCAAACAAATTGTATAAAGCCCAATCGAATCGCATCCCCGACTCCCCCTCTCCGGGAGACTCTTAATAAACAGGGGGGGTGTGGTGAAATGCCAGGCACTCTGTTTAGAAATGAATAACCCAGGGAAATGTGTGTGTGTGGGTGTGTATGTGTGTGTATGTAGGAAGGAGGAGGATGTTAGGGGTTCCTCGGCCCTGGGTCTCTCCCTATCTGTGTGAGTAATGATTCAGACTGCCAGTGTGGTGGTGTCGCCCCATCTATAACCATTTACGCACAGGCGCACACACACACAAACACAGGCACGCCGCGCACACACACACACACACACAGGCGCACACTGTAGATTAATCAGACAGGAAACAGGGCAGGTGGATGGACACCGCAGCAGACTGGGTTCATCCATTCGGTCCTAAAACAGACATGCTGTAAACACACAGGGAGAGTTTCAGGGGAAAGCCGACGCTGACCCACCGGCAGCCTGGGTGACAGCTTCACCAACACTGAGGCGGAATACACACTTTCACATCCACACACACACACACACTGCGCGCACACACACACAGTTCCTTTCACTGCTGCCCCACACGTTTCACCGAAGAGGAATACGACAACAATTAAACAGACAACAACTCACAGTTAGATTTAGAACAGAGTCGACTATGAAATATCTACAATATAGACTGTATATATGACTTGTTGATCTATATCAGCCACTGATATTTTTTATAAATACAATGAATTCACTTTCAACATGAAAACAGGATGGGAACAAGGGATCACTTATAGTGATGAATGAACTTAGAATTATTACCAGAATCTAATGCTCCCCTCGGCTTTATGAGATACCAGTTTCAGCTCATTATTTAGCTGTAAACCCGAAACGGTTTTCTTTTACTCTCACCACTCTCTCTGCTGCGGCAGGAAATAGTTTTAAGAGAAAAGCTCTAAAAACGTAATGTACTCAATCTGCTCTGCCTCTCTAATAGTCGAGATTTTAATTACACAAAGATTTGGGAATCAAACCTGCTTTGTTTAGCAATACTCACAAGCCAAAAATGTACAGTCAAACAGATATCGGTGTCGTAATAAAACCTGTCAGGGTTTCGGGTTGGCTTTGAGGGTATCATCTGGGAAGGTTCCTGGAAAAAAAAATCCTGTCAAGAAATATATTCCAGAATTATACTGAAGCAAATTTGTGGCAAAGTGTGGGCTGTGCAACTTTTGTTGCCACCATCGTGACACAGAGAGTATTTCATCATTTAGCTAGAGTAAACATCATAGTTACATAGTATTCTCCACATATTTTACTCACGCTGACACATTTTAAGAAGAGAAATCCATGCCTACCCTAAATCCCTTCTATATTTCAATGCCCTCCACTAAGGGAAATTCACACCAACGACAATTGTTTGCACTCACTCTGTCAATCACTTTCTCTTGTCGACTGTAATAAGTAAGAAAAATCTAATAAATTGCTTAATTATAGAGTTAATACAATAACCTTATGCATTTTTAAAGTTGAACATACAGTATGTATCATTTGAAAGTCGTGTTTCTGGGAAAAAAAAAGAAAGCAAGTAAATAAAACAGCCATTACATGGGATGATGTAAGTGCACATGAGTAAATAGTGCTTGTCCTGTGGGTTTAGAGTAGGTCGGGGTGTGGTCCAGTGGTCAGGCAAATGGCCGGATGACCTGAACTGTGCTGAGTCATGTCCCATGTGAGGGATAGAGCTGCTTCCACTGGGCTCCGGGACGTGCACTTAACCTGCAGTAATTACTGGAAACAACACTGAGAACATGGCAACATGGAAGTCGTGGAAGTGCCTCGAAGATTTCAAATTACTCTGAGCCTCTAGAGGCACACTGCGGGAAATCCAGGATTGTAATGTGAATGCTGGAGTGCGACCTATCAGACAGGAGTCCATCACGCAAACAGCAAACAACTGAGCGTGCAATGCGTATATCTTCAAATCTGCAACACAGAGACAAACGTTTGATAAATAGGAGACTACCATAACGGCAATCACACTTGTGTGAAAACTGACCTCACACGCAAATGGTCAACACTGATTGGATTTGCCGAGAAAAGGAGGAGGAGGAGACAAATAAACCAGAGAGCAAAAAGCGAGAAATCAGAAGGTACGGGGAGAGAGAGAAATAGGTGAAAGGGAGAAACAGGGGGGCTGTCTCTTATACACATCAGAGTGAGTGGAGAAAGAAGGGAAAAAAAAGGGCAAACAGAGAGAAAGAGAGAAGGACCCTGCGAATGAGACCCAAACGGCTGCTAAAAATCATTAATCTTGTGGGGATCTGTGTCAGCGAACGGCGGCGACACAAAGAGCTCTCGGAGCAGCAAGGAGAGCAGCTCAGTGACCCGGACCCAATAGGCTGAGAAAGGCCCACCAGGCTTTAATAGACTTTTGCTGATCCGACACTTGTTTGCTGGGAGCCACAAAGAGGCGATTGCAGGGGCTGACAGGGGCCTGCAGGCCCGGGGGCTCCCCTCCTGCTCCATGATAAATGACCCAGGGTGGCCAGGGCCAGGGCCAGGGCCGGAGCGAGAGGAGAGGGGTGAGGGAGCCGAGAGGCAAGGGGGTCACTCGGCGAGGGAGAGGGGAGAGGAGGAAAGAAAAGAGAGAGTGCGGAGGAGTGGGTGAAGTGAAAATGTTTAATAAAAGCATCATCTTTGGATCCACGGTCGAGTGACGACGTCCAGAGGCGCCCGGAAAGGGGCAGGGAGGATCCTCCCTCTCATCCTGGGTGGAGAAGGAAAAAAATGGAATATATGAATGGGGGAGTGAAGAGGGGAGAGGAGAGGAGAGGAGAGGAGAGGAGAGGAGAGGAGAGGAGAGGAGAGGAGAGGAGAGGAGAGGAGAGGAGAGGAGAAATATGAAGAAAAAAAAATACAGGTTTTGCCCTGAGCTCCCCAAAAATGCCCCTTTCGTGAGTCCAGCAGACCAGTCATGACCACACACTCACTCTGCAGCTTATTTTCAGTGAAAGTAACTGTGATCATAAACATTTACACCCTTGTCAGGAAAATGTCAGGCTGATCCAAACCCCGTCTTTACTCTTAGCATAAAACCACAATGATGCTGTATACACCCGAAGGCAGATGACGTATTTTTCCAGAATATTATACAAAGTGAAAATATAACGTAAGCCAGAGACGAGCGTGAACAATAGACAATGCTTTTCAACTCTGATTAAAAGTAAAAGCATGACAAATAGACACACTTCTTAAGTCAGTTTTGAGATAACTAAGAAGTGAATGAGCTAGAATGTATAATTACACGTGAAATTCATGCTAATAATTGACTTGTATGTTTCCTTGGAATGACAGTAGCCAGCTATTTCAAATACAGTTGTAAATTGTGGTTATGACCAGAGAGGAGCAGGCTTCAATTATGCTATGCCTGCACTCTGATATTTGGTTCTTGTGGCGTCGCCTACATGTTGTGGTCACACAGTCCCAGTTTATGATAAAAACCAATGTTATGCGTAAGCCTCAGCACGGAGCCAACTGGAAGGGAGCCAAACTATTGTACATAGCATCGCAATTTACATTAATGAAATGACCACGCAGATTTATTGCTCCTTTCCTTCTGGGATTAAGCCAGTACCGTGCACACTGACATTTATTTGTTGTTATATTTATAACATGTCAATCAGAGACATCTAATCTCAAAAAAGGCCCACAATTATGCCTTGGCCTCGCCGTCCTGCTTTTATATCCTTCCTGCCGCTCTGTCACTTCAGAAATAGACCAAATGAGTGCAGCTCCGAAGTTTGAGCTGTCTGTGTGGTGGGAGTGCCAATAAATAAACAAAATAAACGAGATTGCGTGTCACTGATGATACATATCACAGCCTGAGCAGTGAGTAAATGCGCCACCAGGGGCGCCCTGTCACAAGAAATCAACTCTAATTTCCCCTGCACTCACAACTACCTTCAGCCTGAGAGTGGGACTGCAGTGAAAACCCTGGCAAAAACAGAACAAAAATAAAAGAATCCACGGGTGTCCACCTTAGGCGCGTGCGTGAGGAGGAACAGGCAGGGAACAGGCAGAGTGGATATTTGGAGATGAACATTTTGCTTTTCCCTGTGAAATCGATGCTTTCTTCATATTAAGGAGATTGCCAGAATTTGCACTTGTCTCACCTCTCGCTGTTTTCCCGAAAGACTCCTCAGTCAATTAGCACTGATAAGGATGTTGGCTTTGCTCAGGGACTGGCCTCTGCCTGTTTACACTGACGACGCGTCTTAATAATACATGTTTTCACAGAGAAAATCGATCAGTCTGGAGTAAACAAGGACGCGCGAGCACGTTGTGAACGGTGGATGTGAGATTACGCGAAGGAAAAGGGGGCCACTTCATGAATAATCCAACGGTCAATTTAGGAGAGAATCCTTGGTGCTATTATTATTACTTTATGCCAGTAAAACAGAGAAGCTCGATTACTAGAAACACACAGCAGGGTGGGGAAATGGAATAGACAGTGATATTGACAGAATTCATTTTAGTTAAGTAGGGGATATAAAATATCACTCCATAATTGAACGATGGGTTCGTTGCAAACAACAGCAAATAAGAGCGACGACCAATTGAAAACGAATAATCTTCCACGTTTTTTTTTGTTGTTTTTTTTAAGTTTGGTTCTGCATAAAAGTTTGTTTTAATCATCTCAATCCTATGGCAGGTTTATGCCTACGTGAGACATTTGACATTTACGCGCATTAGTTACCCAAGTGTAAAAGGTATTCAATACAGGTTTTTACTAACTTTAAATGCGAATTTAACCAGTAGTTTAAGAGAAGCAGTTAGGTTTAAAACTTTTTGCAGGTTGAAGCCGAGGATGCGCAACCTCCGCGCGTCTCTCTTCTCCCTCCTCTATCCTCGGAAGGCACCGACTCTCCATCCCTCCCTCTCCCTCTCCCAGGCCTGCAGCCTCCCGGCAACTCCTGCCGCCTCTCCGGCAACGGTCATGGGTGGCCTCACATGAGGGCGAGCCGTTAGGCACGCCAAATGACCACTGAATAAAAAAACACCAGTTCCCCTCAGAGCGAGAGGGAAAAGCCTGACAAAAACGGTATTCCTTATAGTCACGGCATCCTCCCATACAGACGGAGTTGGAGCACGGATCCAAGGGCAGAGCGAGCGAGCCGGTGCGCATGCATAAAATAGTTCCAGGAGCAGAATAGAAATCCAGCGTCTTATTTGTGAAGCGTCTGTCCGCCCGCACACACACAGGCATACACACTCACGGACACACACTCCACGGGCCTCCTGTGTGAAGGCAGCGGGCCTGCTGCAGGTGTGGGATGGGAGCCGAGGGGAGCTGTGCAGCCACCGCAGCCTCCGTGCGTCAACTGTTAAATGTAACATTTTAAAGGTGATTTTATTTCTGTTATTCATTCCTAAAATCCGTAGGAAGGGACTCTCATTAGGGGGCGAACGAGCACGCATCAACACTTTTTTTCGCTGTCCATAAGCACACGGATCACTTAATAGATCATTAACCAGCGATATGCTGCTGACATGGACGCTTTTTTACATCTCGTCTCTCCATTACAGCGCGTTATTACCGAAGGGGGAGAGCCGCCGGCAGGCCTGCCTGGATCTATTAGACAGTGGACTCGGGCTATATTAGAGAGCATTACCACCTAATGGGGCTGCCGCCGGGTCGGCTTCGCTGGGAGAAGGTTTTAGAGCAGCACGGCACGGCACGACTCGCCCAGGGCGCTTTCTGAAGTTGGAGCTGAGAACTGAGAAGCTCGCCTGCAGGTTCAGACGACTGTAACTTGCACGCTACCTGCACCTCTCTTTTCCTGTAATTTAATTTATATTTAAGTGCATCTGTGTAGAATGATTATATAAATATAGAGTCCAAAGTGCATTTTAATACAACATCTAAATAGCTATTTGTAAATTTGACTCAAAATATAAGAGGCGTTTAATCTTAGTTTTATTAAAATAGACTAATAGTCTAATATTAGTAGAATAATATCACTACCAATAAAAAATAATATGAATGGACGAATAGGTAAGTAATAGATAAGTGGATCCTGCGGGTGACTCATAAAACTGTCACTATTCTTTGTAAAACGTTTATTGGCCGTGTTTAATTTTATGATTATATACAGTATATATATTATTCTGTATAACAATTAAGATAAAACTTACAGCTAAGTCCACAAATGTGATCAAATCCATGGCTTTGAATTAAAAGTAGGCTGTAATTTACAGGATTATTCTATGATTGTGAGCTGGGCGAATGGTCCAATGATTTATGACTGGATCCAGAGTTCATGTATTGATACACTGCCGCACAACTCCAACTGATTAAGAATGTAAACTAAACAAATAAGCCCTTCATTATCGGATCTCATCTTTGGCAGCCTCCTCTTATATCCAGCCTGATCAATGGGCTCTGATCGCGCCTGTACTCAACCGTGGATATGAGGTGGAAACGAAATGATAATACAATCGATCTCTCAAATTGACTCATTTACAAGCGGTTTCTTTTTCTTTTTTTGCAGGGAAGCGAGACATTAGCTCACGGCACCTCTCCGCGTTGTCTCCTCGGACAATTAAAATACACAGATCAAATCAATGACACACGCGCACACATCCTGCACGAGGCGACCCCGTGTTGGCCAAACTACCTGTTAGACAGTGGCCGTGAGGTGATTAAACACACACGGACACAAACACGCGCGCGCACACAGACAAACACACGTACACGCACGCACTCACAGTGTTGTTGAGACTCAAACGACAGAGATTAATTTGTTGTCAGTCATAATCGCAGGATGTGACCTTTGGTAGGAGCCACAAGACGCGCGGAAGATAAAAAGACAAACGCATCCCAGCACACGGCGGAAGGAGGTGTGAGCCGGTTCACGTGTTGCCCACGCAGGGGCAGCCTTGAGCCGGTTTTCTCCTCAATCCCCTGCTGTCGTGATGTTGGGGCCGGGTGTAAAACGATGCGTCCGAGCCAACACGAGCCTGATGTGGGAATCTGGGACTAATAACAGACTCTGAAGAAAGTCAACTCTACACTGATCGGAAAGAATTACCCTTGACCTATGAATGGCTAAAACACAAGGTCACACAAACACTCTCCGGAGTGCTGCGGTCTTATTACATCATGTTGGGCGCAGCGAAGTCGTTATACTGTCGCCACGGAGGATGACAAGTATATAATAAATGCCAATAATTACACGGGATTTTATTATGATTGTTGATTATGCAGGGATGATATTATATTAAACTCGATGCCCTGAACCCACAGTTGGCGTCTGCAACAGCATAAAGTAGAATGACGTTAGAAAGGTATGTGTCCTTGTTGCAAGAAAGGTCGAGATTGAACTTTTCCAACACATCAAGAATTGATCAACTGTGCCACTGCATCACCGTGTGGTGGACCGTGATCTGTTGGTCATTGCTTATCTTGGGAATTTAACACACAGGGTCACAGCAGCAATCGTTTTAATGGGACCAATAAATGGGTCACTTCTACTACGAGTGAACTGTCCAAACAATTAAAAGGGGATTGTTGTTCTTTTCAAAAGAAACACGTTGTTTTCAGCGCTTTGATGACCACTAATGTCACGTAAGGGGAATTGTGTTATTTATTTTTTAATATAATATTTACACTTTAATTTCTGCGATGTCACCCAAAGTGCATCAGGAAAAAGGACCGGTACAGTTTTGAATACCAGAATAATCCGCATTGCTTATTTTGGGAATACAACTGATATTTATTTCACATTTAACATGTTTTTAAGATAGAGTTATCTCTGCCTATAGCTCGCACAGCCACGACTCTCATTAAGGTGCCACCAAAAAAAAGAATCGCGGGTAAAGTGTCGTTAAGTGAAGGCATTTCTCTCTCTCTCTCCCCTATCCTCCACTTTCCTCCCACCTTCTGATTTTAGGGAAGTCAGTCAGCTGACTGTTTGAAGCTGTCAAGACTGTATCGTGCGCCCTCCTCCTCCTTCTCTCTCCGTTTCAGACTCCTGCTCCCATTGGAGCGCGCGGCGACTCGGTTCCAGCCTTCCAGGTCGACGTCATCGTGCGCTATAAGGATAAAGCGCTGGCTCGCTCCGAGCGCAGTCTGCTGGATACCACAGGGTGGGATAGAGCGAGAGAGGCGAGCCTTGAAACCTCTGCGGTGCAGAGCTGGAAAAGCTGCTTCTCGGCCAAAATCAGACGCCCTATTTACACCGCGTATTCGCTCCCGTCATTTTCCTGGAGAAAAAAAAGGGACTTACAACCAAGAAGTTGCAACGAGGACTGGAGCCCGTCTCAGCGAACAAACGTGGTATTTCTTTTATTGCTATTATTTATGTAGATGTTTGTGTGTGTGTGTGTGTGTATTGCGCAAATACACTTCTACTGAAGGGACTGAGATTTTTTTTTTTGTTGCACTGAGACGCATCGCTTTCTACCTCCTACCCGGTCTCCCTGCCATATTATCCCAGCAGAAGTAGGCTATATGACGCAAATCGTGTGCGGAGCATTAGTCTGAAGAAAGTTTTCCTACTTTTTTTTCGTTTTCCCCTTTTTTTCCACCACTCTCACGGCGTTTCATGCTACAGCAAGTCAGTGCGCAGCGCTGGAGGAGCCCCAAGAACTATTGCATGAAACAAGAAAGGAGAGAAGAGACGCTGATTAACAAGCCCGATTTTGGGACACTTGCAAGTTCCGTTGCAAAGAGTCGCGACGGCAACATGAGCGCAGAGCTGAGCATGGGTCCGGAGCTACCCAGCAGCCCTCTGGCTCTGGAATATGTCAACGATTTTGACCTGATGAAGTTTGACGTGAAGAAGGAAGCCCTGGCCGGCCTGGAGCGCAACGCGGTGCGCCAGTGTAATCGCCTCCAACCCCAGGGCTCGGTGTCCTCCACCCCCATCAGCACGCCCTGCAGCTCGGTGCCCTCCTCGCCCAGCTTCAGCCCCACAGAGCAGAAGAACCACCTGGAGGAGCTCTACTGGATGCCCAACAGCGGCTACCATCAGCAGATCGACCCGCAGACGCTGAGCCTGACCCCAGAGGACGCGGTAGAGGCCCTGATCGGAGCCACGGCTCACGGCCACCCTCCGCCTCCGCACGTCCAGCAGCAGCTGCAGCAGCAGCAGGGCTCCTTCGAGGGCTACAGAGGACCGCACCACCACCACAGCCACCACGGCCACAACCAGCAGCACCATCACCCGTACGCGGGGGGCATCCCGCACCACGCCGACGAGCTGTCCGGGCACCCGGGCGGGCACAGCCACCCGCACACCCAGCACCACCACCACCACAGCCAGGACCCCGACAGCCCGTCCCCGCTGTCGCCGGACGAGCACCAGCCGCTCCACCACCACCACCGCCACCACCACCACCACGGCCACCTGGGCCAGTCGGGGGCGCACCACGGCTCCGGCGGCGGCATCAACGTGGAGGACCGCTTCTCCGACGACCAGCTGGTGTCCATGTCGGTGCGGGAGCTCAACAGACACCTGCGGGGCTTCACCAAGGACGAGGTCATCCGCCTGAAGCAGAAGCGGCGGACCCTGAAGAACCGGGGCTACGCGCAGTCCTGCCGGTACAAGCGCGTGCAGCAGAAGCACGTGCTGGAGAACGAGAAAACGCATCTGATGAACCAGGTGGAGCAGCTGAAGGCGGAGATCGGCCGCCTGGCGCGGGAGCGGGACGCCTACAAACTCAAGTGCGAGAAACTGACGGGGTCAGGGGCCAGCAACGGCCTGCGCGAGGCCGGCTCCACCAGCGACAACCCGTCATCACCAGAGTTCTTCATGTGAGTTGTCAGAGCCTTCTTCCCCATCCACCCAACAAACTTTACCCCATACACTCCCCTCTTGTTTGTTTTTTTTAAATCCACAACAGACTGACTGGCTGATGAACAAACGATAATAATCCACACCTCCCATACTGTTTATGATTATAACGAATAACGGTAACAATTATATTCATATTAGAAGAATAATCCATCGAATAGTATTCTCATATATAATCACCCCTCCATCCACGTGTCAACTGAGATACAAAGAGCAACGTGGAGCGTCCGATCAGTCGCAGCATCTTTGTAGAGTAGTTGCTTTTAGTGAAGAGACTTCCCCCCCCCTCAATTCTTCAAAGAAGAGGATCGACTGATGAACTTTATTTTTTTGTCCCCTCCTTTGAGGCTACAGCTTTTTAAATAATCTGTTAGTAGCGTGGGATGGCGTCGAGCTAGTTGTCTTGTTAATTGTTATGACACAACAAGTAGCTCCATATAAAAGGCCTGGCCTCGCAACCTGCGACTCTCACATTCGACAAGTGGGCCCGTAATTTGAGGAAAAAAAAATCTCCAGAAGCAAGACTCCACTTTATGCAAACTTAACTTCTGTCTACTAACCCGTCACGGGGTGGGCGACATTTTATGCAACATCTCATTGATTTATTGCCTGCTTGGTTATATTCGAATATATATTGAAACAAAAAAAACTGCATTAAATATTAATCCTGCATGCTGGACATGTATGGTAATAATTTCTATTTTGTACTTTCATCTTCTCGTGTATATTAAGAGCATGTTGTTGATCTGCGCTTCTCCATAGTTTTTGGGGGGTTAGAGAATTGCAGCGGGGACAGAACAGCAGGACTGCCGGTGCAGTATCATATGGTGTGGGTTTCTTTGAGCTTGTAAATATTATGCAACCGCAAAAACTGCACAACAAGATTGAGGAGGCTGGTTTGAACTTCTTTCTTTCTTTGTGTTGTTTTTTTTATTTGTCATTTATTTTGTATGATCTTTTATTTTTTTTTTCATCATTTTGGGTTTTGATTGATTGAGAAAGAGAGAGAGAGGAGTTGCATTTTCATTCAGTTGCATTTAAATACAACAAACCTTTGTGTGTCAAGTGCACTTTTGGATAATGATTTTTAAAAGTTTTCATTTTGACTTTTGTGCAGACCTCCCTCCAGGAAGACATACTATGATTCTATATGTTAATATTATGTAGGACAGGCCAATACGTGCAAAACCTTTTTTGGAGCAATATCTGGACACACGTGCGAGGCTGAGGAGACAAACGTGTCGCCACGATATGATGAGAGCCAGACTGCACGGAATAGTCCTCTGTGTCATTTTAATTCAATGTGGCTTTATTGTCATTAACTCAGACAAGTGTAGTCTGGCCTTTCCATTAACTCTAACAATCCACACCAAATCCAAGCAAAACCCTATCCTCTCACTCCAATTGGATGCCACCTGTAGCACATTTTCACTGGGCCTAATATCATGGATTTATATTTTTAAGAAATATGTAGAAAAGGTGCAACAACTTACATGTCAGGGGTTTTATGTAGAGTTAATATTTAGATAACGCAAGCGTTTTAATACAGAGTTTGACTATTAATGATCTATGTTTTCCTGATTTTTTTTCTGCAGGTCAGTTAAAAAGGGGACACAGGTTGTGCAAATTTTCAAAATGAAAACCATATGTACGTTATGTAATGTGTTTTATGTCGGTTTTTATTATTATTTGATGATTCTGGTTCTGCTGGCCAGATGCATAGTTAAAGTTTTTATTTTAATGATTTAAATTAACAAACTGTCGGATCATATCATAAGCATGGTGCTTGCATTTGAAACTATTGTTGAAAAGTCACGCATTTAACAATCTCTGGTTTGTTACTGATTCAACTGTGTTGAAATCAAACTGAAACTGCAGCAGCGGGTTGTTGTTATGTTTTCGCCGATTCCATGTACTTTGCGATGATGGGGATCAATTTTCAATCCTGTTTATATAAATAATAGTTAAACACTTAAATTTGAACTGTTCCATTCAGGCTGGTTTCTGTTTTGTCTCATTTTGGTTGTTTTTGGAAGAAATTGTTTCCTATTTTGCTTATTAAAGTCATTGAAATGGCAATCATTACCGCTTAGACTTTTCTTTCCTCCCCTTCACCACACGGTGGATTTGCTAAAAAGCGACAAAATTAGACTCACACACCTTCACGTTAACAACACTAGTCGCAACGACATTCATTAATAATCACACACACGGTAACGCCAGTAGCGCCAGGACACACTCGATTACTGACAAAAACAAAAATAAAAAGCTACGTTTCATGATTGTAAATCAGAGTAAAATCACAGCGATGTGTCCAGAGCTTTAGGAACATTATTTTCACGACACGACGTTGGCGTCTCGGCCGTCCGTGGCGTTCATTTTATTTTCAGACCTAGGCATGACGTGGAAAGTTTGGATGAAAGCCTGCTGTGATTAGATCACAGGGTCTGTGCGTTTATGAGGCGCTGCAGGGAGATTCCTGTACACGCTGCTGGCCTCTGCTGCCATGCTGACTGCTGCAGAAACCCCGCCGTCACAGAGCGCACGGTAAAAGGAGATCTTTGACCTTGCAACATACCGGAGAAGAGATAAAAAACCTCACATATAAATTAAGTGGTCATTTTTTTTGTTTTTTTTTTCAGGCGTGCATGGCTTTGAATACACTTAAAAGCTCACCCCGGGTGGTTGTTACGTAATTTAAGTCTTAAAGGAAAAACAAAAAAAAAACTCTGACCCTTTTGCCTGATGCGATGAGCCAGACCACGGCTTCAAAATAATCCCCATAAGGTGCGCGCCTGCGGGTGTGATATATTTATGGTTAACATTCGTGGAATTTATGATTGCCATGTGTCAACACACTGGCAACATCCTGGAAGTCTGCGCTCCCTCTAATCACTGCTGCACGCAAATATGTGCACGAGTTATCCAGTTCGAGGATCTCTCTATTTATTTGGAGTTGACCTGCCTTGGAAATAACCGCGTGCGGTACAAAGACGAAAAAAAAAACGAAAAAAAAAAAAAAAACACCTCCGTGATTTGGACGCACGCAATCATCAACAAACTCTGGCATACTTCCGGATAGTGTGCCAGCAGAAGCAGAAGAGAGGTAGATGAAGAAAGGTGTAAGTGTTGATCTGGTCCCGGTCTAGAGTTTCTGGTGTCAGAACATTATCTGCTCCGTGTCTGCACATTTTCAAGGACAAAACCGCTAGGCAGAGAATCAACCAATGAGACCCAAGGAAGGCAAGTCTAGTTTACATTCTCTCTTCCTCCCTCTCTCTCTCTCTCCCTCTCTCTCTCTCTGGGCAGCCACTGCACCCCGGGGGCATGAGTGCAGCTGGGGTGAACCAGGATAAAGAGGCCTATGTATTTACAGTTATGATAATAACCAAAAACAATGTCCGTACGTTATGGCACTTTATAGATTTCATACAAAAGCTGCTGTGTGGGCGAGTCAGACTTATAGAAGTGCCTTTGTGCGTGATGTAGGCTAAAGTTATCCGTGATGACTCAAGATTTCCTCACACTTAACGGGGCTTGGCCTCAAGGCATATATATATATATATATATATATTACCTGCAGAAAAGTTTAGTCTAAAAGTTTGTCATAAAAAAATTAATAATAATAGTTTGAGACCCAAAGACGTGCAGTACTTTGCAGAGAAGTGTATAACGGAAAGAAAAAGAAGGAAAACGTGAGGGAGTCGGAAAATGGCAGATGGGGCAAAGTGGAGAAGAGCATCATCCTCAGCTCAGCGGAAGAGCCAAGGACACAGTGACCAGGCATGCTGTAATGATTTTAGTCTCCGATCACACATTCACGCCCCCCCACAGAGATCCTATCTGCATTCAGCCTGCTCTGCCAGCCTCCAGCGCCATGCATCTGCAGCAGCAGCATCAGCACCGAGGGGACGACGGCCCCACACACACACACACACACACACACACACACACACACACACACACACACACACACACACACACACACACACACACACACACACACACACAACACACACACACACACACACACACACACACACACACACACACACACACACACACACACACACGTCCCGCTTCTGTTCATCACCTGCACCTCCAAACATTTTTTCAAGTCAGCTACAGAGGGGCCAACAACGGCTTTTACACACTCTCCGAGTGTTAGCCTCAGCTCGGCAGGCTATTTCAACGCCACTTAAGTGTGTGTGTGTTACACACACACACTCTATACATCTGGACCTGGAAACACGGCTAACTCATTTGCGCCATGCATCATTTGTGAGAAGAGACTGAGATAATCTTTGCTAATTTGACCCTATTTGTTCCATTGCACAGCACCATATATGGCTATTTTAATTACCACCATCTTCTATGTGGTTTGAGCTCTGTGCTATCACGTTGATTTCATTACCGTCCGATAAAATTCCATTTATCTGTATTGCGCGCACACACACTCAAACCCACACACACAAATAGTCCAACCCATTGCCACACCAGTGGTCCATTGACTTTCATTAGAAGTGACTTCCCTGCTACTCTAAATCACAATGATTTCCTGGGGAATTAAAGCAGCCTTTTCCCAGAGAGAGACACACTAACCGGTTATGGAGAGGGTTTTCCAGAGTGTGTATGCCGCTGTGTGTTATTATTCACCTACCACTACAAACACAATGATAATAAGCCTTGAATGAATTATGTTTCTCAAATTAGGCTTTGACTATTTGTTTGAATTTATACTGTTGAGTACTGTCAGACCTGTTCTTGGCCTTGAGAATGTTTGCTTGTGTTTTCCCAAGTATCCACCACAGCTTGTATGTGTGTGTGTGTGTGTGTGTGCAAGTTGGAGTGTGTATTTTTTTTTTCCACTCGCCTGTACCTCATCTCTTTCTCCATCTTTCTATTCATCTTCTTTCCTTTAATCCTCAGCCGAGCCGGGTTCTCTCCGAGTTCACGTCATGACAGCATGTGTTATTTTCTGCCTGTTCATCTTCAGCCTGTTAAATGCAAAAAACACAAAGATGCACATTTTGAGAAAAACAAGTTGAGGTAAATATTATGTCTTGTAGAATGTGTGCATTACGTGTTGCCTGTACTTAATTTTAACATGACACTTTAAAACATTTCAAATCTTTATTTGGAAAATTGCCACCGTCAGATATAAAATGAATTTCCACATCTGAATGTTGAATGCCCGACAGCAACTGAACTTTTTTTTATAACTGTATGATCATGTTATACTATTAATACATCAACGTCCGGTATATTATATAAAACGGCTCAGTTTCCTCATGTTTGCATACGAGAACTAGCCACTCCATTCTGCTGATCTCATTCACCGCAGCCTTTCTCCGTGATGAATTTTATATCTCCGTGGTCACAACCAGTCAATGTCCTGCATGATGGATACCTATGGCCATGGCCGCAGTGAGTCAATGAAAGTGACCTATGTGTACATCTCTGCTTCCGGGATATGAAACCCAATTCTGGGTTGGATTGATCCATGTCTGGCCACTGTGGGGCTAAGGCCAGGGGGATGGGATAAGAGCAGACTCTGAGCGGTCAATGATACGTATGAACAGTCACCCTGCACTGCCAACAGGACGCTGTAAAAGTTAAAGGTATACAGACAATATTTCCTCAGGACATGTCAAAGGCACATGCGGCCTCTGGTGAAGGAAGTATTTCACCGAAGACCAAACGTCAATATCTATATATATATATATATTTAAGTCTTCAACCACAAAAACACGACAATGTCCCTTAAAAGTACACAAGTATTATTAGCAAAATAAATCAGCGCTTACAGGAAAGTGAATGAGCACATTGCATGAGAGCGAAATACAATCACTCACAAAGCCTGCCGTGCTATACCCCGAGTAGTTTTATATATGGCACTGCATCACGTTTAAGGTCATTTAAGTGTAAAATCTTAATTTTAAAGTGACAAGTGGTAATAGCTGTTCGATTCATTTTCCTGATGTCAAGTAAAAAGTCAATTTTTTCCCACTGAAATGCAGTGAAGTAACATGGAAGTATAATAGTACTAGGGCAATAGTAGAAAATCATCCAGGGAGTGAAAAGTATGATTGGATCCAGTGAGTCTTAAATGAATCTATCTCGTATGTATCATAATGAAATGAATATCTTGGAGTTTTAGAATATCGTTCCGTCATAACAAAAAACAAACAATTAGCAAAAGCAATTAACTCCGCTACGTGCACTGCCTTGATGCATGAGCCGCGTCTGGGTGGTTTGAGCAGGTGCACTGTATCATCTCCACCCTGTGTACTTTGGCCTTTTGTCGCCCTAAGATGTGAGGTAAATAATTGAATGGATCCATTAATAAATAAAGTGCAGCGGGGAGAGAGGGGGAGAGGAGACGTGGGGGAGGCAGGTCACTCATCTTTACAATCACTGCGTAGGGAGTGGCACGGCGTGCTCCCTCTCTCTCTCTCTCTCTCTCTGTAGGAGGAGGAGTCTGGACATAATAAGCGTTGGCCGCGGTGAACAGGATGTGGCATTTCGACACGTTTCCTCTCTGATCCACTGGGACAAGGCCACTTCCTGTTCAACAGGTGGAGGGAGGCAACGTGGAGGGTACCGCCGCTGCACCAGGCCAAGTCTACCTTCCACCCAGCCAAACTCCTTTCCAGTAGTTAAATAACACGTGGCGAGTCGCACT
This sequence comes from Colistium nudipinnis, assembly GCA_016785305.1. Lineage (NCBI taxonomy): Eukaryota > Metazoa > Chordata > Actinopteri > Pleuronectiformes > Rhombosoleidae > Colistium > Colistium nudipinnis. The sequence goes on from JAFBJU010001583.1 coordinate 858,875, forward strand.
CCTGAAGGCTGCCGCTGGCGTTTAACATAAAAACTTGCAAGGGGAGCCATATGTGGAAAGGTGAATATGAAGTTGTGGTTTGGAACCTTATGCGGTTTTAAGAGGATTCATTATCAGCTATTGAAAAACAAATCTTCCGCTTGGAGACACTTGGAATTTATTTGCTGCTGTTTGGGAAACAAACCATAAAATGGGATTTTAAGGACGTGGCACCAAATGCGAATTGTGATTCCCACCTGCAGGTCATAAGCAACCGCCACTGCTCGCACATTTAAGGGCCAGAAAGTATTTCTTTCTAGTCCCTCCTATACTCATGCGAGCGAACCCTTTTCTGCTTTCCATCCCAGCCGTTCAACCCTGTTCTCGCATTTGCTTTCCCCTTGTTTTCTCTGTCCCTGGGCCTTCTTTTTTATTTTACAGCCTGATCTCTATTTAGATTTCCTCGTTTGGAGTTGCCACAGCGCTCCCCGCTGCCAACATCTGTAAGTGGTTTGGAGGCAAGAGACACTATGGAAAAACATCAAAAAATAAAAGGAGCAGAACGGCACTCCGCTTGCACGCTTAGATAGTACAGAGGCTGTGAAAGGGATAGGCCCGGCTCCGATGGCTTGAAAGCATACGGTTGGTGGCGAAGGGAGATAGCGTCGTCATAAGGGAACGGCATACACACGTTCCACTTCCAGTGTATACCTTTTATGTAACATCGTGCACCCTGCAACATAGAAACACCCCACACCTGAGGGGGGGGCTGTGGTGTTCCTCGAGACCCCATAGTTTGGAGTTTACAGGGGATTGACCCCCATCACGTGTCAGGTTTTAGGCAGATTGGACCTAAGCTGCAGCACTTTTAAAGAGATTATGTTATTGTAAGAGATTAGAGGAAGTAGATACATTGAAGGGAGCTAATGAGGGGGTTCTCCCCCTCCCCAGCTGCCTGCCTAATTCGCTGCTCACTGTCCTGTTGATAATGCACACTACAATAGTATTACTGTGGCATTAGAGGCTTTACAGTGTTGTGGCAGTAACAGCTCAGTTGACAGTGTGGTGGAGGTTCAGATGGCTGTGTATTTCATTACCTATACCGTTTTATGTGAGCATGTGGCTGCTCTTTATACACATGTGCAGGGTGGGGGGGGGGGGGGGTTGTTGTGGGGGGGGGGGGGGGTTTGTTGTACAGTAGGGTCTCATTAGGTAATGAGGATGATTACTCTGCAGTAGGTGGTGGAGAAGAGATTCAACAGCCACAGGGTGGGAGGGGAGAGGGGAACATGTGTCTGTGATTTGCGGCATAAGCACATACCATTTAATTGACACAAGCTCTCCGTGTCTCCCGATTGGTGCGGAGCTGTCGTCTGCATGTCTTGTTGGCCCTCCTTGTCCTTGACTCGGAGGTCAGAGAGGCAGATGTGTTGTGAAAGGGGCAGGAGGGGGGGGGGGGGGGGCGGGGAGTATGGAAACGTACTGGGCCCGAGAGTCGGCTGCGGCTTTCAGCCGAGCACCTTTTGGAGGTAGAGAGTGGAATATTGGACGCGTGTTCGTGTTTTTGTGGGTCAGCCTGTTGCAGCGCCGCGCAAGCAGAAGGAGGAGTAACCCTCTCCCGGAGCCGTAGTTGAGGAACTAGCCGAGCCTTAGCCAACATAGAGGAGCTGTCTGCTAGGTGTGTGAGGACAGGTTTCCCTTTGCACGGTGTTGCCCTCGCTGTTTCCCCTCGTAGCACATAAGTAGGCAGGTATTTTTACCCAGGATAAAGTGCTGACCCAGTCTCAGGTAATTACACCCCTGTTGGGCTTTGGCACAGACGTGCCAGGGCGTCGCTGAGTGCACCTTACACCCCAGCTACGGGTAAACCACACTTATCTCCCTATTTACATACGAGTGGAGCCTCGCTCCACAGCAGGCAGAGGGAGGAGGGCATACCTTGGCAGCGCCAGAAAGCGTTTCTCCTGGCAAAGGCCCACCGACATCCCAACCCCGAACAAAGAAACACAAAAAAGAACAGAAGTGATGAAATGATATTCCGCATTAATGCAAAGCATGTAACCAAAGTAGAGAACATACAGTAAACACTGGTAAATGAAAGGATTCTGGTGACGTTGTGCCCGTGTGTGGTACATTTCCTGGCAGGAATTCAATCCAATAATCTGTAAGAGGGTTAGGCATGTTCTAATCACTTCCAACATAATAAAGTTGATTGATCGTGAATGATGCATATCTTTGTTGGAAGTGGTTTTTTCGGGAGAATAATGGCTCCATTAACATGTCTGGAGGATGACACTTCAAAATGATTAACAATGACACTGACTGTTTTTTGACAGAGTTGTTATCAACATAGTACTCTAATACCACAATATGATCTCGTACAATATAATACAGTTTGTGAAGGTATTTCAGGTCTGCTGTTTGTATTTGAGTCAACGAAACCAGAGGGTTTTTTTATGAGCCGACATAAATCAGAAATTCCTATTATTAATAAATTATTCTTTAAATAGTATTATTGCTGCGTGGCAAAAATAACAACAATTCAATGTCAAATTTACGTTTAAAAAACGGAATAAGGTGCACACAGATAATTTAGTTCTCATCTTGGTATTATGTTAATTTCATTGCCATCTGTCAAAATTTCATTTTGTGGCTTAGCACGCACGCACGCACTTAGAGGCTCACACACGCATGCACGCACGCACGCACACACGCACACACACACACACACACACACACACACACACACAATTGCAATGCAAGTCTACAGGTTGCAACTTGATCACTTGCTAACTTTGTCAGTTTGGCACAGATAGTTATGAAGATTAAAAATATATATCAAATAGGTGTGGCAAAATATTTCAAAACACTTTCGCTTCAGACTGAAATGAGTCAGATAGCGTTCATTCGTAATGTAGCGTATGAAATTGACGGTTTGACAAGCTACAATAAAATAGAAATAGATTACCAATATGATCTCTCCAAATCATTCTGTATAGCTCTGATCCCGTTGACTAAACTCTGGACCTTTACTTATTAGAATTAGAGTAAGAATTGCGCACCCACACAAACATGCACATGCAAACACACACACAAGTCTGGTCAAATTTGTTCTCTGCATTTAACCCGTCTGTGGCGCACGCAAGGCCACAGAGCAGTGGACAGCTGAGAGCGTCCGGGGAGCAGCTGGGGTAAGTGCCTGGCTCAAGGACATAAGAGGTGGAGTCTCTTTGGTCAGTGGCGGGGGTTCATCCATCCTTCCAGGGGGAGACGGCCTCGACTGGGTCTCGAACCAGCAACCCTCTGGTCCGATGCTTGTCTCCCTCGCCACTAGGCCCCAATCTCCCAATCTCTCCTGCCTTACGATAATAAAAGCACAATTCACTACCACAAAGCATGCACAGCTCTGTAAGCAAAGCCTGCATTTAATGCAGATGTCAAGATCTTAGCCTCAATTCCAGGTCCTCCAGTGCCTTTGAGCAAAAAGTCTGCTCTAAAATGAACATGTGTCCTTCAGACCTTGTGTGAGAGCAGAGCGGAACATCTTTGGACCCGGTTGTCTTCACAAGTAACTCTCTCCAGTATCTATATATCTTGCCTCCCATTAAAGGCCTTTTCTATGGAAACTATGTGCTGTGTGTTGCTAGGCGAAGGCAGGGGCTAAGGGAAATGGCTGTGGTCAGACCGTAGTCCTTGAAAAAAGAGAGGGAGAGCGAAACAAGGAGAAGGGCGAGGGAGAAAAAAGCGAAGCACACTCCGAATCCGAAGAATCCACCTATGCCACCACGCTGATATAACCAACTATATGTATATTTCCGAGCACATAAACGCAGGTATCCACGCAAACACACTCGGACTGTTCCAGCTGAGGTGCTGCGTGTAGAAGTACGCTGGTGGGAATGTGCCACTGCACGTTAATTCTCCCTTCACGCTTGCGTTGAGGAACACAGAGGCTCTAATTGATGCTAAACAAACTGCTGACCCAGACTTAGAATGAAGGTCTGCACACGATGCACATAAAGTGACACACACTCGTACACAAACAGTAACGTGTACAATTAATCATCAAATTCCCCCCCAAAAAACAAAGACACCGGATTGCCTCCTGGATTGCTGCGCAACATTTCCGCACTGTGCCAGCGGCCCGCCGGTGCAGAGCCTGAAAGTCGCACGAGAGCGAGACACCTGGGCGTCACTCTGCGACGTCCTTGGGGTTTTTGTGGAGGTCCGTTTGGAAACGCGTGCTGCGTTGGTGGAGCCTTACTGGAGGGTGGGTGGGCGGGGGGGGGCCGAGAAGGTAAACGCCTACTCATCCTTGTCGCACACAAATACAAACGTACGTACACACACACACACGCTGGCCTCTAAAGGAAGCTCCAGGGAGGCACAACGATGCCTTTGTGCGGGGCCAGATTTCCCATGTCTCCCTGCTCCGGCACACAGATAGATCATTTCAGTATAGCCTGCTGTATGAAGGGCAAGTGCACACACGCCACAGAGAGAGAGAGAGAGAGAGAGAGAAATAGTAGTGAGGGAGAAAAAAAATAAGAAGGGGAAAGAAGTTACAACCCCACTTCTTTCCTCTCTTTTCACACTTTGCCCCTTGTCTGTCGTGTCCCATGTCGTTCCCCCCCCCCTCTCTCTCTCTCTTTCTCTCTCTCTCCCCCCCGCCATACTCTCCTCCCCCCGCTCTCCGCAGAGGAATCCAGTCTCTCCGTTGGGACCGGAGCTCTTTGAAGGTGATCCAGAACAGTACTGCTCACTGCCGCTGCCCTCCACCCTGCCTACCTCCCTCCATCTCTACCCTCTCCACCCCCCCCTCCCCTACCTCTCTGCCCTCGGGGGGGCCTGGATCCCGCTCAACCAAGAGCAGCCATGCTCCCAATCCAGGCCCGGGCAAAGCACTGCCGCCGTGGGGCCTCGCCGGCCGTCCCACTGCCCCACAGGGAGACGAGGAGGTGGGAGGCCTCGACATCGGAAGGGTGGTGTGCTTGGTCGCATTCACGTTTCAGAGAGAGATGCTTCAACCTCAAGCGCTTCTCTGAATCCATCCTCTCTCCCTCTCCCCTTCACAACTGTTTATTTTCCCTTTCAATTCATCCTCACGCTCCCTCCCTTTTTCCATCCCACTTCCCCTCTCTCTTCCCTTCCCTTCTTCCCCTCCATCCCAAGGGCAAGCTCTTCGTGGACTCGTCAGGCTGGTTTCTTTGGCACACCCCGAACACACAAACACACACTCGGGTGCCAACGCACACACCGAGGCGCATACCTCTTCAACTTTAACAGAGGCTCCTTCACTCAAGGCCTCGGAGTCGAGCAGGAAAAGACAGAGAATGACAAACAGACAGGAAGGAGAAGGAGGAGAAGAAGAAGAAGAAGAAGAAAAAAAGAAGGGAGCCGAGACAGATAAAGCGAGGGAGTGAACTTTGCATTCCTTTGGCTCGCCTGGCTCGGGTGCACAGGAGACGTGTTGCTGGCTGTTGGCTTTATTATCCCCAAGCCATATGGGTTGGCAAGCTTTTGGGGTGTGGTGGTGGAATACGTCTGCGTGTGTTTGTGTCTGTGTGTGGGTCAGGGTAAGACAGAGAGTGCGATTATACTTACATTATGTCTTTTATCTCCCTACAGTACATATCTGTGTCTGTCTGTGTCTGTGTGTGTGTGTGTGTGTGTGTGTGTGTTCCAGGCCACGAGAACCTTTTCAGGTTACTGCTTCCAATAAAACGTAAAAAGAGCCTCGAGTGCGATTTAGCATACACACCAACACATACCGCACATTTATTTACACGCACACACAGGCACGGCCTTTACACAAGCTGACAATTTGAGCTATTTGTGACAAAAAAAGGTTTCAATGTAACTTAATTGTTATCACATGCTGGTGTGGTAACATGCCGTTTGTTTTGATACATCTCCAATAGATATTAAAGGATAATGCGGGTTTATAAAAACCTGGATGGTGAATCACATAGATAAACTAAAACCACCCTTATGTATAGGTAAAATCACAAGCTAGTACACCTGAAAAGTCAATAGCATTTACAAGGATGTTAACTAACATAACTTCACACTGTTTATCCAGCTGCTCTATTAAAGTGCGCATATATTTATTTAGCTGTCCTGGACATCGGAGCCTGTATTTGTAGGCAAATCATTCAAAAATGCCTCTGCACACATTCTATCTACCGGTAAAAAAAAAAAAAAAAAAAAGGTTTAATAAATAAAAGCACCAACGTTTGTATTCCTAGATCTCATCTAATAATAAACAACCAATACGCAGCTCCATATGCACAATCTGTATTTTCTGCCTCCCTCAGTTGTTTCCTGTGCCCACTGGAAATCTGACACCGTTACTTTCATCGTTTCATCACCTTTTCTCTAGCGTCTCCCTGTTCTGCCCCTTCAACGTCACAAGGGTCAGGAGCAGTGTGTTCGCTGTGTGTGCCCGAGTCAGAGACTGCTGCTGAGAGTGTGTGTGTGTGTGTGTGTGTGTGTGTGTGTGTGTGTGCGTGAGGAGCATGCTATCTATAGCCCGTGTATCCCTGGGGATTTGAGTCTTAAACTCCATATTCATGACACATCACTGTGGGGATTAGAAGGGCATCATCAGATAGAGGGGCTTACGTCAGCGGGCACATAAAAAAACACATACACACACACAAAACACACACACACACACACACAGCACAGCAGTCTAAACCTGGATAGCACATTTTCTACTTTCAAAAAAGTTCTCCACTCATTTGTAAGGGAAGTGCTCGTCTTCCATACATGCATATTTGTAAACCAATGAAAGGACAAAGACAATAAAAAAAAAAAAAAAAAGTACCGGTACAGCGAGCAGCCAGCACGATTGCTTTGTATTACTAACCCGAATACTTCAGTGTTAATTTAAGTCGTGATTATTTGCCAAACTGAAAGCCTCCAGAGTTCATCTGGCACTGCGAATTCAAAGGCTTGGAGTTGGAACAGGGAGCGAGCTGGAAGTGGGGATGATGAAGGCCAAACCACGTGGAGGCTGATCTGCGGGGGGAGACGGGCAGAGGGGAGGGGAGTGTGAGCAGAGGCATCGTGGATCTGTGTTGTGATTGTTTGTCCACGGCGGTGTGTGTGTGTGTGTGTGTGTGTGTGTGTGTGCGTGCGCGCGTTCTATCTCCTCTGGTCCACAGCGACAACAGCACCAGAGGAAGCGCGGCCTTTCCTTCCTGTGCCTTTCACACTGTCACAGCACACACGAGCCATTAAACTCTGTGTCTCTGTCCAACATCCAGCCGGGTGGGGGGGAGGGGGGGGGGGGGAAGGGGGGGGGGGGGGGGGGGGGGGGGGCAGAGGGGAGAGGGGTTTGGCTTGGGAGCCTCGAACATGTGTGTGTGATTTGTGGCGTACAGCACATACCATTTAATTGACACAATCCCCCTTCTTCTGTTTGGCACAGAGTTGTTTTCTACAGGGACAAGGAGCAATTGAGGGCAAGTTTTGAGAAACAGCTGAGCCGAGTAAGGACGAAAAGTGGCCTCACAGCAGTGGAGGCTGCTGGGACGGAGGAAGGGTTCAGCATGGGCTGGTGCCCTCCGCGGGGGAGCGGAGGAAGGACACCTCTCCACGTTACACCCCTGCACCTGGCTCTGGGCTCTGGCACGCAGCCATTCCCCCACTTCCCCCGTTTCACCCTCTGCTATCCATCCCCAGCACCTTGGATTCCCTCAGTTGACCCGCACTGTCAGCGAGTCGTCAGGAGCACGCTCGCTCACATGCCCGAAACACACAGTCGAGCCAGGGAGGCACACGGAAGAGGTTGTTTGTGACCAACGCCCGCTGCCTTGAAATCCACAAATAGGAAAATGAGCTCACTTGGGCTCCAACAGGTCAACACGAACCTTTAAAGTGAATGGGGAAACATCACCTGTGCTGAGAATCCTCCCTCAGCGACATCAGGGGCCCCTCGGCCGTGAAAGATTTGCCAGATCAGTTATTTGGCGTATCACATTCACACGACTTTACGTTTCTGATTCCGACTCTCACTTTTTACACCCACATACACATGCGGTATTAAATGAGAACAGGATCCTTGCCAGTTTGTCGTTCATCAGATGTAGTGTATTAGAAAGGGGTTTTCCGTATTTGGCCCTAATGTCTCATGCGCTTTGTAATCACAAAGCCAGCATCGAAATGTTAGATGGAGTAGTTTTACAGCAAGTGTTCAATATATATGTATATATATATATACCTGTATAGGGTATATATATAAAAAAAGCGTTTGATTCCAAAAAAAATGTGAATATATATATATACACACAGTATAAATATGAATGTATTGTTTTTACACGTACTTGCACAACAAATGACACACTATATAAAATAAAGGAAAACAGGGATAAATGTGTGCACAGGTGGTGCCTTGCTTTGCATACACACCACACACTCTCTTTCCATGAAGTCCTGGGTTTGGGAATGGTGCCAAACCAATACTTCATTTCAATTTCAAATCCGAGGCCCGACTTTGACCTTTTGGCATAAAAACTAGTTCACTCACTCTCAGCTCCACCCGCTCACGCTGCTCGTCAAGACACACTCTTTGCCGTCATCTTTGACCACAATTTGGATGTGTATTTTCTTTTTTCTTTCCCTTCCATTTCTGCATTTTGCTTATCCCCCCAAAAACCTCAGCTTCAGACAACTTCCTAAGTCTCCTCATCAGTAACCGTAAGTGACTGTTAAGGCTCATCCTCAGTTGCTTCCTGTTTCCTTTGGCCTTCCTGTCTCTGTGCATTCAGTGGAACGTCACCTTTCATCATTATGGGACATTGACACATCTGTTGTCCAAAAATGTGAGAGCATTTCTCGGTGCTATTAAACTGTCAACGCTGATTGTGTGAAAAATAGGAAGAATAGAAGCAGGAGGGAAAGTGAGAAAAGTGGGGGAAAGGGCGTGGGCCTTCTTAGGTCACATTTGCCAAAGATCTCTGCAGGTATATTTTTTTAGGAAAATGTAATTTAGGAAACATCCAATTATTTCCTCCGGTGACATGAGTTGTATCATCATTAGCGTCAAAGAGAGAGATTTGCAATTATTTCCCAAACTTCGCCTTCCAAATGTTAAGTCTTCTGATCAAAAAATGGCAGTTGCACAACTCCTGTGATGGGGAGGGATTGTGAGGCGCTCTAAGCCAGAGGAAGGGCGTGCGAATGTAAACTAACACCCAATACTACACCAAAGGAAGAGAGGAGATGGAGAAAAAAGAGTGGGAGAAGGAGAAGGGGGGGAATCCAGGCCCGGGTTCCAAAAACCTGTCAAGGTATTTCCTTCTGCAAACACCAAAAACTGTGAGACTGTGTAGCAGAGGCATGTTGAGGGTCATACTTACAGTTCATAAAATATATAAAAATACATCGCAGTGGGCAACAGTACAGCTTTGATTTATTTAACACATTCTTTGATTGGGTAGGTCTCAGGCCAATCTCTGTTTCCTGTGAGGCAGTATCTGCCGTCCACAGCTTTATGAACACACGCGCGCACGCACGCGCACGCACGCACACACACACACACACACACACACACACACGCACTTAATGAGCCATTGAAAAACCCCACAAGCTGCAGACCTACTCCAGATACACTCACACTCACATGCACATACACACACACACCTACACACACACACACACACACACACAACACACACACACACACACACACACACACACACACACACACACACACACACACACACACACACACACACACACACAATCTTGTACTAAGTGAGGGCTCTCATTTAAATAATGCATTCCTTAACCCCCCTCACCCTAACCTCCGCCATCTAAGCCCTTTCCCAAAACTGATTCTAACCCCGACAGTATATTTTAACCCCCAAACATCCAAACAGAAAAGGAGGACAAATGTCCTCACTCTATATTATACGATCCAAGCACACACGCAAGACACTCAAAATTCCTTAGTTTGGTCAATGTCTCATCACTCCTAATTTAATCACACATATGCCTGCATGCTCTTCCATAAATATGTACACACCTACGCACACACAGACAAATACTATGTCCCACTGCTCTGCTTCTTCGCCAGCTGTGGTCCACCCAAAGTGTTTACATAGCCTGCTGAACCACAGCGGAGAGAGGGAGAGAGGGAGAGAGAGGGAGAGAGGGAGAGAGGGAGAGAGGGAGAGAGAGAGGACAGAGAGTACTGGATGGACACCACTGGGCTGCTTGTCAGAAGGGGTTTTCCTGGTCACACAGGAAATGGTAAAAGAGGGGGAAACCAGGCGAAACGGAGGCATAGGCACGATGAAAATAAATGACACGACCAATCAAATCAAAGGAGCAAGAGAAGAGGTGAGGAGGGCTAGGTAGAGAAGGAAACGACACACACAGACACAAACAGACAGTAGCAAAGACGAGGTCATGGACGCTCCTGTAAACATCTGTGCACTTGTTGAGATAAGCCACATGGCAGCGAGACTGGGAATCACGCCTCTGACACACAAACACACACACACACAAGCTTCCAGCTGCAGGTTATATCACAGATTTGACTGTTATGCAAACCTTGAGGGTATTATAACAGACGTTTTGTTTGCCACCTGCGCTTGTTAACTCCCAGCTCACTGTGGACTCTTTGTAGCGGCTGACCCGACCTTTGCGTAATCGAAAAAAAAAAAAAAATAAATCAAATCAACATCTGGCTTTGAATTGATGTAAATGATTTGCCTATAGCGTGTGTGTGTGTGTGCTTTTTTCTTGTCGCAGCGCCAGGTTGTGCTGACCGTGTGTTTAATGTTTTAATGTCAGTTGGGTCTGTGGTGTGAGATTAACAGTGTGACAGCGAGCTGTCTAGACCCGATGACTCAGAACGTGTGTGTCCGTGTGCGTGTTTGATGATGATAGTGGCGGTGGAGGGAAGTAAACAAGCATGAATCACTTCATATCGATCCAAAGCTGCTAATTACTCCTCCGTATCCTCAGGTGAAGGCTTTTTCCCTTTGCACAGAGTAACGGTCCATTTGAGGCCGGCCCCTTTTTTGACAGGTGACGGTTAGTGCTGGATTATATTCAGTCTGAAACAAAATACAGTGTCTGACCATGTTTTCGGAAACCAAAGTGTTTAAACCTGTTCCAAAAGGCCACACGGGAGAGCAGTGGGGAAAAAAACTGACCATCATAGACATTTAACACTCAGAGCTTCGCATGAAAACTGAGGGGGGGGGGGTTGTTTGAAGAATGAAAGGAGCCAGAACTTCAAACCCTGTTCGCTCGCTCGCACCTCCACACAGCTGACCAATCACTGCGCAAAGTGGGCGCAAATGTAAAGTTGGCGGTTTCAGAGAGTCACAGAAGTGGTCAAACGCTGCCCACCCAATCCAACTCCCGGAAAGGTGTGGGGACTTTCCCAAATGATTGAATCACCAGAAAAAAAAACCCTCTGAAAACGCATAGTAGCAACTTCAGGGGTATTTTTATACATTTTTTTTTTTCATTTTCTGTTCTCAGGTTACTCGGATACTTAAGTGACTCTTGAGGTAGCCACAGGACAAGATCTCCGTGCTCTTATTAATGTCGCAGGATCCTGCTGTGAGTCAGAATGCATGTAAAATGATATACATACAACATACATTGATTATGAGTTTGGGTAAAAATATATATTTAAATGCAGCTGGACCCTGGACAAAAATACAGATTTGAAGTAGTCTGCTTTACACATCAGTCAGAGGAAAAGATTATATGTTCTACTTTATTTCCAAAATACCTTGGCCCTGTGTATTCGACTACGGATCATGGCTCCTCCATTACCAGAACCGGTTGGGTCAGGATGTTTAGAGATACCGTGACCACCGTGTACCACTTCTGTGACTCTCTGAAACCGACTTAGTACAGAGTTTTCTAGGATGGGGGCAGGTACAAATTTGACCTCCGATTCTTTCCTTTTGGGCTGGCCACATTTCACCTTCCCATCAATCACAGCATTCTCCAAATGAACCTTGCACATTTTCATTGACAACTCCTATAATATTTTCCTCACTCTCCCCGCCCACCCCTTCTCTCGTCTCTGTATGTATAGTCGGGCCTCTCAGCAGCTTGTTTGACCTGTGATAAGGAGTGGGGGGATAAATATTGTTGCTCAGTGGAGCAGGGCACACACTTTTCTGCTCTGATCCCACTGGGTGCAAAAGGTGCACATGCTCGTGCAGCACATGAAAGATAGAAATCAGGGAAAGTCAGAGAGAGTGAGAGGCAGTGAGCGAGGGATGCGACATATAATTGTGCTCTAATGAAACATAAACAGCGCAGTCTGAGGGAGTGTGTCTGGGCCGGGCCCCCGGCTGGCCTAAAGGCCTAAAGGCTCTGCGTGCCAAGCCTCTTAATTATGACTGAGGAGGTCAGTCACACCTTCGCTAACCCGTCACCAAATACACTAAGTATTGCGAATACTTATACTTTGTATGTTGCATGCGCGTCTCTCTGCGTCTGAGTATGTCTACGTGCGTGAAAGGTAAACAACCTGAGTGCAGCTGTACACCTGTCTTTTTCGGTGGTGGCCGTGTTGACTCGGAGCACTTTCTCTTTTATAACCTTGTGCTTTTTTTTTCGCCAGTAGAAAAAGGCAACAGCTGTCACACACGTCTGTCTCACAGGTCACACTTGCCACAAAGAAGGGGACTCTTGTATTCTAGCATGTCTTCTGAGCGTCCGGCTCCCGTAGGACCTCGCACTGCGAAGCCCGGGGCCTTCTTGGAAGAGATAAGGATTTTTAAAAAACGCACATTTCTGTAACCTTGGCGCATTGCTGTTTATTCGAAGCAGGTGTGTGTCCGCACAGCGGGCCGGTGTGGGAATGTGACTTGCGGCTAAGCTAGCTTTAACTAACAGAAGGGTATTCCCAGCCAAACAGTCTGGCCGCAAAACCCAGACTAACTAACCTCAGTGTCTGGGTGGCTGCTCTGAACCTCGCCGTCAAAGTCCTAATCAGCCAGCACATTACACACTATTATGGTTACAGCAAGGGAGAGGGCGAGAGGAAAGAAAGACCAAGAAAAAAAAGAAAGAAAACACAGTTGTTGGAATTGTCGTGCAGTTGTTCAGTTTTGTCAGATTTTAGAGGGGGGGGGGTTCCCAGAAAGCTAAAAAAAGCCTCAAAAAACCCATCACCTGTTTGTTTTTGTTTCTTCACTTTCTCACACTCCTTTTCCCTCTCTTCTATTCCCGTCGTTGCCTTTCCATCTGCACAGACAGGTGAGAGTGGAAAAAGTCAACCGGGGGAAGCCCTGACCCTTGACCTTTCATCTCTGACCTTGGATCATCAGCTGGGTTTCACCGGGTGGCCAAGTGAGTTGACCTGACCTCAACCCTATCAGTGATCGCTGGTCACTGACAGTTGTTATTTGCTCACAAGAGTACACGCTGAGCATGGGGGAAAAAAAAAAAAAAACGTTCAAAATCATAGTGTACTTACGATACAAATAAAGATGCTTCAAAAGTAAAAGTGCTCTAGCTGCAGAAAATGGACCCCTATATAATTACATATGATGTTCGAGTGTTGCTTCTGATGCCTTCGTGTGTATGCAGCTTTTTGTGGCTGCAGCTATATCTACTTTCCACTACTTGGTATATGGTAGAAAAAAATGTGCGCCATGGTTGCCCCCAAGCAATGATGATTATATGGCAAAAATAATGTTGAACCCGCCTCAACTTTTGTGGCGATGCAAGGGCGACACCATCCAGTAACTGCAAAGAGCACGTCAAGGGAGACTTTGCAATGTGAACAGCATATTTTTTTTACGATGGAGACAAACATATAATATAAATGCCACCATTACTCTGCAAAGATTTAGTTGTAAACGCTCTTACCGTTTACTACTGAAGTGCATGGATCTCGTTTCATTGGTGCATTTCACATACCCTGATATTTTAGCAGAGGAAAAAGTTCAATATTTCCCTATGTATTTTCGGGCAGTAATTACTTAATAATAACGCCAGGGCTCCGAAGTCTTGCACATGAGTGCAGCACTTAAGTAAATTTACTCAGCTACTTTCCGCCGCTGGCGAGAGGAGAGGTAAACAAGCCTCCACGCCACACAAGCTAAAAAGTGTAGCAAATGCCTCCTCTACATCTCTAATTGCATGTTTTCTCCCCCACACACCTGTAATTACAGCCAGCCTACCACTCATCTGTCTCTCTGAGGCAACACTCGCGCAAGCCATAATGAAGACAGGCTCTAACGATTTACAACTGCTTCGCCTTAACGCACGCAGTAACAGCGACCGGCATATCAATTATATATTTATCAAGACAATCCGAACGATATGAGATTAAGGAAAACAAATGTCCGCCCAAAGGGGAAAAGTTAGGCGAGACTTTTGTCTCCCGCTTCCGTCAAAGATTTGAAGAGACCAAGAGTATTAGGCGACGGTGTTGTGATAGCGGGAGGTTCTCTGTGAGGCTGAACTCTGGGTGGCAAGTGTGAAACGGCAAAGTGTTGGTGGCCTGATTGATTTAGGTGCAGAAACGGACTGACTGACGGTGCCGCCTCCCAAGGACAGAACCCTCAGCGGGAGGCGGTGCGCGTATGTGGACTCATTTGCATAAGTAGGCCATTGGCTCCTAATGGAGGCGTTTTGTTCAGGCGTTAACAAGGTGCCTCGCCGGGGCTCTCGTTCATTCTCTCGTTCACTCGCTCCTTCCCGTCGTCCGCTGACTCTGACATCCAGGCAATCAGCGGCACATTTGGGCTCCCTCTTTGGGTGATTTACGAGCTCCCAGATTCATTTAAAAGCCATTGTTCTCCTCTGACGGATACCACTGCCCCCTTCGCTTCCACACACACACACTCACACATATTTTTACACACCCGCCGCCGCTTACTTTATCTCTCACTCACTCACCCACTTGCTCAATCACTCAACACATACACACACGGCGCTCATCCATCACGGAGCCGCGCAGGGGGAGATTGTTATCCTGGTAACCATATGAACCCACAGATCTCCAGTAGTGGCTGATGCAGGAGTGAATTAAAGACACCACACAGAAGGGCCGAGCAGGAGAAAGAAAAAGACAAGCAATATGTGATACATTTGTTGCCATTCATAGCTTCGCTCATATCCGCCATGCACTTCCTTTGTGCACAAAGTAAAGAGATCTGAAAAGATGGCCAAACGCCCCCTCTGCTCTCATTTTGCCGGGGAAGATTGTTTGTCAGCGAGGCGTCTGTAAATGCATCAGGACACACCTGCGCTTGATTAAGTGTGTTTAGATTGCAGATGGAGGGAGGAGGGAGGAGGAGAAAAAGGGTGTGTGTGTGGGGGGGGGGGCAATTTGGAGAGCAGAGGTTTTATGAGAGTAATCATCTCCAATAAGGAATCTCAAGCCCCCGCCCTGCACACACACTGTGCCTAATGCACAGCACACTCCCTCTCGCACAAATACCCAAACACACACACACACACACTCTTCTAACCATGGCACACAGAGAACCTTTACGCCTCTTTGTTCATTCTGGGGTTTAATAAGAGCCAACTACATTTTAATCTCATTCCTCATAAGTGGACAACTTGTATTAATTCTCCGATATGAGGACGAGTTGGCCTCCCACTAAGCCGACTGTTTTCAGTTACAGCCTACGCTGTGTGTGTGTCTGTGTGTGTCTGTGTGTGAGTGTGTGTGAGTGGGACCTTAACTGCTCGGTCTGTGTTCTTGTTTTCATCTGGGCCTTACTACGGTCAGGGGGGACGAGGGCGAGAAAGAGTAACCCAGGGCTTGGACAACACATAATGCTATTACATTCTTTAATGAATAAATCACACGTGCAAACACAAAGAACGTTATGAGTTTTTACGACCATTAGACCACTAAGTCACAACAGTAATGTGTTCAAAGCACACGCCTCCGTCCTCGGCGATGAAGCGGTTTAAAGATGGCCGATAGATGTGGGTAGAAAAGCGTGTGGCGCTCTACGCGTCTCTAACATTTTCATGCCACATCACTGGCTGATGATGATTACTCGAAAACCAAGTGTGGCCTACAAGTGAAAGGATCCCTGCGGAGTTTTAGTCCACTATCAGCACGGTCACGCTGTTTTTCCGAGTGGGTCCACGTTTTAACCTGGCACGCACATGAGAACGCGGCTGTTGTACGGGTTGTATCAAAGTGCTAAGACATGCTGCAATTCCCCCAAAATAAAAGACTAAATATATTTTGTCTTTGCCAAATAAGTGGAAGAAAAAGTACTTGACATGCAACAAGTTCGGGTGAGCAGCATTGGCTGTCAAACAGGGTGCCTTGAAAGGTGGGGTAAGAATGGATTTGAAAAGAATTTGATCAAATGTGTATTTGATTAAAATCCCTTTCCCCACCTTGAAATATCTTACAGGGTTTTTCCACAGCGGGTACTTTCCCAGGCGACCCAGAAGCCTTTGGGAGATTCGGGAACTAAACCTGGGTTTCGATTGGTTGAACGAGGACCTCAATTTGATGACTGTACTGAGACATAAAAACATCAAATCAAAGCTCATGAATACTATGTTCACCAAAAGTCTTCACCGAACTGCGTATAAAATCATTTCACAATCACAGAATAGACAAAACAGCCAAAATAGCAGATAACCACAAGAAACCGCGCTGTGGAATTGGCTATGTTGACATTTGACAGAAGTTACTATGAAAGTTCACCATGTTCATCATGGTCAAATACAGCCACAATATCCAATCTGTAACCGCAGCTCAGCAACCTAAATACAAGTATGTTTGATTTCAAAACATTAGGTGCAAAATGGCAAATGCTCAAATGCAGCAGGATCTATTTTCTTTAAAACCACAACTGCACTGTTTTGGCATTATTATTCAGGGCGCGGACACTTCTTGCTCTTTATTAAATAATGATAAACACATATTGAGACTTTTCCGTTGCCTCCCTGACTAGCTTCAAAAATTTGCCAGATAAAGAGAGTGAGTGAACAAGTCGGGAGCAGGAGTGAACAAGCGAGGGAGGGAGGGAGGGAGGGAGGGAGGGAACGCCTGAGGGAGAGGCGATGAGAGCAAATCGAGTGATTCAGAGAAATACATAAATAAAACATTATTTGCTAATTGATTCACAGCGGTAGCATTCTATTACCGAAATAAATACGAGGAAAACACTCAGCAGATCGGTCATGCAACAATAAAGGCAAAGACAAACAGGGGATTTGCCAAATGTTCACAGTTCAGATTTGATGGAACAGGGACTCTTAGTTCCTCCTTTTTCTTCCTCTCGTCTGGTTCCTCAGTTCCGGCAACTATTTGGTCAAGAGGGGCCATTCCCATTCCCAAATCCCATTGTCATCTCCAGCCCCCATGGAAGCATTCCTTCCAGGAACATTTGGAAAAGTCTTGGTCAGGAAATGCGGCCTTCGCCAAATGGAGCAGCCCTGAACTAAATGGACTTTAACAAAAGCAACGGTGCACACTAGGCTTCTCTACCTTGCCTTACAGTAAAGAGAAGCTGCGTGTGACTCCAGAGGGGTTTAACAGCGTGTGTCGGGAAGAGGGCCTGAAAAGATCCCGTAAGCACAGGCCACAGTCGCGCTGGTTATGGGGTAAGTGGGATGTTGACAGCTTTTTGGACAGCTCGCACTCTGCTCTGACACGCCAAGAGTGATTATCCAACCTGAGACAGCCCAGTGGCACTGAAACCCTCAAACATGCACGGTTTGGGGAGTGTGTGTATGTGCCTCTACTGGTGTGTGTTTGAAGGCGGCCTGACAAGGGCACAGAGTCATCCAGTAGATTTACTGTGTCAGTAAGCAGCTGTGTTTGTCAGTGTTGGCCCGGGGCTCTTCAGTGTCATCCAGCCTGTGTGTGATTATACGCCATTCGTTTCTCACACACACACACACCTTCCCTTTTTTCAACTCTCCTCATCCTCGTCTTCCTCAAAAGCCAAACGGAAGGCAAGGGGGCCACCTTTCCCAAAAAAACATAACCTCATGTGCCCGTACACACACACACACACATGCACACACACACACACACACACACACACACACACACACACAGACACTACCGGGAGAAGCCGCTTTAGAACGCTGGCCTCATGGGGATTCAGCAGAGCTGATGCGGAGATTTGTGATCAGGACCCAACCTGAGAAAGGTCATAAGTGGCACTGCGTTACGAGTGTGTGTGTGTGTGTGTGTGTGTGTGGGTGTGTGTGTGACGTCCGAGTCCGCTCTGGATGGCTGTTCAGCCGCAGCACTTGTCAGAGCTCTCACTGCAGGTGTTCAGGCTTGGTTGGGTTTGAAAGGATTACAGGGTGGAGGAGCTCCGGTAAGTACAGTTTTCCCATTGTGCTCTCTCTTTCTGTGTGTGTGTGGGGGGGGGGGGGGGGGGGGGGGGGGGTGAGCTAGAGAGAGAGAGAGAGACAGGGAGACAGCATTACAATGAAAACATGTCTAAATGTGTGCTCACGTCCATGTGTGTGTCACCTACAGAGCATTGTGTCTTTTTTTTTTTGAATAAATGTGTGGGTGTTGGAAGGGGATGGTATGATGGGAAATTATGTTCCCACCCCATCAGTCACTCATCACTTCATACTATCTTAAACCAAAAAAAAAACAATAACTTTGCTCTCCCAAAGGGATCTGATCGCAGCTCCCTCCTGTCCTCTGAAACTTCTCCTACATTAACTTTGTCTGGTAGTTCATATTTCTCTGCAAATTAATATTATTTCATACTTGGAGGGAGGGAGGGACAGACATGAAGTGATAATCTAACACAAGGTCCATAGTACATATTGAAGGTTCCAATCATGCCAACCAAACAGCTGAATAAATGTCCAATGCCGACATAACATCCTGCCATTCAATGCTGCCCCATAAATTGGGCCTGATCTTTTGTGCTCTATAGGGTCAAAGATCGCGTGGCGTATCCACTATTCACAAGGGCGAAAATGACCGAAACTATTAATATGATTTTTTATGTATTCTCAGAGCAGCAATTTGACATTTTTTTTTATTGCAGGACTGTTTCAGTAGGGCCCTGACAGTCAAACTACACTTTTTTAATAGATTTTCAGCACTGTGTGTGTGTGTGTGTGTGTGTGTTTGTGTTCCATACACGTGTACACAATTGTACACGATGTGGTTTTACTAAAAGATACTTGTCTGTCTCCCCCCCGCTCACCCAGCGCTGGTCTGCCCCTCCCCCGGGCTGATGGTTAAATAAACAGCCTGGTGTCTGCCCCGTTGTGGGAACAGTCAGGGAGACGTGGGAGTGTGTGTGTGTGTGCGTGCTGCGCTGCACACCTCTGCACCGCTGACAGACGACAGACACAGACAGACGGGGAGAGGCAGGAGAGGGTGAGACAGATCGCTTGCTCACCCTGGTGAAAGTCATTAACCGTTTCTCAACCGGTTTGCCTTCCTGCACAGTCCCGCGGCTGACGGGGACTCTCATCCCTGCTTGCACCCCTGGACTTTTGATACGTTAGTTATTTCTCTCCAGCCTCCCGACCCCACCGGTGTAAAGGCAACGCCACCGCCCACTCGAGCGTGGAGACCGACGAGCCGTGCTGCCGAGCGGAGTCATAATATTTCGGGTCAGCGGGGTTATCCCCTGCTGTGCGGGGGCAGTGGAAAGGCAAACAGTGTGACTACAGTGTGGCCCCGGCAACTGCGTCCTATACTGGGCCAGGGGAAGTGGGCTATCATTCATTCAACAGCATTCAAATCTGCCGAGTGTCTGAACTTTATTGCTCGTCAAGCCAGGTGAGTTGGACGAAAATATTACTGAATTGCAGAAAAACTAAAAAAATATTTCCACAAGTTCTGTATCAATGTTAATGACTAATAACAGCGGAAGATAATAACTTTTAAATAACTAATTAGAGATCATCCAATGGGAAACCATCGCCTAATGACAAGCATAAATAAGCAATCATTTCAGGAAAATATGGGCCACCATTATATGCTGCACCTCAAGTGATACTCTTTGACTAATATATAACCCTGGGTGGATGATTTTTTGCAGAAGGTATAGGCTGAAATAGAGAGACGGACCGAGAGGGAGAAACAAAGGGGGAGATAAGTAGGCCACGACTCTGAATGGCGGCAGTGTCGTGTCTTTGATGTCAGTTTGTGTCCGCATCCCCCACGCCTGATTGGACGGCTCAGCTCCACACTCTGAGCACGCAAAGATATTGGCACAAATATCAGCTGAACATACACGTCTGACGGCATTTACTGCCACTGCGCCCCTAAAAGGTTCCCACCTATCTTTACCATCAAAGGCCATGTCTAAATGTTGATGTCAATCATTGGAAGGTATCAATAAAACCGTTTAAGACCCATTTAGCGAGTCTCACTGAACATTCCCAGAAGGCCTCTCTTGAGGTTTCCTCCCCTTCGCCGCACATAAACCACGCGTGAAGTAATATCTCGAATATATTTGTTTATTCTCGAAACATTTAGCCCGAAGTTAGTCAAAATACACACTCGCTTCTCTGTAACACGTGCACATACATTACTTGTGTATGTTGTTAAAAAGGGAGAAAAAAAAACCCACCGAGTGAAATGACCTCTGGAGAATTCTCCTCCCAACATGTGTACACACTCACGCACACACACGTGCACACACACCCACACCCACACACATAACGCAAGCCTCTTCAAGGCATGCTGTTTACAAATGTAGCTCCCCAGTGGCTGGGCTTACTGGGGCAATAAGACGCAAACAAAACAGCCGTCTGCAGGGACGCTTCGCTGACGTAACCAGGCCTACACACTGAACCGCGTGCGCGTAAAGTGTGTAAGGTGCAAAAGGGCACACAGACATATACCCAAGCATGTTTCAAAAACACTGCCACACTCCACCGTAAAGGTACACTTTTTGCCGGGATGCAGCTTCAGCCAAACTCCGGCAGGGTGCCTCTTTGCCGAAAATCGCCATCCTAATTTAGGGGGTGCCACCGTAACTTTCCAAAACGGACCATCCCACATTCAGAGAGTTGAACCCCTCTCTCTCTCTCTCTCTCTCTCTCTCTTTTTCATTCTTTACACAACTATTATCAAGTCACTTCTCGGGTGTACAGTCCAGTGCAGCACCATGCCTGCCAAGAGAGTTGACTTTGAATGTGGCCATTCTGAGCGGCTGCAAATCCATTTCTTCATTATGACACCTACTCAAAAATAGGTACCACCACAGACTTTACTGTGCTGAAAATCAAAAGCCGGTAGGCTTAAAATGACATCAATGATCAAGAACAAAGCAATGCAACTTGGTTATGAGTGAGGGTTGAATCAATTGTCTCGGCAATTCATCCCTCCGAGGCGGCTGCACGAGGTCAACGAACAACTAAACGCAGGCTTTTACACCTGGCCACGTGGACCAACGTGTCACTGAATGCATCTAATCCTGACTTCAGACTCTCTCAGGTGGACACGGCCGTGCTGCTAGTGTTACACGGGGTTACACGCTTTTCCCAAATCAATACTGAATGCACGCTGCATCCTTTTTTGTGCTGAGGCCAGAGGAAGAGTTGTGTAAATGGCAAAGTTACCCCTGCGGTGTTTATTGAGATCACAAGCTGGGGGGTGTGTGTGTGTGTGTGTGTGTGTGCGCGCACAACATGCATGTGCTTTTACATGGCTGCCTCTGCGTGTTCATAATTGACACAAGCAC
Source organism: Colistium nudipinnis (assembly GCA_016785305.1). Taxonomy (NCBI): domain Eukaryota; kingdom Metazoa; phylum Chordata; class Actinopteri; order Pleuronectiformes; family Rhombosoleidae; genus Colistium; species Colistium nudipinnis. Next base: position 880,516 of record JAFBJU010001583.1, read on the forward strand.
ACCCACCCAGGTGCACGTGTGAGCAGCATGCCCGACTACATAAATGCCTTTTTTTTTAGCCAGAGTGCTTAGGCAGCACAGCGCAGCACATTCTGCATGTCAGTCGTTCCTGGTGAAATGAGGTTTATGGAGGGGTGCGGTACAACAAGGTGGAGGCCCAGAACAATGATTGTTTGTTTGTTGTTGCTTTATTGGCGGTGATAATTGCTCCCTCTCCCCCTGCAGGACGCTTCCAGATAGGCGCGAAAGCCAGCCAGCGCACACATGCGCACACTTAACCTACCCGCAGGAATGCATCCACCACTACTGCAGGCATGTACGCGCACACATGTAAACGCAGACGCATGCCTAGGTTAATGAAAATGTCCACATGTGCACATGTGCGTTTTGGAAGCCCTTCCAAAACAATCAAAGGACACAAAGTTTTTCTCGAAAATCGTTTTTTATCCCAGATCGCGGCAGACTGATGCCACTGTCTGGATTTTGCTGAATGTTTGGTCCGCGCACACCAACGTACTGTGGGTACCGCGCTGCCACGTGAGACGAAGAAACTCCGACATGTTGATTTTTAATTTGCTGGAAACTATGAGAGCGCCGAAGCGACGTCTTTTTTCTTTCTTACACTAGCCTGCAGTATCCGATGACTAAATCAACATTAACTTTCTCGAATGTCACACAATCCATAGGAGCTGAAAGTTGTTTGTACGGAAACAAAACAGCAGAAGCCACTGCAATCAAGAACGTTTGGATCCGAGAGCTGAACTCACATGAATTTCTCCTGTCCTTAAAAACCGCACACACACACACACACACACACACACACACAATGGCTAGGAGTGTTTTCCTGAGGCATAGGTAAAGACAGGCAGGCTCCAGAGCATAATTGAACATGTCGCTACACCACCACAGGGAGTTGGCAGCGCCTTGGGAGAAGACTTGGCTCCCCCAGAGAGGCCTGGAGCCTAACCAGGCCAAGCTGTGCCAGGCACCGAAACAGACACACAGCGGCCCCTCTACTTTCAACCGCCGCCCCCTTCGCTGCTATCCCACTTCTTCAAACAATGCTCCTCTGCTCCCTTTTTCCTCTCCTTCCACACACAGGCCGGTTCCGATCTCGTTTGGTCTGCAAGCGTTTTTTTTTTTCTTCTAACAATACGATACAAAGAAAATGTGACAATGAGTGGCCAATTTCATCCGAAAGTGGGGTCAACTGGTCCGACGCAAAAGTGCACATGTAAAAATGATGTTATGTTCCCCTAAGAAATGTATTTTGGGCCTCAGCCAGATAACACTCTGCGTGTGTGAGTAAGTGTGAGGAGCGTGTTCTGTCTTGTCGGATCCACCGTGCTGTCAAACCTCCTCTCTCACCGCCGCATGACACCATTTGCTGGTGCAAAAAAAGGTGGATATTATTTTTATTTTTTTGGGAAGTGAAAACATTTTACGTGGTATCCAGCAATAAAGTTGCCACTCGCGTGTGCGTTTATAAACACACTGGTGCATGTTCGCAGTTAAACCAACGTGTGCGCAGTGGCAAACGTGCAAAAAAGACAGATACACAAAAAGCCCTGGCGGCCCTTTCCTGTCCAGCCGTGGTCAGCGGGGAGAAGGAGCAGGGTGAGTCTAAATTTGGGATGCAGTGCCCAACCATAACAGCAAGTCACAACACTACATCTGCACCAGGGCACGCCGGGCTTCTAGGAATTTAGGGTTCACGACTGGGTTTCTGAGAGGGACACACAACGTGAGCATGGCTTGAACCGAATTTAGTGGCTTTTCCAAACTGTAAGCGGCCATCGGGCCTTTGTGTGCACTAGGTCCGTTTGTTGAGATATGCATGTGTATTTGACGAATTTTGTACAGCCCGTGTGTAATTGATGCATGGTGCAAGCATGTTTTATGTCAACACCCGCCTGGTATTTACACTTCCCTTCCCTGGTACAGTGTGCTCTTTCACTGGCTCTCTTTGAAGAGTCTTGCGTAAACAGGGGTCCCTGGCAACGACCCAGCCTCGGCCAATCCTGACCACACGTGGCCTCGCGGGATAACATTCGGAACGTGCGACCAGACGAGCATGGGACCAAGTCGTGGCTGTTTTTACACCGGGTAAAAGTCGATGACAAAACAGAGAGAGAGAGAACCGCGGGGGGGGTCAAAAAAAAGGGGGGCCTGCCCTGACCATGACGGGACAAAACATGGAATGCGCCCCGCTCCACTGTGCCACTTGGACACTCCCCTCTCAGACATGTTAAATCAACACCTGCCGCAGAAATGTGGTCGCTCCTAACATCTCCGCTTTCCCCGCTTTGTTTTGATTGGTCTAGTATTTCTCCCTCTGTTCTGCAGGGCTGTGTAATGAGGCCCAGACTGTAATTGGGCCAGTCGTGTTATTTTAGGGCTGGAGCGCAAAGTAATTACCCACCCTCTGCTGTTCTTTACTCTCAGAAAGACGGACCCATTTATTGGATAAGGAGAGGTGCGCAAAATATGCATCTTCATGAATGCAACTGCATTTTTGGGGAGATTATAGTTGACTCGTTTGTATCCTTGTCACAAAAAGTCCTGTCCAGCTGTCTCGCGTTTGAAATGGGAAGTTGGCCAGCGGCTCCAACAATCTGAAAGGTTGTGAAACACCGCTCCTTGACTTCTGCATCGGCTGCATCCTGTTGATGAACTCTCCAAAAACAACGTGACTATGAAATGGCTCGGCCTTAACTCACATTGAAAAAAAAAAAAAATGAAAACAAGGGGAAAGCTGCAAACACAACAGCTAACATCCAATGGATTCAGCACTTCGAAAGCATGACACCGTGGAAAAAACGACTCTACACGTGCACTTCTCAAAGCGTGACGAGGCAAATGTTAGACGCTAGAGTGCTAAAACTAATCCAACCTTGAATTCAACTCTGTTATAGCTGTCTTTTCCTGAATGCATTGTAAGAGGGATCTGTGGTAATGGTGGACTCTGCCACCGACAATCAAAACGACCTTCTAGTGACGCCGTCGCAACATAAATACATTTAATGACCATTGCTGAAAAAAGGCCTGCCTTAAAAATAGAGGTTGATTTCCTGTAAATGTGGATGATGGAATGATTGTGAGTATTTGGTAAAAAATTAATAAAATTAAATAAAATTAAAGAAAGAACACTGTGTTAAAGGAAGAAAAACTCACCTGTGAAATGTGACAACTCGGCCAGGCCCTCCTATAGGTATAAGTGTAATCGCGCAACTTGTAACAATAAACGATAAGGGAGGCAGTGAGGTAATCATTTACCGAACCAAGATTGCCTGTCCCGCTGGCGCTGAGAGGTGATCTCATCGCAGATATGAGTGCAATACACACACTGACACTTTAACAGGTCTTTTACAAGTACTTATGTGTCGCGTGAGAGTGTCCAGGAGACTAATCCTTCATCTGTTGAGATTGAACCGCGTCAAACAGGTGACGGCGCCAATGTGAGCACACTGGATTCGGCGCGCACTCGTAAAGGCATCGACAAAGATTTAAAAGCACACCTGCACTGAGGATGAATACCATCAGGGCCGTCACTAAACCACTTAGGGTGTGTTTTTTTTTAGGCTGCACAAAATGATTTGATGGAATCTCATTCATTTTAATTGTCTCTTTTTTTAACAAAAGCGAAGACTAACTTCTTTGCATTGCATTCTGTGAAGACTCAAAGGAGCAGTTAACCGTCATCCAGCAGCGTGACACACTTGGTTACCATTTCACGGAAGAGAAATGAGGTAGGGCCGTGTCTGCTGCTGTCCATCTTCCTTTTCATCTCTGCTAACCTCTTCCCCATTCTGACCCTGACTCACTGTGAGACTCGGGGACAGTTGAGCGAATATTACCACATCGAAACTTCATACCCTCCCATCATAGTTTCGGTGGAAAGATTTGGAGAAATTCAGCTTGCTCAGGACAGAGCAGGTTTAGCAGCCCCGGAGTGTGGACACATGGAATAAATGACGAAGCATTAAAAGCACGATGGGGGGTAAGGGGAGAAGAGGAAAAGAAAGTTGGAGCAGAGGTCAGTGGAGTGACCAGATTATAAATAAACGAGAACAAGAGGACCGCTTGGTGTAGCCTGGACTCAACCAGTTCTAAAAGACCTCAGAATAACGCCTGATCAGCTTCTGCTGCTTTTGCTGTTACACCTACATAGCAGCTTAAAAAACATCCAATCTAAACACTACGTTTTTTGTCTATACAAATCTTGAACACGCCAACCTAATGTGACGTAGTGCGTATGTCACCAGAATTAAAATAACCCCAAGTCTAAAGTCACAAACGCAACTGCCAATTAAGAGACAAACAAATTCATCAAAAACAAAATCTCGACAACCTCTGAGAAGTCTATATACAATCTTATTTTATTTCACCCCCAAAGCACACGTACCAAGCAACAAATGAATCCGACCATGACACTAGAAAGTTTCCACAAATAAATGTGCCCAATGAATCCGCTTCACATGCACCACGGCTCCGATGAAGCGACGGCGTGCCTCGACTAAGAAGTTTTACAGCCCTTCTTCTTCTCATATTGTGCACGCACACACGTTCACATGCATTCGCGGTTCCTCCGACTGCGAGAAAGAGCAGAAGCATGGATGAGGAAGGCCCTTTTCTTTTTTTTTTTTTTCAGTTTCATCAAATAAACAAGGTCTGAGGGTGTGCGTGCACGCACGCATGCACGGGTCAGGCGGAGAGGCCATTAGGGCGGGATGGGTGAATGATGAAGATTGTGGTTCGAGCCGTTCCTGGCCAAAGATCCAATGCGCACGTGCGGCTGTCTCTACGCGACACAGAGAGACAGACAGGGAGATGTCGGCTGTGATTCACGGTTCCTCCTCCTGAAAAGCCTCAGCCGCGGTGGATGTTGCAAGCCCCCGTGTCAGAGCCGTGTGAGGGTGACAGGGGATGCAAGTGGCCGTCAGCTCCAGATTCGACCAGACGGACGTGGTTCCAGACTGCGTACAAAGGCCATGAAAAGAAATGCAGACAAGTTGTTTTAGGAACTCCGGGCCCTTTTAAATGGGCCATAATGAGGGGGTGAAAATGTTTTACTAGCAGGCTCCAGGTACGGACGCCTCAGCGGCTCCACGACCTCGAGGGCCTCGGCTTAGTCTGCTGCTCACTTACTGTCATCCCCTCAGCTCCGTCTCCGCTGGCTTAGAAAGACCCTAATTACATCAGGACGGATAATGGTCTGGCCCGCGTGACCTCGCAGCTGGAAAACATATAAACAGGGAAGCCGCGCGCCCGAAAAGGAGTTGATGGTTTTGAAATATAGTCAGCTCTTCAGAGAGAGAAAGCAAAAGAAAAGAGTCCACTTAGAATCCGTCCGATTCATTTGAACTCTATTGGATTTGAAATCCGTGAAGTGTTTTTGTGTACCTTTGCAGGTCGGTGGTCAGGAGGGTGGGACAGGGGTGGGATGGGGGTGGGGGGGGGAGAGCTCTCGTGCAGCTGAGCGTACGTAAGTAAATATTAACAGATGTATGAAATGTCAGCGCAGTTACAGTAAGTGTAACAGAGGAGAGCAGACGGGGGGGGGACGGGTGACGGGAAGAGGAGGATGAGGTGAGGAATACTGAGAGGCAGGATTGATGACCGACAAACAGAAGAGATATTGTTAGAAAGAGAAAAAGATCACAACTGAGCGATGGCTCCTTCCTCCCTCTCATTCCGACCGAGGCGCCTCTCTGCTGTAAATTGACACTGCCGCCTCTCCTGTAAGCAGATAAAAAAAAAAAAAAAGCACATAAAAAGAATGGAAAACGTCCACAATGGAGAGCGGAGGAATAAAATGGCAGAATGTGATGGACTGGGAGGGAGGGGGCACTTTTATGGAGGCATTCCGTAGCTCTGCAGCTTTAGCCTGTGTGTGTGTGCGTGTGTGTGTGTGTGGGTGGGTGGGTGGGTGGGTGCGCTGCATCGATTCTCACTCTCCACTCAAGTTCCTGAGAGAGAGAGAGAGAAGTGGATGTGAAGTGGAGAGGCCCCTTGCGCACGAGTTCCCCAACGGGGGGTCTTCGGAGTTTAAGAGCGCAGGATGCAGAGATGATGCAGACAGGAAATGCACGCAGACAGCGGGTGTGCGCAAAGTGTGTTTAGAGGAGACAGACCCCTGTGTGGCAATAACAAAGTCATGGGTCAGCGCCACGACTAATGAGAGGTCACACAGGATGTTTGCGATCAAGCTCCTCAGACGCTGATGCTCGCTGACAGAGCGGCCGGGGTCAGGAGCTTAGCTCAATTAATGTGGACTGCATTTCGTTCCTCCGATGTCCACTTTGGCGCGCATGTCTTCGTGCTGACGTTGAAACGATAATAATAATACGCGCTTGAGGAAAATGAGAAAAGGGGTCTTTTAACCGACTGCATACTCTGTATTTGATATTCATTGAATTCAATCTTTTCAGATTTAATGAGACATAACAAGCACGTTGTTGTTTCATCCGGACATTTTATATGATGGAAGGTGAAACATTTATCTCAGTGTTTTTCCAAGGTCCAAAACCACCCGGGTCACATCCAGACGGAGTTTGACGGAGCAGTGTGTCGTTAAATTTGCGCAGGCTGGAGAAGGCTGAGTTTGTGTGTGTGTGTGCGCGCGTGTGTGCGCGTGAGGGTAAGCGTGGCTGCGTGTGCACTGACTGCCATTTAGTGGGATAGAATTAGGCGAGAGGACGTCTGTCCCATACCGAAGCATGACATCAGCCAGTTGGCAAAGGAGGTGTGGGAGCAGGTGCTGTGTGGGGCCGAGGGAGGGAGGGATGGAGACATGCGGGGAGGGGGAGGAATCGGGGGAGGACGGGGAGGGAGGATGGAGGTGTGGGACAGCAGAGCGGAGGGTGGCGCAGGAGGATGGGGCAGGAGCCAAGATATGAGTCCAAGTAAAGCTATTTATAGCTCCCCATCACGGGCCACTCTACCAGGTCCTGATCACCACCCGTATTATCCCTCTATTTCCCCTCTGCTCATATCCAGGAAGAGACAGAAGCACATTTGCCTCAGATTCATCTCATATCTGTCTATTCTTGGCCAGCGACATTGGACATTTTTCACCCTTTATTTAAAAAAAAAAATAAAAAAAAATGTCACCATGCTTTTCTCTATGTCCCGCACGTTTTTTTTCTGATACCATTCCAGGCCATTTTACCCCGTGCTGGAAAATGTACACACTTAAGGTCCTTACTTTACTCGAGTGTTCCCATTTGACTTTATACCAAGACTATAAAGTTCAGTGGGAAATTGAATCCATTTCACATGCGGTTAGTCATTTGAAAAAATAAAAAATAAATTGTTCTCCGTATACTGTGACAAATAGTGAATATTATTATCATGTAAGCAGGGCATCAAATAGTTTATATGAACTAAGGAAGGCATGTCCCGTCACTTCAGAGGAGTGCCACTTCTTTCTCTTTTTTTCTCTACACACTCTTCCTCCTCGTCAAAATCGGATCCCTGGCAACTGGGCCCTGCAAAGTTCAGTTTCAGATCTGGGAGGGTTACGCTCGCCCCTGCCCTGGTACCTCACTTCTGTCCGACTCTGGGCCTCCGGATTGTTTCCACTTCCGCCCCAAACACCACCGACGATGTCAAGTTATCGGATTCGGCGCTTCAGGTGTTTCGCTTTGGCGCGGCAAATTCAAATCCGAGCCGCAAGCCGGGGGACCCCAGGACAATGTTATTCATCGCCACGTGTCCATCCAGCGTGGACCATGGCGCAAAAAAAATTGGGCCCCCCCCAAGTAGAAACTGCCATTCACACCTCCAATGCTATCCCCGCAAATCGCACCATGATGTCAGGGGGAGATAATCTGGAGTTTAGCACAGTTACTGTACACACATAGATCCGCAAATAGACCTTATCCAAACCCACCGCGGCGGCGGCAGCCTGCGAGAGAATGGCATTGTGTTGAGCTGTAACGTCTCTGAGCCACGTGTTACACCATAATAGTGTCTTTGTCTCCCACTTATCTGGCCGCGCGGCTCAGGCTGCGCGGCAGAGTGTTCCAACAGCTACTGTCTCACCATCGGACCTACGGACACAATCTAGCTCCCTGTGCGACGGCTTATTGTCAACCGCTTTGTGGGGACAAATTAATCATCTAAGCTCAGGGAGATAAGTAGATTTTTGCCCGCCCACACAGCAGACTGGGAACGGCAGAAGTTGGGCACTTTTGTTCCTCGGCATGTATTAAAAAAGGGCTTTTGCACAGGAACACATTAAGAAAAAAAAAAAATATATATATATATATATATCCGGAAAACAAAACACATGTTTAACAAATGCGCACACAGGCAGACTCCCTGTGTGTGTAAAAACACATTGCCGAAAAGTAAAAGACATGCGCACATTCAAATGTCACTGAAGGAGCGCGGCAGTGACCAGATGACGCGACCCTTTACTCCGGGCTGTGAGATCCCGTCAAGGCAATGTCCTTGGCTTTTTGGGGTTGTTTTCACGGTGAATCCCAGAGTCCACCCACACAGGCAAGCCCTGCAGAGACCTTCTGTTCCTCGACCCAGGACGCGCGCACACACAAACACGCACAGAAAAACCCACACACTCACACAGAGAGAGGGAGAGGCAGAAAACAACAGCAGAGATCCGAAAGAAGGTTTCATTGTGTCCGACATTTAATGGTTTGCTTCAAATTTGACGTTTGCCATGCACTGGGAGTCTAGGAGTATAAAACCAAAACACTAATTTATCATCACTTTCTTGTAGTGTTGACATCTGCTGATTTTGTACGCTCCCTTTCTCTCACTTTCTAAATGTCATGCTTGCCTCAGAACTACGCTGGATGAAATGAGGACAAAAAAAGGAGAAAAAAACAACAAAAAAAAACGGATTCCGTAACGCGCATTGACACGAGCGAAAACAGTTGGGCCTGCGTGTTTTATGGAGCCAGCAGAGAGCGGAGTGCATATGGACGCCCGACATTATGGCACGTAGCGCTATAATGTGGTGTGGTAATGGCCGTGAAACCACATGTCACTGCGGATGGGAGAGAGAGAGAGAGACTCCAGAACCAGAGCCAGAGCAGGGCTGCACGGCTTCACCTTCCACCGCTCTTAATCTCTGTTTTGCTCTGTCTGTTTATGTCATCTCTCTCTCTCTCTCTCTCTCTCCCCTCGTTCTCCCTCACCTCTCGCTCTCTTATTCCACTCCGTCTCTCACTGCCTTAGAAAAAAAAAAAAAAAAAAAAATCTCTCATGTTTCTTTCTTTCGCTCGCTCGCTCTATGCCTTTTCTCATTTTTCCAGACCTGACCCGAGGGTTACGGCCTCTGAAAGAATGTCCTGTACGGGCCAAGGCAATATTGTGGTTATTCTTTGAAAGAGTCTATTTCATGCCACTCTATAATATCAGCGAAAGACATGATAGCGGCCTGCAGCTAAAAACTTCTGCTTATATCTTTGATTTTATTTTGAATCAAATCCCTTTTTAGTAAAAAAAAAAAAAAAAGAATCCTCAAAAATGCTAATGAATGGCCTGCCTCGTTCATCTTGGTGTTACTCGCTAATGTGACTCAGCCTCTGAAAGCACACTCCGCACTCGGAGCCGCTTGGCTCAGCGTCTGGTACTCATGTGAATGGCGTCAGACCATAAAGGTGATCAGCTCTCATATCTTCACATATGACTCTCTCTTATCGCCTCGCAGCCAGATGGATTGAGTATGGCTCAGGGTGCGTGTTCCACAAAGTGTGTGTGTCTGTGTGTGTTGGGGAGGGGGGTGGTGGGGGGGATCCCTTGATGACTTCAGTGCGCACAGACAGGAGCGCGCGCTCGTGTTGCCTCCCAGCCTTGCAAAGTCCAGAGAGAATATTGACAGTGGACTTTGGAGGGTGGGGGGGAGGCATGGATGCATGTTGTGCCAAACACACACACACACACACACACACACACACACACACACCTATACACTTGGACCATTGGCTCGTATTGCCTCTGGTTAATGTAAGGCAACAAAGTGATCCAGAGAAGACGCAGGAGGAAATGACAGGATATAACCGCCGCGTATCTTACAGCTGCTACTCCAATCAGAGGTATGCTGTCCCTATATTTAACTTGGGTCTCGCTGAAAATGCTCCATCATATCCAACGGAGGGGGGGGGGGGGGGGGGGGGGGGGGGGGTTAAAGCAGACCCGTGCTGTTTTCAGTAAGCACTGCTGCAGTGGGTGGATGTATTTGTACGAGCAGTTTGTGTCAAAGAGGCCTACTGTGGGTTATCGACCACTGGGTGGGCTATTGCCGTTTCTCCACCTTCTGTGGTTTACCTCTCTGGAAACTCTGGCGCGGCTGCTGCTGGCTGGCACACAATGGCAACCAGATGCCAAATGTTGGCATAGGTAGCAAAAACTTCTTCTAAGGGCCTTTTTTTTTTTTTTATCTGTAAAGAAGCCAGTGATTTAGAAATCAATACGTTTTCCACGGATCACTGCTTTTGTCTGCGCACAGGGACACAGAAGGGATCCGATCCGCTGTGTACTTTTTCGTAGCACCAAACGCATTTCCATTAGGAGTCTAGACAGGACCTACTGCACCTCGGCTACCGACTCCTTCAAAAGCCTGTGCCCACCTCGGCGGCCTCGCAGTGATACCTCACGTGGCCCTTTAGGACACGCAAAATCACTGACGTACACACGCGCACACGCAAGCAGACATATTCAGAAAAATATACGTTATACGTATACACAAAATTAAATACACACATGCTGGCACACGCACACTACTTATCTAGAGATCATGTGCAGCGAGGGAGAGAGATATTATTATAGGTTCCAGCCAGACGTGATGTCACTCAGCTCATAAGAGGTGTCTTTAAAGCTGACACACACTGAGGCTCATGACGTAGAACTGTTTCATTAGCTACACAGAGCCGCTCTCTGCGAATTTATATGACAGCCTCGGTTCTGAATCCGTCGGCCAGCATCTTCTGATGTTAGATATCGGGCTGAGAGTGAGACGTTTTTTGTTTTTTGTGTGTGTGTACCTAACGGTAGAATACATATTCTCCAGAAGTAGCTACAGGAAGAGCCTCCTCATGGAGGAGCAATGGAGCTGGATAATTATGGGTTGTGCGTGTATGTGCGGTTCGGGGGAAAAGACTGAAGGGGAAAAAAAAAAAAAAAAAAAAAGAGAGAAAAAAAAAAGTTGTAATTTTTACTGTGAATTCCAGCTTGATAACCAGAACCAGCTGGCTTTTGTCTCTTAAACACACAGGCAGACAAACAGAGAGTGAGAGGGAGACTAACTTCTAATCCTTCGCATAAACAGAAAATATGATATTGAAAACCTGCTTTGTTCGATGGATGCAGTGTTCTTCTGCACAAATATACTTTTTCTTCTTCTCCAAGGTTTTTGCAGCGTTGTCCTCCAAGTTACCGCCACCCTCTGGTTCTACCCCTCCACTATTCCCTTATATTCAGCCACGGATATTATACTGAAGGCAGACACAACAAATAAAATATCCATTACTGCACAAACATCAAGGATCTTTATTGCATAATAATCGTTACCCGGTGGAAAAACAAAAAGTCATTTCCTTCTCGAATTTGAAACGTTAATAAAAATCATTATCATTCATAAAGTAATAGTGATACTGAGTGGCACATTTTACTATGGATATGATGACAATCTACCAACAGGCAAACCTTTTTTATTATTATTGGCCATTGTAGAAGTTGTACCACTCCCTTTTGTGGGTTTATCTGAAATAAATAAGTGTTATCTCAAAGGAGCAAAGTTATCAGACCACACACGCGCACGCACGCGCGCACACACACACACTTATCAGTGATTCTGGATAAACACATTAGATAGACTGGTGTACACTCAAAGTCAATGGAGGATAAACTGGCGGATGATCTCCCACATCATCAGTATTACTATACTTCTCAGCCCTATGCACTTTAACCTCCGACATACACGTCTCCACTAAACTGCCTCCACGACCCCAGTCACCCCACACAACCCCATGTTGTTGCAAAAAAAAAACAAAAAAAAAACGCTCTCCCACCAGCATAACCAGCAGATTAAAGTCCGTTAATCTCAGAATGGGAGCCCTCAAGGCTACATATACAGCAGCAGAATGCAAGTGTTTATACTTGTGTGACTTTGAGTGGATTTGTGTGTGGGGTTTTCTTTCTGTACACACGTGTATCTGAGTGAGTGAGTGAGAGAGAGAGAGAGGGTGAGTGAGTGTGTGTCTATGTAGATGTTGCACCTTGATGTGTGTGCATGCCTGCTTGTACCTTATATCTCCTACATGCATGGCCTTTAATTTTGAATGGAGACAAATGCTGCGCCAGCCCATATTGAGGCAATGAAAAGAACCATTTCTCTCTACCTACAGATCAATGGGTTCCCATTCAATTAGAAAGTCTGAAACCATTAGCACCCGGCTAATGACTCCATTCTGGGGAGCTGAGGAGTTTTGGCCTGGGGGAAAGAGGGTGGCAGGCAGGGGAGCCAGAAAAAGCATCCAGGCTGGGTGGGGGATTTCTTTAACTGCATTCATTACGAGTGCATTACACTTCTTTAGTATCTTATCAGGCAAGTGGTACACTTTCCAAATAGCATATTGCAGCAGGGTGTTGAATGCTTTGTCCCCCTGGTCTCATACCCCTTATTACTTTGAAAGCGCCCCCCTTTCACTTTCGGATTGTTTTTTACAACGCAACTATGTGTGTCTCTGAGATGAGTGAGTGGTTTTCTTGCAGGTCCTTTCACTGTGCCTGTAATGGTGACAGCTATTCATTAGTGTATAATGGAGGCAGCACTTTCGGGTGAATTAAAAACACCCCTCCGCCCCCGGTTTTGCACTCCCCACTTTCTACACCGTACAGCAGCGATCCTGCATTCACCCGGACTTGTCAAGTACACAGTTAAAATGCTGATCAAACAGCCTCGGTGATAACAACAGCGGTTGACCAAGGCAGACCTGAAATAGGATAGACAGAGTGAGCGGAGGAAGGCCAAGGGGAAAGAAGCAGACTGTAGAAAGCAGAAAGCAGGCAGCCAGCCAGGCAGACAGAAAAAAGGGCGTATATGCGGGGGTTTACAGGTAGGACCCATGTGGCTACAGGCAGAGGTAGGACGCCACGGTCCGAGTCCATATCCTGTGTCTTAATAATGCGTGCAGCGGCCTGAGGGGAACAGCAGCTTTAATGGGGAGGCAGTCTGCCACTGGTAAACACATGCTGCAGCTCAGGGAAAACACTGCTGGCAAGGAATTAGGTCATTTGTGATAAGCAAGAGCCGCATTGCCTTGAATTCACTTTTTGGCGACGTGTGTGTGTGTGTGCGTGCGTGTGCGTGTTATGTGGAAATGAACATTTGACATTTGCTTGATTTTACTTTACCTCAACAATCCCTTTGTTTAGACATGTGTAAATCAAAACCTCTTTCCGTTTATTATGGGGAAATAATTCACTGCAAATAGTGGGTTACATTTAAATGGAAGGGTAAAACAAAACAAAAAAGTCTCAGCAATAGTAAGGCCCCCCCATTACTCATGCTGCAGATTTGGACCCCAGGTCCAGTGTACAGCCAGGGATATAATGATATTACATTTCACAGTGGCATTCGTACACAGTGAATGAGCCATTAAACCGGCCACATGAGGTAAGGAGTTGGACCGGTGCAGAGGTAGCCGAGGTTAAACGGAAAAGCAGGGGATGTGTCACGACTCTGAAAAAAAACATTTGTCATGATTCTGGTCACCGTAGTGAAGATCAAGTGTTAACATAATCACTTTACCAGATTTGAGAGAGAGAGACGAGGGGAGAGGATAGGAGAGGAGTCATGCGGTCCTTCAATTGCTTCCCATTTGATTGCTCTGGTCTGGCTCGTCTATTACAGGAAGAGCAGGGAAAAGTGATTGGGCCCGTCTCAACTCGACTCGCTGGCCCTGCTCTACTTTCCTCCTGGGACTGCCAATAAGGTGGTGTGGTGCGGTGTGGTGCGGGGAGATGGCGGAGAGTCATTGGAGGGGTTCACGAGGGGCAGTGGGAGGCAGGAGAGGCTAGGTGTGTGTTTGCCATGGGTGAGGAAGGGGGAGGGTGAAGGGCTCTCTCCCTAAGAAGTGCTAACTTGGACAGTGGGAGGAATTTTCTGTGGTTTATCCAACGAGAGCTCCTCCATCTGTATAAACCGAAGCCTGCCAAAATATAGGCTCTCTCTCTCTCTCTCTCTCTCTCTTTCTCCATACACACACACATGCGCGCACACACACACACACACAGGCCGTGGGCTGCCAGAATGTCGACTCCCTCTGTCCAAAGAGGAGTGAAGAAACTTAACTCCCTCATTACTCGCACAGATAGGTAGTAGATAAAAAGTTACAAGAAACGCATCACCCTCACAGATGCACGCACGCACGCACGCACACACACACACACACACACACACACACACACAAACACACACAAACACACAGAAACACTCTGTTGGGTCGCGAGGCTCTCCTGGCTGCAGAGATAAGAACAGTTTGGGTCCATCCTGCTGAGATACACTAATGACAGTGGTGTGGACACAAGGGTTATGTAAGTGTGAGCTGCAATCACACTCCTCGCCATTTACACATGACTCAGCTGGCTCAATGCCTGTTTGTGTGAGTGTGTGTGTGTGTAAGAGAGAGAGAGAAAACGACCCAGAGTGACTGTGTGGAAAAGAGAAAGACATTATGCTAAGTGTGTAAAGACAAAAGGGAAAAAAAATTTAAAGGGTTGCAGACTTTTTATGCATTTTTGCTCTGTGTACGCTGTGTGTATGCCACGTTGATGACAATGCAGGTTCAATGTGTAAATGTTTGCAAACAATGTGCTTAGACGACAAACTAATGCAACACACATACTGTATATGTCCCCTCATGCTATTTAGTACACATTTCGGCATGGCTGTTCAGGTTAAGTCCTGAAGGGAATGAACATAAGTGTGTGTGTGTGTGTGTGTGTGTGTGTGTGCGTGTGTGTCATACAGTGGCCCCTTGGATTCCCAGCAGGGCCTGTGGCAGAGGACTGACATCTTTCCACAGGATACGAAAAATGTGTGATCATCCATTTGAGCTTTGGACGGAGGAATAACATGCACTCTATAGCGCCTCCTTTCGTGCCTCAATTTGTATTGCCGTTTCTCTCTCTCTCTCTCTCTCTCTCTCTCACACACACACACGCACGCACACACAGGCACACACAGGCACACACAGGCACACTCGGGCGCGCGCACGCACGCACTCACACGCGCACACACTCTCTTATTGGGACGTTCATGTTTCTTTAAAACTTTGCTCTTCTTTTGCCAAGGGGGCAGGCTTGCACTCTGTGAGTCACTGGGCTGTCCCTGGCACAGACACGCAAATGTGCACGCACACACAGGCACACACACCTACACGCAGGCACACAAACACACACGCACACACACACACACACACACACACACTCTTGAAGCTCTCCATGTTTATGAGTGGAGCTGGCCCTATGCCCAGCCTCAGGGCTGCACGGCCCCAGCACTGTATCATTTAACCCTTCAGGAGCTCACACTGTTCCAGTTTAACCCCAAACAGGAGAATCAGCTCAGTGTGTCAAAGCTCCAGTGTTGGGGTCAAGCCTCTTACAGGCCATTAGCCAAACGTCTGTGAGTAAATGTCGCATACTGTAATTTCCACAAAGGCCACAAATGACGAGTTACTTTTCACGCCAGCGGTTCCTTTAACGTGCGGCATGATTGGCTGTTTAACTCTTGGGTAGTTTTCTCCAAGACAAAGCCGCGCTGCCGCCAAAACTCAAAGGTTTCTATGAAATGATTTACGCGACCACCATCTTTCCAATCTAAATCTGATATCTGATGTCATTTATTCGCGTGATTTCTTTGGGTCTCAGGCAGGATGTGCCTACTTCTTGGCTCAAAAGTTCACTCTCGACGCCTGAGCCACACTGGCAAATTTGAATCGGATATATATGAACGTTTATCTCTTTGAGAGCAGGCAGAGCTCATCGCTATTTGGGGCTGCGATGTCACCGAGCATGTGCGCGCGCACACACGCACACACACAAACCCACACGGACCACCGGCAAGTAATGGATACAGGATGTAAGGCCACAGAGAGCTGGCGTAGAGGGTGTTAAGTATGATGGGTGCCGCGACACATGGTTTGACCTTATTTGCAGCAGTTGTGGGATCCGACTGTGAAAGACATCGTCCCCGCTCCCCACGGTGCTATAGCTGCTCCAATAACCGTGTCATCTTTGAAACCGGGCTATTGCCTTCCCACCTTTAACAAAGGCTCACCTCTGGAGTAATCCCCCGTGGGTCCAGACTAATAATAGCACACGGACATTATCCTATGGAAATGACAGTCCAGCACAGAATTCAATGGTAGTCAAACGCGTGTTAACCACTGGACACACACCTATATGTAATGTGTGTTTTGTTTTTTTATTTTTTGACATCATTTTTTGTAGGCCGCACGAGAAGAGTGGATGTGACAGGCATGGAGATTATGACTCCGTGTTTTCACTAAAAACGGCTGGCAACACCTGAACATACAGTGGCCGAGTCAAACACACGCACACATACACACGAGAGGGCATGTGCACACACTCGGTAAGTATGGTTCCTGAGGAGTGTAATTCTAGCGTGTGTTAATGACTCTCCCAGGCACACTGGAGGAGATGTTAAAAACCCTGGCCGTGATTTACTGTGCAGCGATGCAAGCTGGGGCACAACCCAAAGATTCACACTGTGGCACGGACACACAATCACGCAATCACTCACACACACACACACACACATACACAGTTCTTAACACAGAGAAGTCGCCTAAGAAAGAAAGAAAGTAGATAGAGCCGGCAGCTCAGATCTGTAAATCTTTTTTTTTTTTTGTTGTGAGTCAGTTCTTGCATTTGCATGTTCAGAGGAGTTTTACGGCAAACTCCATTGTGTTGTATTTTGAATTAAACACTCTCAAATATAGTTCAGTTCTGTTTATACGGGCCATTGACTGGCATTACGGTCACACATCAATCATGGGCCAAGTCACTTAGCAGCCATTAAACTGTAACAATGTTTGTGTTTATACAGCTTGGCTCTGACGGAAAACAAAAACATACGTCCTCATTCGCCCGCCGCAATCTCATTACGGCCGTACAAACAAGTCATTTTTAATCCTCCGATTACGGCGAAGGCAAGAGGAGATCTGCGAGACGGTTCATCACAACTTTGTGGCTGGCAAGGACCGTAAAGTGCATCACCACAATGTCACATCTGACGACTTGCGGCCTTCCAAATGTCCTTTCATGAGCCGAGAGTAAGAATAGAGCACCAAGGCTGGCAAGTCTCAAACCACTGCCACACAATGAGAGGATAGGTTTTGTTTCCAAGCAAGCCTTTGTGTGTTTTTATTTGCTCCAGACCCAGACACCTGCCCTGAGCTGGCTTTTTAAACTCTGGGCCCCCCCGGGGCAATGCGAAGGCCTCGGCCTAAGTCACCTGTGTTTACCTTGGAAATACTGAGCGTCTACAGCACACCGAGGGGATATGGTATGATAGGATACGTACAGCGATGGTGGATTGCGACATGAATTGGGCAACACCACCTCTGGTCGGGTTAAGAAAAGAGTGGTAGAAGAATGATGAGGTTTGTTTTTTGGAGAAACAGACTCCCCGCCCTCGCAAAAGGTTTGTTAAGTCGCCTTCCCACAGAGCCCAGCTCCGTGCCCTACTTGTGTCCTCCACCAAGAATAACATGTACCTGGACAACACTGACCGTTTAGACAGCTGCAGGGAGAGGGGGAGGAGGTGGTAGGGTAAGACGTCAAAAAAAGCGAAACGGGTGATTGAAGGCTATAATGCGGCACACTATGAGAGAAGAAAAGGGAGGGAAAGAACCAGAAGGAGGAAGTGGGGAATGATGGGAAGAGAGAAAACGAGTAGGAGGAACCCATAAAGTTGAATGAAAGATAGAGAAATATGCCCCCATCCGTTTCAAAAGTTAGTTGAATCTCCGGAGGTTTAATTGAATTCGAAATGAGTTGGGAGACGGAAAGTTAGCAGAAGCTCTAGAAGGCTTAGTGCTGGAGATGAAGAGCCGGTGAATGACAGGAAAGAAGACAGAGGAGGAGAAGCCCGACTCGGAAACCGTAGCATGCAGAGGACTCCTGCGAGAGGAAAAAAAAGCCTCGGCCACGCACAGGTAAATTGATCTCACGGGAGAGGGAGTAATGGTGCAGTAAGAGATTTAAGGGAATGGATTGGAAACAGGAAAAAAAAAAGGACGGGAGACAAGGAGAAATGGGTCAAGGAAGAAATGTAAAACAAAGGAGTGGTTAAGGCGGAGGCAGCGAAAGAGAATAAATGAGCCGCTGAAGGGGAAAGTGGACAGAGGCAGAATGTCCGGAGAAATGGAGGGGAAAAAAGGATTTGGGGTGGGCCTGCCCCAGGCCCAGAGCAAACAGAGGCTAACAGAGGGGCTGTTGTGTGGGTCAGGGTGGGCCAGGGGAGGGGACAGCAACACCGCCATGTGAAATGTGACAGATCTATTTTAAGGCCCCGGCACAGGAGCCCTTCCCTGCTCTGAACCAGGTGTCAGGGCCAGGGGTCAAGGGCAGGACAGCGGAATCCCAAGCACCATTCGAAGTGGATTAGTCTGACCGGAGGAGGTCCAGTAATTAGATTTTTAGGCGCTTTGCGTGGGCCCGCTCCTAATGCCAGAGGAAGATCCCAGCAAGGAAAAGAAAGCAATTGCAATCTGGGGTAAATCACTGACCCCACGGCCCGCACGGAAAAAATGCCCCGATCTATGCATGTAATGCCATATAAATATATATTTGCTCCCCCATACTGTGTTGCTTTAACAACATGTCCAATAGAAAACATGGGAAGGAGCACTCAAACGTGCCTCTGCTTGTTATTCATTTTCCAACACACTGCAAACCTCAGTTTTGCCAAAACAACACGACCGTTTTCAATCTTTGTGTTTCACTCTTGTCAGTTTCTTTTCTTCCGAAAAAAAAAAAAAGAAGCCAAAAGCACTTCCTCTTTTCTGTTACTCCTTATATGATCCAAACACACCAGTATGAGAACGCATCCACTCCCGGTGGTTGTTTTCACAACAAGTCACCGGCTGCGACTCTGATTTCGTTGTATGAATAAATGTTGCTGCGGTCATCATTTGGAGACCTTACATCATGCCTCCTCTCAACTTCTTGTCCTCCACATTCCTCCTCCCTAGGTTCTCCCGCTTTCCATACATCACTCACGCCCCCGGCCACCCACCACCTCACTTTATCCCCCGCTTTCATTTCTCATGTGCATCTTTGAAACAAACCCCAATCTCCGATTGTAAAGTCACCCAGCCACCCACCACCACCTGCCTCTCACCCCCCCCCCCCCCCCCCCCCCCCCCCCCCCCCCCCCCCCCCCCCTCCCCCACCTGCTCCCTGGTCCGGGCCTATCAGGATCCAGGCAGCGGGGCTGATTATGCAGGCAGCTGTCAGCCCTCTCAGGTGAGGCCCCCCGGGCGACAGTTCAACTGCTTCAGACTGAGGCTGTGCCACCGAGTCTGACAGTAGCACGAACAACACAGAGAAAAGAATGCTAATGGATCAAATCAGATGAGTGCCGAGATGAGAGGAGGGGGGTGCGGAGGAGAAGAAGAGGGCGCTGGCAGGCACTCCTGATCAGCTGTCACTCAGACGGGGGCCTCGTCAGTGTGTGTGTGTGTGTGTGTGTATTTGCTGTGCGTGTTTGAGCGAGCCGCACTGGCCGCCCAGGATTACGCCCCCGAGATACCGACATGTTTTCCCTGCGCTGGAGCCTTGAAGTCGGAGAGATGAAGGAGGGGTGTGAACGGAGGGAGGGAGGGGCTGGCAAAGGCAATAGATGGATGGATGTGAGAGGCTATATACAGTACACTGCTCTGTTCCTTTATTCTTCCATCTCGCACGCCTTTCCCATCTTCTACCCAGCCCGGCGTTACTCCACCTCTCTCTTTGACTATCCGTCTGCCTCGGAGCCATACCTCGCTGCGGAAAAGGCAACATATCAAAACTCAACGGCTTTTTTCCCTTTTTTCCCCTGAATAATGCTGAGTTCAATATTATTTTGTTTTGAACTTCACTTCTGCACTCGCCTCTTCGCCGCTGCAGGGCAAACCCGTTCAGGGGGAGAGACGCGGTGCCTCGGCTCCGGCACTTACGGGCAGTCAAACAGCCTCCTGTGTGGTAGGAGCCGGTGATTGAAGCAGAGCAGACCTTTTTCTTTTCTTTTTTTTTCTTTCCTCCGCAATCTCTAAATTGTCTGATTCCATTCGCCTCTGCAGAACTACACACAGCAAGTTAAAGCCTACACGCCAACGCGTCGGTGCCACGAATGAATAATGTATTCTGACAGCAGAAACAGATGGATATATGATCACCAGCTAAAGAGGATTGCTGTGACACCCGACCAGGAAGCGCTTGTCAAGTCACGTTACAACTCCTGGTCATGAACTCACTGCAGATGTCTTTTAGCGGCGCCTCGATCGTCGCCCCACAATCCAAGTTTTAACATTTTCACTGTTCTCAAAATAACCTAAAAGAGCAAACTGCCATTTTTTCCCCCCCTCCAAACATCCACTCGAACGCCTTCAAACACACACAGCCTGACGGGCCCTCAGCCCCCCCCCCCCCCGCACACCATCCCTGGCAGATGGCTTTAATTAATATAGACGTAATAATTGGATTCCCTGCAATTAATACACACAGCAGTTATGGATTTAAGTGCTGCGGATTCCAGATAATATGATTAACAGCAGTTGTAGTGGGGGCATCTGGCAGATGATTTGAAACGAAGGAGGGCAGAAGCTATTGCAAAATAAGTGTGTGCACAACGTGGATGCAATTGCGTGTGTGCGAGTGCACACGAGGGGCGCGCAGGACAGATTGTATAAGAACACTGGGGGCCTCACATCATGTGATCTTAATGCGGAGTTATTTTTTATCCTCTTGTTATTGTGTAGCCAGCTGTCCTTTGACCACATGTTGGGGCAAACACACAATAACTACAGCAACATGGTATTTCACAATGTGTGCGCATCTGTGTTTGCCATGTGGTTGATCACAGCAAGATGTGTGTGTCCTGCAATATCCGTCTGCAAATGGGACTGAGAATTTGGGGAAATGACGATGCTTGGTACGACTTTCACCGACGGATAAATGCTCGTTATTGGCATTATTGGCCTGACACCTGTAAGTCAATTCGCTGCGGAAAGGTGTTCCCCGACAGATGCGAAGGACGGAATCTCCGGCAACTCAACGCTCCCGTTACCAATGTCGCGACCGCAGCTTTACTTATGCTTGACTCATCGCTGTTGACCAGTTCCTGGAGACACAACTCAAAATACCAAGAAACGGTTACAGATAAAATGGTTCTGCGCAGATAAGGGAAGTTGAGATTCTATTTTCAAGGTTCCTCTTTGGAGAAAGT
Organism: Colistium nudipinnis; assembly: GCA_016785305.1. Classification (NCBI taxonomy): domain Eukaryota; kingdom Metazoa; phylum Chordata; class Actinopteri; order Pleuronectiformes; family Rhombosoleidae; genus Colistium; species Colistium nudipinnis. The sequence continues at coordinate 902,003 of JAFBJU010001583.1, forward strand.
CTTGCCTCTTTCTTCTGGATGTATGGCCGTTTTTGTCTTTATTTTGTTCTTCATTCCCTTTATCTTACGTGTGGGTTTTTTCCAGGCATGATGCCTGTGTGATGGAAAAAAAGAAAGCCATATGGTTCCTTTACCCTGACCGGCTGTCTTTTTTTTTCTTTTTTTTTACCATGAATAGCTATGTAGCTTATTTGTGTAATGGCATTTACAAATGTGTCGCCACGAAGGGGACCGGCTCAAACAAACCCACCGGAGTGCACAACTGCCTCTCTCAGAGTTGGTGTTATCATGTTAATCTTTGGCTTGTTCAAACTGTAGAGAATGTGTCTCCACATATCACTCACGCTCCAGAGGAAATGTCCAGAGGACAAGCGGACAAAGTAAGATGAACCCTCGAGTCAAACTCAACAGGATGCTTAGAGAAGAATCGTTTTGGGGAATAATGTCTGTGCATGCTTGTGTGCACTTACAGCCAATAAAGCATGCATTGCAGCAAATGAAAACGAGAGAAGAACAGATAACACTCCAGCCTGGAGAATTGTAATTCATCTAAAGACTTCACATTTGACTGTGTAGGAAAGTATAGTGGGAGTTTTCGCTATTTTTTGTCCTTTTGTGGACAAAACAATGATTTGAGCCGAGAAAATAATCATACAGTATATGTTTAATTGAAGATGATTCTTTTTTTCTATTGGTGAAAATCAATGATTTTCATCCCCAAGTTATACCAGGGAAGTATAAATAAATGGAAGCAAATGTTTAAGGGTTACCATGCCCTGCTTTTACTGCTTGCTTGGCATTATTAAGCAAGCACAAGCCACTTTGTTGGAATTTCTAAATATTTTCTTGTTTAATGATCCATAGACGGTCCTAAAAAAGGGTGCATCCAAATAAATGAGAGTGTGGTTTCTTTGCTGTGGGAGAAGTCTGATCCGAAGCCCAGCTCACGATAACATCACTTAAGAAAAATGCCGTTGGATGAACATAAGCAAGACAAATAAATCAGTGAACTCAGTAGCACAAATGTGAACCATCCCTGGCAAAGATCAACATCACTTAATCGTCAACAGTTTGGGAACGTGTGCTCCAGCCAAATGTTAAATCGCAACTCAGCAACGCACAGTGCTGTATTTTAGTTCCAGAACATAACACAGCCTTGCAGTCAGTGAAATTTATATTTGCCACTAAGTTGCGAGTCAACATGTCGCGTTACCCCCCCCTTCTCCCTCCCCGCTTCCTCCCCCCTCAGCTTCGTTTTATTTTTTTATTTTCTTTTGCAGTCGAGCAGGCACAGTAAAGAGAGAGGGAGAGTCATTTGACAAAGAAAGGCTAGAAGTTGGCACCGAGAGTGAATCAAGGGAGCAAAAGCAAACAGAGGAAGGAAAGAGTGGGAAGGGGGGAGGGTGAAAGTGGAGGAGGGAAGTTGGCGGGGGAGGAAAAGGGGGATGAGGGGGTGAAGCTGCCGACAAACTCTGATGAAAAGTGTCAGTTGTAACACGTTTCTGCGGAGCGAGGTGTGCTGGTCGTGACCCATTTAAGCTTCTGGACAAGGAGCAACTGGACACTGCGGTTCAAGGAACCAATCACGGCCGTGCAATGGCAGAAAGCAAAAACAGGCAGGGATCCACTGTCTGGCGAAATGTCACAAACATTGTCCAATTCACAGAAACAGATCAGCCACTTCAGAGGTTTGCCTTATGATGCACAACGAGGACAGAGCAACAGTGTCCTCTACATCCCTACACACAAACGCACACACACATACATACTCACACATGCACTCGTACGCTGCACAAAAGGACACCCCTGCACATCCAGGGTCACATTAACTGCCGCCGCTGGGACAGAAGCGCAAGACAACCATCTCTGCTTCCTGTTTTTCTGGAAGTGAAACTATGTCAAAGGCAATAACGCTGGCCGTACGAAACACCGGCAGTTGGACACTGATCCCTAAAGCTTCTGTGAGTCCAAATCTGTGCGCACACACATTTAAAACCCTTAATAATAATAATAATAATAAATCAGACATTGGGTCACTGACAGTGGGCACCAACCGGACACGCAACGAGTGATCTTTGAGTATCTGGGACTTCTACACTTTATATTAACCGGTAGTAAATAACATAATAAATAATACGACTAGATGCCTTCACTGTCCCGTTAGGGCTGGGGCAGAGCAGGAGTGAATTAAAAGATCCAGCGAAAATAAACGAGCAAAAGAAGAGCTGAAATGAATATTGAGTTGTGTCGTTTTTTTTTTTAGGGCAGAAATTCCAAGATAGAAACGCTAAGGGAATCTGTTTAACACAAGCTCATAGAATTCCAACTTGCACACCCCACCTCACCCATGATAACGACCCCGCCATGAACACAAACACATCAACCCTTACATGCAGACTCAGATCTGCTTGAGCTAGAATACACAGAACCTGACACGTACCTAATTACTAACATGCTCTGCCTGTTGCTGCTCTGCCCTTTACGCGCCGCTGTACGCGCCAGTCTGGTGTTAAAAAAATGTTGAGTTCGATGTTATTTCTCGTGATGTTTCCCATAAGCCCTCACATGTACATCACCGGCTACCATTCAATTTCTAAGACCCCCTTGGGGCTCACTCCATTTTGGCCCCCAGTAGCCCTTAGCTCATTGACCCCTACACATATCCCCTGGCCCTTATAGGCGGTGAGGGATTGTAGAGAAGACAGGGTCTGAGTGGGGTAAGAGAGAGTGGGAGTGGGAGGGGGGGGAGGGGGGGTCAGGAGCAATAGGGGGGGGGGGGGGGGGGGGGGTCAGGAGCAATAGAGAGGAGCACTTCTTCACGAAAAGCATTAAAGAGGCAGGTATTGATTTGGGATTTTAAATGTTTTTTTCGCAGTGATATATCCAATTAGCCTCTGAACCCTCTATGGGTGTAAAGCGGGCTCCCCCGAGGCCGAGGAGCACAGCCCCCCTTCCCCCCCCCCCCCCAACCCCCTATAACACTTTTCCTCAGGCTCGCTCAAATGATAAGAAATAGATAATACCTGTTAGAGTCCGGGCTCATAACCGCGAGGCGCGGGGGAGGGGGGGTGGCACGTGAAAGAATGAAATCTACACAATACTAATTCAAGTGGAAAAAAAAAATGAAATGTATTTTTCCACCCGAGTTCCACTTGCGTGCGATTCTATCATGCTTCCCTCTCTCCTCTGCGCTGTGGGTGACATGGTGACTGGTTCAGACAGCTCCTGGATATTGGTGGGCTTTAATTCTCTGTGCACATCCATGTCCCCCCTGCCCCCTTCCCCCTCCTCCTTACCCCCCCGCGCGCGCGCTCTCTCTCTCTCTCAATCGATGGTAAGTTATTTAGCAGATAAAAGAGTTGGATCAATCTAGCAGCACATATCAGAGTGCCAGCAACTTGTGTATATTATCTAGCATGGCTGCGTGTGCGTGTGAGTGAGAGAGATGGTGCGTGTCGGTGTGGATGTGTCTGTACCCGGATATATGAGCATGTGTGTGCGTATTTGTAGTTACACCGTAGCCTTAAAAAAAAAAAAGAAAAGTATGTCTTCGGGTGTGTGTGTGTGTGTGTGTGTTTCTCGTGAGAGCATACCGGCATGTCACTGCCACTATGTCAAAAGTGCAGTGAAAGAAACACAGAGAGCTAAAGTAAAGAGTGTGTGTCCTTGGTCGCTCAACGACACTTTTTTTCCTTTGTGGATTTGTACTTGCTGGGGCGTTCGGCCTATTGTAAATATTTAATTCGATTTCACTTGTCATTATAGCCACCTGAATTGAGGCAATTTGACTGACTAAGTGAAAATGGCTCAAGCCTGCGTAGGAATACACCTCCCACTCAAAGGCAGGCAAAGTGCTGCTTCTAATAGAAAAGGAATGTAAGAGGGAGAGAAAAAAAGAAGAGGAGGTTGTGGGCAACAGACGCCAGACGCGGAATGATCCTGAAGAGGAGAACGAGAGACCGCACGTCATTCTGGACGTTAGGGAAGCCGAGCAAAAATGGTTGTTTTAAGGCAGGGCCGATCCAGACCGGAGTAAAAGTCTTTAAGGTTTGGTAAATGCAAAACTAATAAGGTCAAAGGGGAACACCTGTAAAGGTCAAAGAGCACCATCTGACACATACAGACCAACCCAGACCTGTACAGCATCACCACATTCACACACACAAAGATAAAGAGATAGGCCCCATTATAGGACAGTGATCATTTATTTGTTTTTTTCCTTCTCAACGAAGCATTTATGACAAATGAGACTTCTTTAAAAGTACTGTAGGATATGTGTTCATGTCCTAATTGTGTGAAACCGTGTCCCAAAAGTCTGATGGACACAATGCATGCCCCAGCCCCATACTAAACGTTGAACCCCTTACCAAAAGCCTAATTTTACCCCCAATCCTAAAAAGAAGTCTCAAACAGCACAAGGTGAAGACTAAACACACTCACACACACACACACACACAATTCCCATGCATATACTGTAGGTACAAGTAGAGTCGCACACCCTGCATCAGAGACAAACACACACTTGAAATTATGAGTGAGTCACGGCGTTGCATAGCAGGGCCTGGGGAGCTGGGGATTTCCACACAGAGGAAAAACAGGTGACATCTCGTCCAAATCTGTGCACAGCACAGCTGCTCCGTGGGCAGTAAAACCTGCACTATGTAGGACAGGTAAAGGGAGGCTCCTAAATGACGTGTGTGACAGACGGAGATAAAAGAGGACACGGAGAAAGAACGGGGTGCGAGTAGTCAGAGGTCACGAAAGCAGTCAAAGGGCACTCTGCTCAAACCACATCATCTCAACAGCTGAGACACACCTGCTAATGTGATCAAACGCGAGACAAACACACACACACACACACACACACACACACACACACACACACACAGAGCGCCACAGTCCCCACCCCTGAAGATTCGGGCCCGGTGCTTACCCATACACACAGTTAAGATGGCCATGCATGGCCTGTTTTCACCTCAAATAAAGTTCACAGAGACCGTACAAAACAATAAACAACATCCCAGCTTAGCACCAAACATCGTTTGGCCTCTCTTCCTGCGTCGCTGCTTGGGTTTCAAACACGCCGCGCGTCCTCCTCGCTTTCAAGGGACATTTGGAGTGTCCCGCTGCCTTATCTGCCCCTCAGTCTGCGTGCTCTAGTGAATTAGGAGTGAGACACACTGGGAAATCCCCCCCACCCCCCCGACTAAGGCCTGGCCAGAGCTGATGGTAAGATTTGATTTTTGTTTACTGGGAGATGTTTGTGCCAAATGATATCCAACGTGTGTGGATATCCCAAATGTCATTCAAAGGTTACATCAAAGAGGAGGTTTTGAATCTTGGCGGCGGGACCCGTACTACACGTATTTCCAGGGGAACAGGCCAGAGTCAAAGAATCCCTCAAATAAATCAAAGCATCTTATAAGCTCCATAACTTTGAGTGTAATGTCTGTGGCATGTTGCATCTATATAATGTACAATTTGATCACAGTGCATTATTTTACTTCATCTAAAAGCAAGCTCCTGGGCTTACCATCACATGTGAGTGTCCTGTACATTTTAAGAATACTCACATGTCTCTTGTCCTTTGTGCGGCGAATCTATCCACCCCTGCATATGTTTTTCTTTCAGTCTCTCTGTGTATCCATCCACCTGTTGGCCAGCGGAGGAAGAAGAAAAAAAAAAAGAAAAAAGCCGGGGCATTGATTTGTGTGTCTGTGGTGGGCAGGGAGTTGCACAATGTGGGGAAGGCTATCAGAGAGTGTTTGACAAAGACCAATATTATTCATCCCGGACAATATCCTAAAATGGCTAATTATACGGACCAATTAGCGGGCTAATTAGACAATTATCCAAGCAGACAATCTATTGGCAGCAGAAAATCAATACAGGCAATGGATAGTGGCAGAGATTGGGTAATACCTTTTTATTACCTCACCTGCACATCTAACCCACCGGTATCATTAAGCATGAGGGCCCCAAAATGACAAACCTTAACTTTATGGAGATGTTGGATTGTAATTGGACTGTTTCCTCAGGGCGTGTGTGTGTGCGTGTGTGTGTGTGTGTGTGTGTGTGTGTGTGTACGTGCGTGTCGTGCGTGTGTGTGTCAGGTAAGTGGTGAGAAGTGACAGCAGATTTGTAGGAAAGAGCCGGAGCTGCTGTTCCCACAGGACAGACGGAGTTAGTCAGGTCCCACTGCGGATCTTATCTGATCATCATGTCAACACCACAGACCTCCTCTCCTCCTCTGTCTGTTTACTCTCCGGCTGCCTCACTGCCTTTATTTTCTTCAGCAAAAAAAAAAGAAAAAAAAAAAAAAATCATCTTTTCCCGTCAGTTATGTTCCCGACACAAACGCACGGCTACGCACGCACACACACGCTCACACCGAGCTCTCCGTGCATTGGCACAAAACTGGCATCCAGTCAAAGTGGCGCTAAATTGTATTAAAATAGTGCAGTGCTTGTCGCAAATTTACATGCGAATTAGGGAGAGTAGAAGTAATTACTCCAGGCCAGTGCCGCTAATTGAATAAGGGTGCAGCCCTTTTCTCTCCTCTCTTCTTTCATTCTATTTGCATGAAGCTCCGGTGCTTCCCTTCAATGTCATTACGCCGCTGCTTTGCCCTCCTCAAGGGTCTTCATCACAGGCAAAAAGAAAGCCAGAGCTGGTCCACATGCACGTGTGCAGGCCCGGGCGTCTGCGTGCATGTAGAGATATCTGTCCTGCTCAAGTTGTTTTGGAACGCTGGGAATTAATGGTGGGAATACAACGGCCTGTTGGGTCCCCAGTGTGTGTGTGTGTGTTCCTGACCCATATGGTGAACTAGACGGATAAAAATCTACGCACATTAAGGTGTGCTGTTTGGGCGGGTACTGTCAATCTCTCCCGGGTCCTGTGGGAGACCAATCAGAAGCGGAGGGAAAAATACAAGCAGACATGACCAGAGCACACAGAGAGCCCGGGGCTGTGTTTGAAGCAGGCCTCGCACAGAACACGTTGCATTTGAGGTGCGGTGTGTATGTGTGAGTAACTGTCACACAGACCCAAAGAGACCTTTCCCATTGGAGCATTTGCATAGCGAAGCGTTGGCTGGCTGATTCCCAGGTCTGCTTATATATGTAATGGCAGTGGGTGTCACAAAAGAAAACCACGAAGGCATGAACACTTGCGCCTGAGCAAGGATGGTTTGGGTATGTGCCTGGAATATGTATAAAAACATCTTTCTATATATATATATATCTATATATACTGTATACACACACCCACACGCTGTGTAGAGAGAAACATCAATCTTATTGTCTTTCTGTAGGTCTGTGTGTCAGCCATACGGTGTGAAGGGGAGAGGCTGGCTGCTCTCAGGAATATCAACCTGTGGCTGTCAGCCTTATCAGATCTAACCCACTCAGGGAAAACTAAACACACTCTCCCTCTCAGCCACTCTTTATTTTTCTACACACACACACACACACACACATAAAGAGGCACACGAAAAACACACACGCTCACTACACACATATCTGCATGATCTTCTACATACACAAGCATGCCTGAGAAAATTGATTTTCTTCTATTTTTGCCTTCTTGTTTACGACTACCTCATATCTGAATATTGTTTTCTTCATTATTCCTAATTAGTGGCGTAGTAGTTACTAATGGTTATTAGTGGTGTTAAAAGTCCAAAGTTAAGTAATGTTCAAACACGATCAAACCGAAATTGAACATATTACAGTCAAGGGGACTTAGTGAGTAAAACCGTTGCCAAAGTAGTTATGGATGGATCGATATTTTGAAATTGTCAGGTCGTTGTTTAAAAAAAAAGGAAACACAGTTTATAGTTCAAGAACAGATTGTGCAAAGTAGGGAATCTTGCAATCTCAAAAACTTTACTGATTCAAGGGTGGAAACTAAAATATAGCTATAAATATAATAAGGCTACCACAGCTATGCAGTCATCTGAGTGATCTCTCCCTCTTGTAAGTGTGTGTGTGTTAGCGTGTGTGTGAGAGAGAGGGAGAGAGTGTACTTTCTATAGTTGTGAGGGCCAGTTTTAGTTTAAAACCATAATTATACCGTCGCTCAGAACTTTAAATGGTTATATTTTCCAATAATACCATATATTGTAAATAGGGGTTTATTACAATAAGAACTTTCTCCTCAAAGTGTTACACACTAAATGAGTTACACTAAACTTTTACAGGTCAGTTAAAAGACTTTGTAAATAACGATTGTTTTTTTTTTGTTTTTTTGTTTTTAGAAAAACAGGTGCCTTTTTCACTTACAGCCATTTCCTTAAGTGCGAGGACATGCTCCTCTGTGTATGTCAGTGTGTGGGTGTATGTCTGCGTCTTCCCTGGTGGTGATATTATGAGTGATAATAGCTGCTGACGCACAACAGCCAGACACAGGGGTCAAAGACTTCAGAGCTGGCTGTCACTGTTCATAGCCCCAGGTGAGAGGGAGCACACGCTGTGTCCAAGTGTGTGTTCAAGTGCGAGCGTGTGCGAGATGGAGACAGAGATATAGACGGAAAGTCAGACCGAAAGCATCTGTGCGTGAGTGTGTGTGGGTGTCTACCTCCTAATGTGTCTGTGTATTGGCGTGTCTGTCTGCACCCGGTGCTATTGCCCCAAACAGAGCTCCAGGCCAGCCTGTGTTTCCTGGCTGAGGGCACACTCGGTGGCGTTTTGGTGTTAAGGAGGGGTGTGTGTGTGTGTGGGGGGGGGGGGGGGGGGGGGGGGGGGGGGGGGGGGGGGGGATGCCTCTGAGAAACAAGGGAAGATCTCCATGGGGGTGAGGTGGGATGAGGGAGTGTGAGAAAGCAACAGAGGGATGTGGGAGTAAACAAGGAGATGTAACAAGGCCACATTCGGCGGCGTGAGACACCTTTAACAAAAAAAAAAAAAAAAAAAAGCAAAGAAAAAGAAAAAGGAGGGTTTCGCCTCTTGATTTCTCACACACACACACACACACACACACACACATCAAAAAAAGGGAAAGATGTGTCACCAATGTGCTTTACAGTAAACAGAGTCCTCAGAGCTCCCCTATCTGACTAATCCTCTCGGCTTCTGTCAAACAAACAGACAGACGGAGAGAGAGAGAGAGAGAGAGACTTAGAGATAAAGAGATAAAAGGAGGGAGAAGAAAAAAAAAAAAACACCGAGGGCGAACGACAGAGGGAGCAGTTAAGGATCGTCGCTGCTGGACCGTGTTCCGGCTTTCGTGATTACAGCACGCGGCCGCGAGTCACCGACATGGCTCTAAGGGCTTTGTTTTTCGTTTGTTGCAAGTTGTTTTTTCTGCTGATTTGCGGCCTGACAACATCAACGCCTCTTTGTTGAGCAAACACACCTCTTCAGCTCACATTGTTACTGCACTATAATCTAGGGGACGCAAATATATATTCTTATTTCAGCTAAGTCGACGCGATGCAGAACGTTCCACGCACGCTCACTTTTGCACGCACACGCACACACACACACACACACACACACACACACACACACACACACACACACACACACACACACACACACACACACACACACACACACACACACAGCCAGTGACCAGACATGCTGGGAATGGGACATCGGCATACATATCGTAAGTGCCCTTTGCAAAGCAAATAAAAAAATAAGATTCTATTTACAATCTTTCTTTCCTCTCGCGGGGCATTCCAGATTCCGCCTTTGTTCCGTATGCCATCTATCTGTTTAGAATGAGGCCAGAGATTTTTTTCGCTGAAATGTAAAAGCAAAACACTACTGTGGAAGTCCCTCCATTTCCTGCTGACTTCCTGCCGCGGGGATTTATGTACACACAAACACAAACACACACACACACACACACATATATACAGTGTACAGGAAGCTCTCTCTCTCTCTCTTTTGCAGAAAGATTATGCCCGTCAGCGTTGGCTTTTCTACACTGACCCGTCATAACCACTAGGTAAACAGGTGGATCAGGGGTGAGGTGGAAGTCAAAAGAAATAAGCAGAACTATTCCGTCTGCAAATGACTGCGACTGCTAAACCAGGAAACCACGAGGACTCGTGGGACTCAAATATAAGCAGTGTTCATTCTGACCAAGACCTGCACCAAGTCCACACGTGGACAAAATGCGGAAAGTTGTTAATTAGAACAACTAAAAAGCTGGACCTGAAACAGGTCACCTCTTGAACTGTTCTGGGAGCACAGGAAGTGCCGTGACACACTTGTACAGAAACGATGACACTAAAAAGCAGGAAACCACAACATACCTTCACATGGCGGTGAGACAAATGTTACATTTAGTCCTTCCTCACGATTGTGACAGTGCTCGTTGAGACTTAGGGGAAAGAGGATCCTGTGCAGATTTTTCAGACCTATGATTTATACGTACATGTATACAGTATATACTGCGTATCTGGGACTGCAGAACTATTGAGCAGTGATTCAAAAGAAAATAGTCCAGCCACAAGGGGAGCGTCAGCTGTGTGATGCACCTTGAATTATGGTGGAATCAGAGAGGATATGAAATATTCATCCCTGGTCTCCTGCAGGGACGGCATGCCGTTAAAAAGGCATTGATTTGACAAGCCAAACAAACGCTGATGAGGCCTGATAATCAATGGCGGCATTGATGACAGTGTTTGGTGGCCCTGGGCCCCGAGCGATTGGAGGGGCTCACGGTGAATAATGAATGAGGAGATTTGTGATTGATCAATGACGTTGTCTCTGCTCAAGACACTCAGCCGGCATCTCAATGGGGCTCCCGGAGAGCAACAGTCCAACCACCACCACCCAACAGGCTCCGGAAAGAAAAGAAAAAAAAACTTGATGGGCTGAGGAGGGGATTTGCGTAGGGGTAAAAGGATCTTGTAAAATAAATAAATCAGTGAATACTGTATATGGGCTACAAAGCGAGAGCGGGTGGGTGAGAAAACCTGAAGGTCCTCAGTGACTTTGTCCTTGGGAAGAAGAAAACGTCTGGACTGTTTATCCCGAGGGTGCACACACAGACGCACACCGGCATAAACACACACGCACACACACACACACACGAACACAGGTGACAGCGATGGTTGGGTGCAAATTTCGTTTTGTCATCTGCCTGGCTTCCCCACACCAGTGCTGAATGTCAACTCTCGTATTCTTTTGTACTCGGAGGATGATGAGGAGGAGGTGGGGGGGGGGGGGGGGGGGGGGGGGGGAAAAAAAACCACCCCACAACAAAAAAGAACAAAAACCACCACACAACAAAAACGGTCCTCCAACAATGCCGCTATCTTCGCAGCATCTACTGCCGCTGTCTCCCGCTCCTCACCCTCCTCTTCCTCCACCCCCCCCCCCCTCTCCATATTCACGCTCCCTCACAGAAAATCACTCAGGTCTGCCCTTGAATCCTCCTCCGCTCGCACTGAGCCGAGCACTCTGAAAAGACTTGAAGCAACAAAGTGGGTGTGATGTCGCCGCAGCACCGACGGAGGCCGACTACAGTTCATTGTTGTCTCAAGGTAACGCCGGCAAGTTTTCGTGTCACTTGTGTGGCAGGCATTTTCTGTTACAGTAGATCCCGGTAATGAAAAAAAAAAAACACACACTCGACACATTCCACCGCCAACTTGCCTCTTGATGACATACTTTGCATAATTGTCAACTATTCAGATGCTCCATCTCTCTCTCTCTCTCTCTCCGTGAACTCTGAGTTTCTCTCCCAGCGTGAGCATTCATTTGGACGAGGAGAATGATTATGCAAATGAGGGAAGCGTGCATCGATCTTTCTGGCCAATAAGAAAGCCCACCCCGATTTGGCTTCCACTAATCACCAAATTCATCTGCCTCTTCTTCGCCAGAAAGACAACCCATCCCCGCCGTTATTCCTCCGTCCTATCGCTCTCTTAGATTGCGTTTCCAAAATGGTGTCTGCACGGCTCACATCCTCCTCCCTCCGACGTCTATTCCTCTTTCACATTCGACCAGATATTGTTCATATGGGCCTCACCTATTCATCCTCACCCTCTCATTCGCCTCTACAGCATCAATGCACGTAAACGCAGGCATAGACAGCAATTGATCCATGAGGGAGAAACCAAGGGGGGAATATCTGTAACTCTGCTTCCCACCTGCGTTCATACAACAAAAGAACTGTGCTTTCTTACTATATTATATCAACAAGTGCTAACATTGGCACTTAGTCAAAAATATAAGGGGTTGAAAGCAAAGTTCAATTCACGTCCTCTCCCAGCGTCCCTGGGTGGAGCCTGTCCCTTATCTGTTCAATCTCTCCTCCGTCTCCGCATCCATCTGAAAGAGTTAAGGCGGCTTGGGACACAGGCCAAACCACGACTCGCCATATGGGGGTCCTCATGGCACATCATGGGCCCCACGGCAAAACTAGAGTGATTTCAGGCAGGTCAGCGTGGTCGTCGCTGTGTCACAGTGAGACAACGTGGGACAGTGTGTTTGTGTTGCCCTGGTCTGCCGTACATACCCAATAGTTAACAGCCTTTGGCAAAATCCCAGATTCATCCCTCTCCCCGCTCCCGGGAACCGGCCTCCTTTCTGGACTCCGGCCAACCAAATTCTCCCCCGGTGAACTCCTTGAAAAACGGAGCAGTCTGTGCTGTCAGAAAGAGAACAAGAGAGCAATGGAGAGTGAGAATAGCTAATACCAATGTTTGTTCCTCTCAATTACAGTTTTAAATGGAAATCAATGTAGCAGAGGGAATGAGCAGAGCCCTTAACGTTGGGGTGATAATCACATTAAGACAGGGCTTAAATCAACACCAGACCTTGGCCTCTGGAGGGGGAACAACAACACAGACTATTCAATTCTCCCTCGCTCTCTCTGGTAATCTATCTATCACTCTCATACAACCCTCGTCTCCAGCGCCCAAACCGCTGCCTGGTTGCCGGGATACCACCCGTAAGCTGCGCCATGGTAACATCTGGAATAAAGGTGGGTGGGCAGGATGCCAGGACAGGCCGTGGAGTTTCACTGCGGCCATAAAACTAACAAAAATAAATCTTTGTTCAACTGCTCGTCTCAGCACGACACAATGCTGCACGCGCACACGCACACACCCACCCCAGTTACGCACATCTCAGCCATTTAAGCCTAGTTAACTGTTACAGCCTATACAGAGAAGTCAACACAGAGCAAAACTGGCATTTCTGGGATGCAGATTCTGGATGGCAGCTGAAGTGACATCTTGGTTTTGGCTCAGGAGGAGTGGCATTTTCTGAGCGGAGCGGTGAGTTTTTTCCTTCAACCCTCGCCTGGCATTTTGGTGACTTGCCACACACCTCAGACGGGGGAGAGGTGCAGGGAGAGGAGTGTCAGCGGCAATCCACTGCAGCTCCAGCTCTGGTGTCATGATTCATTGTTATGTGTGTCTGTTCAGAGCAGGTCAAAAGTACACTGCAGGAGTCCAGATTGCGCCTTAACGTGTTGAGATTCTAAAGATATATGCGATATTATTATAATTAAAGCTCCGTGTTTAAATATGCTTGATTCATAAAAGCTTGAATGCGAAGGAGCTGGTGAGTGAGACATGTTGTGTGGGACGTGTGCGTAAATGGTTGTTGAAAAAAAATCCCTTTTACAGCAGATCAAAAATGACGGTCTGCATGTTTTGGAGCCTTTACAAGCTGTTGCCACTTCAGTTGAACACATTGCAGACGCACAAGCATGCACAATCAAACGCTGTGCCACATTTCCACCTGCTGCAACACTGGCATGCAGTCTCCAACCTACCCTCTCCGCGTCTCTAATTAACATCATCACAGAGCCCCAGCCTCCCCGAGCCTAACCAGTGTAGTCGGATACAATATCCTGATGCTGGAAGGTAAAACACGCACACATGCTTACACACACACACATGCACACACGCACACACACACACAGTGGTTCCCCCTCCTGTGCAGATCCTCTGTGCTTGGAGGGTGAAGATATGCAAAGCGTCACTATCATCAAAACAAAAACTGCGGGGGAATATAGGGCAATTGAGTGAATCAAAATGCATCCCTGGAGACATGTCTTTCTTTCTCTCTTTCTTTCTCTCCTTGCTCTCTTACCCTTTTTTCCACAGAAGAAACAGCCTTCTCTTTGCCATTTAATTCAAATTACCCTGCCTTGTTCTGGCCAAACGTTGGCCCGAGCCATCATTAAGCATCTCTGACAGTCACAGATTGTAAAATTGTAAAATGTATATTTGTTAAATTGAGGACAAACAGTGTAAAAAAAACAACACATTGTTAAAAGTCTTTTTAAGAGGCAGGAGTGGACAGGACAGGAGCTCCTAATGACTTCCATAAAAAGGTTCTTTTTAGGAAAAAGACAGGATGAACCCTCCCTGCTGTAGGCCGTTCATTATTCATAAACAACTGTCTTGCACATGGAGTGTTGGAAGCACGATTCCGAAACAGCTCAGTGAAGGTAACGGTGAGGCGGCCTCTCTACACGCTCCCTGAACAAGTCAAACGGTGAATATGTCGCCTCCACCGTGTCGTTGTGCAGCCATGGCGGCGAAAGAGATGTGTACGGCTACACACGAACTCATCAACAGCTTCCTCCTCCACATTTACCTTGGACGGACCAATAACAGTGGGCCAGACGGCCACATCGTAAATGGGCAGAGTGATGGATTGGAACAGGAAATGGATGGAGGTGGAAAAAGAATTGCAGGAAAGTGCAGGAGGTGGTGGGAGAAAGGAGGGACAGTTCGAGGTGTGTGCGCGCGCGCGTGCGCGTTTCCAGCCAATGTCCAGACAGACATTGGTCAATAAATCAATGAAGGGGTCACACGAGCAGGTGTGGTTAGAGAGTAGCTATTGAGAGCTGCTCTTCATCTGACTGCCTAGATTAGCAGCAGTGTGACAGAAGGCCGCTGCTCACCCACCCCGAGCGCACACACCGAACCACAACGACCACACAACCCTCTCCTTCGCACAAAGCCATCAGCGGGATTCAGGCAATCACTGCGGAATGAATAAAATACTCCACTTTTATGCGCAGGATGTGTTCTACGGTAGTTGGAGATTGGATTCCCCGAGACATTTGAGCTGTTTTGAAGTCAATCGCGAGCGTAAATGTTTTGGTTTGAGATATAATAACATCCTAAGACATCCCCTCGTATGGGAAAGCGCAGCCTACCACCCGCATGCTCCGCTTTAATCCATACTGCTCAATCTTGGCGGAGAAAAAAATAAATAATAAAAAAAAGGCTGCGCTTATCGTGTCTCCTGCATGTAAGTCTGTTTTTATCTTCACTCCTCTCTTTCTCTCTCTCAAACGCCCGCACACACACACGCACACACACACACACAGAAACGCACTTACAAAAACACTCATACATACACAAAGACACGCGTGCGGGTGTGTAAAGCGAGCGCATGTAATTACCTCGGTACAACGCCGCTACAAAATGCCAGACAGTGTTTGCATCAGCGTGTATGTGTTTAGAGTTTTGTAATTAGCAGAATACATTTAAATACATTTGGCTGAAAGACTCCTGGGAGAGCTCCTGTTTGCCGTGTCTGCCTGGATCTCCCGCTCCCCTTTATTCTCCACCCTTGTATCTCACACCGCCTGCAGTAGTCTTTCGAAAATTTACCAATCAAACTCTCCCCTTCATGTACCGCTGTTTCGTGCTCTCCTTTATGTTCTCCCTGAGTAGAAATTGGCCGATCAATGGCCCTATTGACCCCGCTGTGCATTTTAAATAATGATAGAGCGCCACGTCGAGAACTTCCACTTCCCCGAGGACATTCTGATCAAATGTCTTCTCATCTTGGCCTCCGCGTGGTCTGAAATGTCACTTTTGTCTGAAGTCCGTCTGCACCCCATCACCTCGTTTTAAAAAGGTGATCAATCCTCACGCTGACAAAAAATTATTTACTGGTGTCCAGGCCGCCGCCGCCGCCGGGCCCCTCCCTGCTCATCAAACCGGTCTTAATTATTCAGCAGGCAGCCTTGTGTCTTTCATCTCTCTGTTAATTGCTGCGGTCGACTTCTCACTGGGACCACTGTGCCCAATGAAAGCCTCAGCTGAATGCCTGTGGAGCAGCTACGTGTGCGTGTGTGTGCGTGCGTGTGTGTAGGTGGGGTTGAGATGCGGCGATGGAAATTCAAAGTTTAAATGACCTGGCTAGAGCTGTAATCAGGATATAATGACTCATAAAACCAGGTAATCGAATAGCGGGTTGGTTTTTGTGGGCCAAAAGTGGCGGTGGCATGAGATGACATTACAGGCTCATTCTCATTCACCCTTTCCTCCATTAAAAACAAATTATTAGTCGATTGATGCACCGCAGTTTGGTTAACTTAAAAAACAAAAGTGAAACCTATCCCTGTTTTCAGCACGATGAAAGTAATATCTGCTTTTGTTGGGCTTCTATGACGGTAAACGGAGTTTGCTTTGGTTTCGACTGTTAGACAAAACATGACGACAGTAAAAGATCTAACCTTGGACTGTGGGAGTTTTTTGTTTTTTTTAAGTTCCCTTTTGTTGTGACCCGTCAAATGAAAAATAATAATCAGACTGGAAAGCTAAAATTAGACTTTCAGTCCCATCAAGACCTTTAAGCATTCATTTCCAATTTTTGACCATGAGCCACATCATTGGTGAAATTTGAATCAAATGTCCAACAAACAAGTAGTGGACGGGGGCGGGGGTTGACCTGAAGAGGGAGAAAACATAGCTGGTTTTGCAGTTAGCCGATGGGTTGCAGTGAGCCAGACACTCAGCTCCATAATCAGTAGATCAGACATGCTGGCGCTCAAGCACACGGAGCAGGAGTGGGAGTGATGGGGTGAAAAGTGATGGATAAAGAGGGGAAAAGGTGGGGAGCCTTGGCCACGACGAGGGATGAACGCGTTGCACCTTTTGGACTGAAATATATATATATATAGATATATACTCTAAGGAAGACGGATTATGTCTGGGAGGGACACGGGCAAAGAATCCGACAAGGAATCGTTAAGGACGGCCTGAAACTCACTCAAAAATGTGGTTGATCTGAGAAGGACGGACGTCAAGAAAGAGCGGTGAAGAGAAAATGAAGAACCTCCACCACAGTGAAAGAACCACGACAAGAATCTATTAGGTTCTCCCAGACAGCCACTTTAGCCCTGAGACAGTACATTCTGGCCTGGACCTTTGCAGCATCGCACACTGGCTCATGCATGCGCGCACACACACTCACTGACACACAAACACACACACACACACACACACACACACACACACAAACACAGTTACTGCAACATACATCAGTGGGCTGGAAACAGCACATGATAAATTCTGAACACAATACATTTTGTCCAAAAGATTTAACATCTAATTCAGGTCTGACAGCTTCCTCCATCTCAAAGCCAGACCGCTTACATTGATCCCTACACCACTCATAGTCGGCCTTGGACTTCCGTCGTAACACACACACACACACACACACACACACACACACACACACACACACACACACACACACACACACACACACACACACACACACACACACACACACACACACACACACACACACACACACACACACACACACACACACACACACACACACACACACACACGGACACGGACACGGACACGGACACACATTTGTGGAGAAATGAGACGAGTACACAAACCCAGCAGGTTCAGACAGCCTCACAGATCCACACAATCACCCACTGCTCCTGAGCCCGGAGTAAAGCGATGTGTTCCAGTTGTATCGATGGTGTGTGTGTGTTTGTGCGTCTGTGAGATCAGAAATTTTGTTCACATTCACAGACCATTTCCTCAATTTCTTCACCCCCCCCAGGTACTCTTCCGGTCTCCTCTTTAGATGGTCTCCGGTCTCCGGACCATTTAGAAGAGATTCTACAAGGAATCAATGTAATGTGTGAGCGCCCGCGTGTTTGTACTGACGTCTGTTGTTTTTGAAAGTGGTCAACAAGGAAACTCCGTTGGTGAAGCGACTGACAAGAGGGACAGCATACCCGACGCTTGAACAGACGGACGGAGAGACCGCGTGCAGGAACAGATGCACGAGCAGAGCGATAGTTCAAGCCGCTGCAGTGGAGGCACGTGGTCTGCAGCGAGTCCTCGGTGTGACGAGCCCAAAAACCAGGAGGTGAACTCTGACCCACGGCCTTCTGATAGGGAGACGCTGGGAGAGCTGGGTGGACACTGTGCTTTCTCAAGCTAATGGATTGCAATGCCTTCGATTATGAGCTGGCCGGATGCCCTGCAGCCAGTTCAGCTGCAGCCTAGGGAGGTATTCCAGGGTGGAGGAGGACGGAGGAGTCTGGGCTCCCCGGACTCCCGGCTCTGGGACTGCAGCCCAGTGATGCAGAGGCCAGGGCAAACACGGGCATCATTAACTCACACAGGAGAGACAGTGTGTGTGGGTGTGTATGCATGTGTGCTACGATAAATCTAGCACATTCTGGGGGGAAAAAACAGACCTACTTCTTGCAAGAGATGTGCAGTCAATGCATGCGTGTGTATGTATACACACGCGCGCGCGCGCACACACACGCGTCTCCTCAGGTCTTGGGGGACCATGTCAGAACATATTAGTGACAGCACCCCACACCCAGCCCAAGCAAGGTAACGCCAGGCCAATTTGTTTCCCTAATAGCCGGTGTATTATTCACTCAGTCACTCTTTCACCCACACACAAGCCGCACACATATGCTAGCTTGTCATTATGCGCGTGTACCCTTGAGCGGGCTTCAAGTTCATCCGCTGGGGGTGCAGAGGGAGCCCGGCTGATATTAGGAGAGAGGTCACATTGTACTGTAAACACGCTTTGTCTGCTTATTCATTTATTTACTAGGCTCTCGCATCACACCACTCAGCTTGTCAGCAATAACGGGCTCGAGCTGGGTTGGTCAGAATGTGGGCAGTGCGTGTGTGTGTGTGTTTCTGTGTGCGTGGGTAGTTACGAAACACTCGGGGTGATTGATAACTGCGGGCCGACTTCATTTTTGTGGAGAAAAAAAAATCATTACGAGAGTCAGTTACTTTGAATAACAGTTTTTACATTTAAAATAATACACCACAGGAGGTCTCTCTCTATGCAACGCACTGGACCACAACAGTGTGTCCCTGTGTTGACTGGAGCAGCCCCGTCCCGGTATCGACCCCTGGCCGTTTAATATTCATAAAGTCTATTTCAGCAGCTTCGCTCTATGTAGCGCTGCAACATTCCCGCCCTTTCGCTAAATCCATTCTCATTGATCACCATTGGCTTTCAATTCCGTTCAAACTCACGCTCAAGGTCCCCTCAAAACACACTCGCATCACAATTCGCTTACAACAGGAGTCCTGCCCCCCCGCCCCGCCTCTCTGCCATTTCATGGAAGAGATTGTTTTTGATCTTTTTACCATTGCGCAATTACTGTTCTCACTGAAGCCAATAAAAGTTGATGTCCGCTACGGAGTCTGGGCTTTATATGAGATGTGTCACTCGGTGATATTAGTTTTGCCGTGAGAAGTCGGAGACGGCGGTGTTTCGGGGTGGTGAAGCATCTTTGGTTTGCTTTATAGTTGACTATCTG
Source organism: Colistium nudipinnis (assembly GCA_016785305.1). Classification (NCBI taxonomy): domain Eukaryota; kingdom Metazoa; phylum Chordata; class Actinopteri; order Pleuronectiformes; family Rhombosoleidae; genus Colistium; species Colistium nudipinnis. Next base: position 921,557 of record JAFBJU010001583.1, read on the forward strand.
CACCTCCTTCCTCACCTGCATTGTGGAGCTGTGCGTGTGCCCGTGGGTGCACAGGTGAGACAGCACAGGCATGTCTGCGCTGGAGATTATGACACCCGAGAGGTAAACTGATTTAAAGAGGTGATTTCAAATGAACTGGAGACTGCCCAAAATCAGTGCGGTAGCAGACGCAAAAAAAAAACGGAGAGAAATCTCTCTTTCTTTTTCAATCTCTTCTTTCCCTCCTCGGTCTCTTTAGAGAGCCACTCGTCTGCATGGCTAATCATACCATTGGTGTTAATTATCGCTTCACAGCCAGCCCCGAGCAAAGACGTACGCGAAATCACATGCACGCGCAAACACAGACCCGCAACTCTCGTAGATGCTCACATTTATGTACGCTCACTGAAGCCTCCCTGCCTGGCTGTCAAGCAACCTCAGATGAATTTGGTCTGGGGGAGAAAGGATCCCTTGGCTAAACTTAAACACACACTTGTGTCTTACCTATCTGTGCAAGCCGGCTACACCTGAACCCAGTATTATGAAAACACACCCACACACACGCGCACACGCACCCACACACAGGACCCCGGCTGCATTATTCATTCCCCCAAATTGGGAACACCAGTTGTGCACTCACACACAATAAACAGAGATGAATTCATCGGAAATCTCCCCTGTGCAGGAAATATGAAAAATTTAATCATGCCACAGAATAAAAAAAAAAAATCATAAGGAAATGTACAAAATCAATATTTTATGCTACTTACTGTACCTACTCTTTATTACAAACCTATTCAGGAAAAGGCATTAAAAATTTAAGCCGGCAGAAAAAGGCAGGAGGGCGGAGAAACGACTGTGAGAGAGAGAGAGAGAGAGAGAGATAGAGAGAGAGAGAGAGAGAGAGAGAGAGAGAGAGAGAGAGAGAGAGAGAGAGAGAGAGAGAGAGAGAGAGGCGGAGGGCACTGCGAGGGGACCTGCGAGTTCAAAAGCAATGCCATTCCATTCAAGGCACTTTTTTTTGTTTCTCTAAGAGCCACTGAAGCAGTTTTGAAACGGGCAAAAAATGCTTTGATAGATTGAGCGTTGGGAGCGGCGTAGGCGCTGTCAACATAAAGAGCGATAAAGAAGAGGGGGGAAATGTTTTCAACCAGAGTTTTTCCAAGGTTAGGGCCCAGGGCGACGATTTGAAGGCAGCGGTTGCTCCGTTGCATTGTGCTGGTCATGCATGGACAGCTGCGTGCCTGTCCCCAACATACAAACTGGCGTGCTACTATGGGTTTTGCAGGAAGCTTTGTTTCGCGCATTAGCACTTAAGGTGCGTTTTTTTCCCAGGCACGCTCGGAGCCATAAAGGGCAAATGATGTGTACTGTGAGCGAATCTTTTCTGCACTCTCCTGCGTCATAACATCTACTCTGGACCCCTTGAAGCGCACTTTGCACACAACATCTGGCCTTGAAACTGCCTTTACTCTCCTGCATTCAACTTGTGCGATAATGGGTTATTAAACGTTTTTTTTCTGCGTCATAAAATTATACTTTTTAAATAAATAATCATATTTTTTGCTGAGTGAGGCAACCCACGAGCCCTGAGTGAAAGCTAACCAGTGGTCATCGCTCCCATGCCTTTTGATACCATCCGAGGATAAAAAATAATAATAATATTTGGTTGAGTTTAGGAAAAACAAACACATGTTGTCATGGTTACAATTACCAACATGGGGTTGCAGAACACTGATTATCAGTTTCACATGTTAAAAAAAACGGCATCTCCTCTGTGAATGTCCTGTGTTTTGCTGAGGTGTCCGACCTTCTCATACATCACTTTACTTCCTCCTATTCTCCAGCCATAATTAGTGCAGGAGGTCACCTAATATTAACATGTAGCTATGGGTGATAATCAGCTGCATGCACACAAAACCAGATTGCTCTTTCCCCCCCCCCACACAGGAGGACAGTTTCTTTCATCTATCACCAACAGAAGGTCAGACTTTTTACTTGTCTGGCACTCGGCTCATTACAGAATGTTTCTAAAACCTTTTATCCGATTCCCATATTTATATAGTAAAGTGCTAGTGCTAGAAAATGTCTTCTGTTACCATGTCAACTTTGCATTTTTTTTTACCAATTTATAGGATTAAGAAAGAAAAAAAAGAGTTTGGCCTATCTGAATTATGCCTGAATATATAGAGAGTTTGCCTCTTTTGCCACTTTTGCTAGGTTGCCTCTTTGATTTGATATTTTTCCTGTTAAGGCAAAACTTTGGGTGGCAACAAAGAAAGAATGACAACAAGGCAAACAGGCATAACCAAACAAAAAGGCCAACGAAATGAATTAAAAGTGGTTATTTTCTTGGTGTCCACACCCGATCGATTTCATGATTCTGACTAAGCCTAGTTTGATAGTTTCCTAAATTGTGAGTCATTTGACTGAGACCAGAATCCTAATGATTCAGCTGGTGGGGGCTGTGAAGAGTTTGAATAATTTCCCCCAATATCATTTTATGCTATCCAGACCTCCATGACGAATCTCCACACTACTCTGACATACATTTGATCAAATGATTTAACTGCAGGTTTTTGCTTCAGAGCAGGTAAAGGTTAAAAACCCTGTAAAACAGCATTGGTGCCCAATGGAGGTGCTTCCTCGTGGTACATTGAGTGTTTTACATGAATGTTCACTATAGCTACATGGACGGCAACAACTTCAACAACGACAACAACCACACGCGCGCACACACAGGCACTCTGTAAAAAAAAAAAAAACAGAGACAGTGAGGCAGAGACGAATCCCGTCTCTCGGCAGACTCTAATGGAAGAAAGATGTTGTGTTCCACAGAGATCATCTCCAGACTGTTAACTCATAACCGTGACTCCGTCCAACTCTGTTTCTGTGTAATCTCTACCAGTGGATAACGATTAGCCTGGATTCATGATACACATCAATTATCCCTTAATGATGTCTCTTAAAAAAAGAAAAGAAAAAAAGAAAAGACAAAAATCATTTCTTGGTCAGTTGATTTTCGTTTTTTGTGACTTGTTGAAAGACGTGGACTTGGACAACTGGCTTCGGGGCCAAATTTGGGATAAAAATATGACAAATGTATATTTAAACGTATTAAGTCCCTCGTCCCTACGGCAGCCCTGTATTGTCCCCCTCCCTTCTCCCCTCCCCTCCTTTGTCTCCCTCTCTCCCAGTGGAAGTGTAGTGCAGGGCCCAGGGCCCCTGCCTCTAATTGCTGGTGAATGGAGTGTTTTCATGGGGTGTTAGGCAGGGCCCTCCCCTGGATTAGCATGCTACATACACACGTACAGACACACACACACACACACACACGCACACAACATGTACTCAGATACACAAATGGATTAGTCTGTTCACTCATGGAGAGAGGAGGATGATTTGAGCCGACAGCAGAGGCCCTTTGGAGAAAGCCTGGGCAAGCCTGGTGGATTTTCAGGCACACACACACACACACACACAAAGAGAGAAAGAGGGACAGAGATAGAAAAGAAGAGAAGACACATCAAAGTTGCACTCACTCATGTGAACGCGCACACACACATATGCACGATCTGAGCTCCCAAGTGGAGGCCTTGTGCTGTAGAAGACATATGGGGTGAATCATGTGTTAACAGGGAGTACTGATTAACACATCTGGAGGGAGCCAGTGAGGGGGGGGACAGGGGGGGACAGGGGGGCTGGAGGCAGATAAAAAAAGGAAGGAGCGGGAGACGAAGGAGAGGACGGAAGTGCGAGTAATCGTGATTCACGCAGCCAGATCTACACTAATAGAAAAGAGAGACACAACAACAAGCCAACAACAAACCTCCAGACTGTAAACACTCCCGTCTACGAACGGGGACTCCCCACTCATCTCCCCCAGGCCCCGTCCTATGTGTCATGTCAGAGGCAGTCAGCTGTGCCACGGCACCGGGCTCACCATATGCCCATCAGTCAGACTGTCTGCCCCAAAACACAAAGCACACATGTGCAAAACAATCTAAACACATCAGTCACTGCACGTAATGCGCAGCAGTGAGTTAACCCCCACTTTGACGGATTGCTGTGGCATTCTCCGACGTGGGTCGCCATTGGACCAAACATAAGAGGGTAACGACCAGGTTAAAAAACAAAACCTTTTTTTTTTTTCTTTAAGAGATAAAAACCCTGAAAACATGGTGCCTCAGGGCAGACAATAGCCAAATTGTGGCCAGTGGCACAAAACAAAACAGGTTTTACCTCAATTAACAGATGTATTTATTTTTTTCCAAAAATGATCCGTTATATTCTTTTACAAGAATAGTATTAAACGAATGATGTAATGAGCCATTGCATAATCTTAGCTTATACTAAGCTTTAAAAAGTTGAAGAATAGACTCTCAATCTGGAGCTTACTCTGTGTCTACGCTGTGAGACTGATTGACCGAGGGCGGGGTCACCTCCTCCAGAAAACGGGTCGGCCGGTTATGTGCTGCTCCATGCTGATTCATATCTCTCCATTTTCCATTGCCAAAATGCCAAAAAAAAAAAATCCTGGAAGTCTCACAGAGAAATCCCCACGAACCAGGGACCCGCATGTAATACTGCTGCCTCTCTGTGGGACTGAAGGAGGATAATCATCTCATATCTCCGATTGTATCTTTATCCATCTGCGGTTCTACTCCCATCAAAACAGCATAGTTGCGTTTAAGCCTCTGTGAAGCAACACAAACAGAGACATTTCTGCGGTCATGGTCACTTTAGAAAAGAATCAAGCAGTCACGCTGGCACCGAGCCAGGCGTGCACATATATTTAGAAGTTCCAAATTACACAAAAACACATGCTCGCTTTATAGCACCTGTTCGGGGCAGCATGTTTGCAGTGTTGTGGCTGCAACTGTTGTTGTTGTTTTACACATAACTAACAGTAGATACAGAAGGCAGGGTTGGGTGCAAAGGTTTGTAGAAACAGCTGTCACAGCGTGCAACAAAAAAACAGGGCAAAAAATACCAGACAAGACAATTTCTTCATATCTAAGGGAGAAGGGAGGGTTGAAATATAGAGACATACAATGCATATTTCATTATGAAAGGGAGAAACATCGAGGGAGAAACGTTTCTGATCATTGGGTGATTGCCAAAAGCATCTCCACCACATCTCCAAAAAAAAATGCTTTCAAAATAAATACCGCGTCCCCGTTGGCGATCCTCTTGACTGAGAAGCAAGTTGCGTTCAGGAAGATAGACTCCTGTCGGCGGATAAAAGGCAATCACAAGAAAGTGGTAACGTGGCAAATTGTTTAACAGCGAAGAAGCGGCACTAATGGTGTAAATATACTGGGATATACTGCGGTATTTGCGTACTGTGGTATTTAAAGGCTGACACGTTAATTGACACCGTTTATCGCTCATAGATGCCAAGCCCTCACTTAACCTGGCGGGCTTAAGTGCCGCTAGCCGCGCTGCGTGTTGCTGATGATGCAGCACGTCAGGACACCATCACTGTCCAATTAATGGGCTGCCGATCTGGAAGTCTGACTTCCTGTTAATAGCTCATGGATCGTTTGCACTAACACGGTGTGAGCACTAAAACAAAAGCTGAGCGGGAAAAGTTCAATGGAATGGCTGGCGCTTTTGGGCGTGGACAACAAGACCTGCAGTAAATTACAGGTAACCACAAGCTACCCCTTCTGATTACATAATACCAACACTTTTTCTTGAAAAACAACCTTTAAATCTACTGTGATCGAAGACTTTTTAATTTCCATTTTCTTCCATTTGCTTATTGGCATCAATGCTGTTGCAGGATTCTGGCAGCAACAAACTGAAACCGGTCTGCACTATATTTAACTTAAACTTTTTTCAAGCCAAGTCCTCGGGAAATACAGTGAAATGCCTGGCGATAAAAACAATTCCCTTTCCTACATTATCCGAGGGTAACCCGTGCTTCCACAGTATGACAAATATGCACTAGGTCTGTGTTTTTCAACCTTTTTTGAGGCAAGGCACATTTTTTATATGAAAAGCAATCCCGGGGTATACCACCAACCAAAATCGCTACAATACGACACACTTTGGCCTGATAAAGTATATATCGTGACAATTAAGTCTCTCGACTTGTTTATACTCACCCAGTGTGAAATCGGGGTCTGTTTATTAATGATTTGCTGCAACTAATTCATATTTTTGGACCAATTAAGGGAAATTGGGTTATTTCCCAAGGCACCGAGGCACAGTGGTTGAAAGTCACCGCACTAGGTAATGACACCCTCTCATATGGTGGAGCGATGATTTAAGATGCAACCATTATTGCTCCCTCCCGCCCAACCAACCAGCCACCCACCCAACCAGACCAGACCAGACCAGTCAATATCTCTGCGTTATTCAAAATCCTGCCCACTTAATTAGAAATGTAATTGACTACCTGTAGACAGATGACCGACTCTCCTCCCGCCATAAATTCATGCGAGCGACGTTCCACGTAGCCTCCCCTGAGGTAGATTTAATGGCAGCGTCTGATGAGAACAGAGTTCAACACGAGGCTGCAGAGGTCAAACTTAGTCACTGATCTGAGACCTGATCAGCCCTTAATCAGCTCTGTTGAAGCAGGCACCGAGTGGCCAGTTTATTAGGCACACATGAATAACCCTGATGCGGACTTATACAATGCTCCTGCTAGAAATCATAACTTGCCAAAGGTAAAAATGTTCATTTTTAGTTGGCTGTTTTTGTGAGGTGTTGTTGAACATTTCTGAGGATGCAGCGTGTCTATAATTTGTCCGTCCTTCCTGTATGAGAGTGGCCCCCAAAAACCAAATCGTCTCTCAGTATAATGCGAACAAAAGCCCCAAAAATAAGATTAACAATGTTTTTCTTCCCCAGCATCATAGAAAAGAGCAGCACGCAGGCAGCCAAAAGGACAGCCACTGGTTGATTGTACACCTCAAACCTCATGACTCCCACTTGTGCTCCCCAGTAGGTGAGCAACGAGATCCCAGGGAGCCCACAGAGTGACTGGTCCCACTGTATGCTAATGGGACGGATCAGACGCATCTTCTCACATAATGGGGTTTGACAACGTGAAAATTAACACAACCTCACTCCTGCTGTTACTGTTAGAGCGGGGGGGGGGGGTTGATGTGGCTTTGTCCCAGACACAGACACACACACAGACGCACACCTTCCGACAAATACCACACCAGCCGTCGTTCTCATTCTCACCCAGACGTGTACGTTGTAAGCCCGGGCCCCCCCCTCTCCCCCCCCCCCCCCCCCCTCCTATCTAGGTGTTTGTGTCCTAGGCATAAACATCCTTCTATCTCCGCCTTCCCCCTTTTCTCTTCTTCTCCAGCGACTCCGTTTGCTTCAATGGACTTTCATGACAACTCATTCCGTACGGGTCCTTTTTTCTCTCGCTCTCCCTCTCCCTCCCTCTCTTTCTCCTTCACTCTCCCCAGGTGAAATATTGATGGATTTTTTATGAATAGCTATGAAAAATTCATTCAAATTCCAAAATGAAAAAGCGTAAACATTCCGCATCTGCCTATGCCTCCTGCATTCATTATCCTTCACAACATCTTCACTCCCTCCCTCTTGCTCTCCATCTTTTCCCCACACTAACCCCCCCTCCTCCCTCTCCACCACCCCTCCTTGCCCCCTCCTTGTCTACCTGAAGAAGACATGCCGCTCTGTCTCTTTTTCCGCCACTTGGACTAATTGCTTAATTTGACCTGCTCCCTCATCAATTAAAAGTCTGTCAGTGGTAGACAGATGGAGGATAGATCAGAGGGCCAGTCGATGGACAGATCAATGACAGAACAGCTCAATAAGTAAATGGAGATGGCCAGTGATGGAAAAAGGAAATGAGAGAGGGGAAGAAGTAGAAGAAGAACAGAACAAATGAACAGGGCTGTCATGACAAAAAAAAAAAGGTGCTGCACCAACGAGCCTCAGCGAGGTGCTCCGAATCTCCCTCCCGTATTCATTCCTTTGAGTCTTTGACTCCATACAAAAAACCCAACTTTTTCCTCTCTTCTCTGAACTACGAATGCACGGGTGTAAACTGAGTGAACAAAGCAGCTGTGCAAATCAAGAGGTAAAATATTAGAGAGAGAAAAAAAAACTCCGGCCGGAAATTCAGCTCTTTAAATTGGAAATACGTCAAAAGACGCAAAAGTCATATGAGCTGAGAAAGAAAGAAGAAATAAGGAATAAAGGTTAGAGGGGAGCGGCAGGATCGGGACGGGGCTGAAATATCGAGGATTTACCTCACGTGTGACTGGAGACACTCTTCTATTAAAGGAGGAAAATGAAGCTCCATAAAATGCAGATTTCAATCAATGTTGCACCGAGCGGCAGTAAATCTGCCACACACAGGCATGCAAACATTCACACGCATGTATTATACACAGTACATGCACTGTAAATGTCTTGCACAGGGACAAATGCAAAACAGTCTACATGAGACGTTCTGCACATTTTGTGCTCAAAGATATATAAAATTGCACCTCTGCCTATGATCACACGAGGACCAATGTCGACGCCCAACCGCAAGTCCAGTTACTCTGCGCAAACAAGAAACACGGCGTCATACCTATGTCCAGCTGTTGACAGGAGAGTGTTCAAGAATGCAGACATGCGCACGCGTAGCTTCGCGCGCACGCACTTATTTTGTTACACTTTGTTTTAATTAGCTTTCTCATGAGACTGCTACTCAGACCAATTAGGGAAGATTATCAAAGAGGGTCTGGAGCAGGGTCTGGAGCAGGGTGCATACCCGCGATGACTCCTGTCCCCAGGGGTAGGCCAGGATGAAAGCACGCACGCACACTCGCTCGCACGCACTCTCGCTCGCACGCACTCGCGTTGCTCTCTGAACAAAAAATATGAACTCCCCCCCCAGGATCTGGCAAGCCAGAGTCTTATTGTGCATCAGGAGGCAACCCTGCACAGCACGGCGGCGTGTATATAAGGCACACACATGGACAATCATTCTGTATTGACCAGTTGCAGATGGATCACTGAGGAGATACAGGATGGGGTCCTTCCACTCCGTCCCTCAAGGGGAACTAAAACCACTCCATTGATGCAATCGCTAATGGAGACACGTTCAGAACATTGAGAGAGATTACCATCTCAGAATTAGGCAATAAAAACACACATTAGGTGTTTAGGATGAACACAGGAATGAAGGGGGAGACTATATCTGCGACGCCAACACTTACTAGCACTGGCGTTCATCTTATGACAAATCAATGAAAGCAGTTTTTTGGAATTATGTTCGCTACAGAAATGCTGATGAATGGATCAAGGGGAGATGCCCCTAAGCAAAGTGTACCTGTAAAATTACTAAGGCGCCATTATTTATTTCTCACCCTCCGCCTGTGTTTCTCTTTCGGACGAGAAAGCTACCTAAATGCAGCTGCAATACATCAGAGTGATACGTCATTACAATACAGTGTGAGTGTGTGTGTGTGTGTGTGTGTGTGTGCGTGCGCATGCGCGTATGTGTGTTGTCGCAAGCTAGTCCATAAACTGATGGTAAGTTAATAGCACTCAGTGTTATTATGTGCAACAGTGATTAGATTGGGAGAGGCTGTTGGTTCATATTGGTTTGGTCCCCGAGGGGCCGGCTGGAAGAGTCAGAGATCAGAGGTCAATCACCACGGGATCAATGTCACTGAAAAGCACCGTGTCCCATTCAAAGACACACAATATGGCTCGCATTGAGATGATATGGTGTGAATGGGAAGTTGCATAAGTTGATGTTTAAAGGAGCCCAGAGAGTCCAGACTGCCTCACTCCATATTCCAGCTGGAGACCAAGCTACCGTATTGGGCTGGGCGATCTAGTCTGAAGAAGAAGGGAAGAAGTGTGAAGTGGATGAAAGCGGGGAAAAAGTGCCTTCCCTGGGACTTCATTAAGATAATCTGGCCACCAATACTAACAGAGTTTAGGAGAATAGGTGGGGAGAAAGCTCAGAAATGAGATGAACACTTATTAGATCAGACCCAGCAATTGTCTCTCGCCGCTCATAATAGAATTCACACTCAAACACACACATACACACAGTGAAACTGGGCTAGACAAAGACACAAATACACTGGTTGACGGATATAGAAATATACAAAATACAAAAATGAACACATTTAAGCAATGAATGATCACATAAGAACAGGGTTAGTTACAGTTAAAGTTAGTAACATTTGGAAAAGATAAATGAAAACGTATATGTATAAAAGATAAAATCCGGAGTGGACAAAAGGCAATAAACCCTGGAAAATAGGAAGCAGATGTGTTTGCCAAATAGTTCCATAAAAAAAAATAGAATTGAAAAGAACTTACTGGCTGCAAATGGGCAATTCATTTCGTGTTGGCTGACTTATCGATTAATGGTTTCGGCTCTAAAGATGAGTGACATTTGACAAGAAGAGTAACAACACACTCAGCCCGAGGGTGGACTTGACAGTCTGGGATTTTTGCACATGCACAATGAAGATAAGAGGGAGGCGGGACCTTCTCATTACCCCCTATATATCTGACACACCTAAGGTCAAAAGCATGACACAGTTTCCGACCTTTCTTGACCCCAGACCTCAACCACCTGTGAAACACCAGTAATAGGTATTAGTTTCGCTCCTACTCAATCTGACAACTAAAGTCAAGGGAAAGGAGGTGATGAGTGTGCGAGGTTAAAAAGAAAAAAAAAAAATGAAATATTTTCATACTGGTTTCATTTTTAGAGTGAGAGTGCGAAAGAGAGGAACCACTCGGACTGCTAATAGGAAGTCACATCCTGTGACGGATTTTCCAGGAAGGAACCACCTCCGAGAGGGAGGTGGGGCGAGAGAATCAGCATGTTCATGTTCAAAATGAATCCACCGAATATGTAGAACCCCCCCACCCCCCAACATGTCCACAAACCAGGAAGCACCTCCCAGTTGGACATCGAGTGCACTAAAGTTTTTGTTTGGAAGACACAGGAAACTGATCAAAAATGAGCCGTTAGAGGGCAAAGTCTGCGAGGTGTACAGCGGCACACTCCCAAGACTACAAGAGCAAAGATGAATGGAGGAGGGAGAACAGGGGCAGACGGTGAGGAACAGAGGGTACACGGAGAAAAGGGAGGGAGCGCCACGTCGTTCTTAATCTAGTTTGTCTGTCGTAATCGTGTCAATGTCACTCTCAATCAAGGCGCCACAACTAGGGCTATACAACTTCAGTTTGATTGGCCCAAACCTTGTCTTTAAAATGACCTCTAGCAGGGAAGGTGTGTGTGCAGATGCAGAAACCGGGGGGGGGGGGGCGAGATG